>OX376179.1:3750997-4104720 GCA_947363495.1 Euzophera pinguis | reverse complement strand
CCAATCTACGAATTTTTCAAAAAGTGTGTGTCCGATTCTCAAAAATGAGGTGTCGCTGGACGCGTCTCGGCGAGACGGATCTAATAATGCCAAAAATAGAAAATTTTTAGTGGAAATTTTTAAAGTTTCCTAAGAAAATGTTGTTTTTTGAATTTTGAAAATGACGTAACAAGTCAAAATATAGTCGGATGAGACCGAGAAGCGGCTCAATCGACGCGGAGCGACGGAATCTACTAGAAAAAATAAAATTTTGAACAACCAGTGTCCTTGGAAAATTTGGAAAATTCGAAAATGCAAATTCTAAGTGTTTTTTGAAAATTTTTGTATGGGGCGCGTGCGAAAAACAAATCCGCATGCGCACCGTTCAAATAGCGCCGATTTATCGAATCCAACGAGGTATCACACTTATATGTTAGATGAAAATTTTTGAAAATTCGAATCTCAATGTATGGGAAAAGCACTTACCAAGTAACCTCGGTATGCTATATTTCGACCAATCTACGAATTTTTCAAAAAGTGTGTGTCCGATTCTCAAAAATGAGGTGTCGCTGGACGCGTCTCGGCGAGACGGATCTAATAATGCCAAAAATAGAAAATTTTTAGTGGAAATTTTTAAAGTTTCCTAAGAAAATGTTGTTTTTTGAATTTTGAAAATGACGTAACAAGTCAAAATATAGTCGGATGAGACCGAGAAGCGGCTCAATCGACGCGGAGCGACGGAATCTACTAGAAAAAATAAAATTTTGAACAACCAGTGTCCTTGGAAAATTTGGAAAATTCGAAAATGCAAATTCTAAGTGTTTTTTGAAAATTTTTGTATGGGGCGCGTGCGAAAAACAAATCCGCATGCGCACCGTTCAAATAGCGCCGATTTATCGAATCCAACGAGGTATCACACTTATATGTTAGATGAAAATTTTTGAAAATTCGAATCTCAATGTATGGGAAAAGCACTTACCAAGTAACCTCGGTATGCTATATTTCGACCAATCTACGAATTTTTCAAAAAGTGTGTGTCCGATTCTCAAAAATGAGGTGTCGCTGGACGCGTCTCGGCGAGACGGATCTAATAATGCCAAAAATAGAAAATTTTTAGTGGAAATTTTTAAAGTTTCCTAAGAAAATGTTGTTTTTTGAATTTTGAAAATGACGTAACAAGTCAAAATATAGTCGGATGAGACCGAGAAGCGGCTCAATCGACGCGGAGCGACGGAATCTACTAGAAAAAATAAAATTTTGAACAACCAGTGTCCTTGGAAAATTTGGAAAATTCGAAAATGCAAATTCTAAGTGTTTTTTGAAAATTTTTGTATGGGGCGCGTGCGAAAAACAAATCCGCATGCGCACCGTTCAAATAGCGCCGATTTATCGAATCCAACGAGGTATCACACTTATATGTTAGATGAAAATTTTTGAAAATTCGAATCGTGTGAAGATAGTTGGAGACCTGGAGAGTGACATAGGCTACTTTTTTCCGTGACACAAACGGAATACCACGCGGGCGAAGCCGCGGGCACAGCTGGTTTAAAATTTTCGCTAGAGATTATAATCTAACGATTCACACTTGCTCTCTCGATCACATAGGTAATTGAAACATCCATGAAGTAGTTAAGTGCTACGCATGCAACTTACGGAGCTTATAAAACCGATCGGCAGCGCTCGGGCACGCGGTCTGCTGCTGCTCGCTGCTACTGGCGGCGGCGGTGTCTGATTTGCAGCATTTAGTTGTCGCGTCGCCTGCGATGTGGTCCTCAGATCAGATCGAGCCGTCGCACACTTCGCACATAGATCAATTTTCTCAATGTGACGATACTTAGAACAAATAATGACATTGGTTTTGTTACACCCTTTAGCATATTACTTTGTAATACTTAAATAGTAATCAGTAATCTCATAATTGAAATATTAAATATCAAAGTCGATGTCAGAGTAAATTGCGTTGTTGATCGCAATTATTTCATAGTTTTACGGATAGTTAACAAAACAATTACTTATATTCTACACTAAATAAAAATTGTGGATATAGTCCCAGTTATAATCAACGTTTTAAGTTTTCTGTCATATATACATGGAAAAAATATATATCTATTGAAAGAATCAACTTTTTACTCGTTAAATTTCTTAAAAATGTCTTATTTTCTAAGACACATATATCACGAAATTCAGGACATGAAAATAACATAATCCCTTAATATAAAAGAGACGTACCTGAAAACATCATTTCGCTGTCTGTCTGATTTGTAATGAAACTGAGGAGGTAGAAAGAATATCTTATTATATAAATGAATAAGATTGATTTGCTGCGTAAGTAAAATGTTTAAGGTGTTTGAAAATAATCTACAGTTTAGAATCTTTATTTTACACTACTCTACATACTTAGCACCTAAATAAACAAAACGTTCGTTGAACTATAAAAATGATTCTAATGCAATTTTCATGAATAGAAATTCAAGAGAAAGTTTTAATATTGTAGAATTATATTAAAGCTTGTTTATAATTATTGAAATATGACGAATAATGTTGTAAATATCAGAGAAAATTAAGCGAACTATTAGGTTTCACCCGTGCGTAGCCGGGGTGGGGTCGTTAGTTTGAAATAAAATCCAAAAAAATTGTATAAACTAAAACAAAATGCATTACCAATAATAATTTATCACAAAAAAAGAGTTTAAACTAGTTAACTTAACATTTTTGTACACCTAAAATTCGAAAATTGATCACTGTGCGTCGGATGCGCACGCGCGCCCTCGGTAATAACTAATTTCGGCTGCCGATGCGTGCACGTTCTTTAGCCTCTTTTTCGCAGTTCATCGAAAGTGACAAGGTTATATTTGGAATACCAAATATTTTGCCACTGACGCTTACCAGGCGACGCGCTCCAAAGGGACTGAATGGTACATAACGGTTTGTAGAATTTAATGGAGACATAATTATTGTATTGAAAAATACAATTACAGAAAATAAAAAAAACATTTCATAAAAACTTTATTCTTCATCTAATGAACAAATCAAATACATAATCCAGTATGTAGTTACAAATAACTTTTAATTCATTGCTTTACTTATTAACATAAATCTCTTGATACCTAAACTACTAACAAAATTGTTTTTATGTCTGATTCGATCGGTTCAAACAAGTATGGCATATCCTCAGACGATTTTTCAACTTGTGATGAAACTTTTTTTTACAATATTTACATTTACAGACTTTATCACCTGTATTTATAGTCAAATGATTTCTTAAACTTTCTTTGTGCTTATACCGACGTTGGCATACATCGCATTCATAAGGATGCTCGCCGGTGTGTTTCCTCAAATGCTTTTCCCAGTTACTCTTACTAACAAACCGGCGCTTACAGAAACTACATTCAAAGTCTTTCTCGCCAGTGTGAATTTTCAAATGTCTTTTCAGATGAAAGCTTCGACTGAATCGCATTTGACAAACATTACATTCATGTAGTTTCTCACAATTATGAGTCGCAGTATGGAGTCTTAAATGATCTACTCGAGAAAAATTACGTTGACAAATATTGCATTCAAAAGGTTTCTCACCAGTGTGTGTTCTTAAATGACATTTTAAACTAGTGTTAGTTTTAAAACGACGTTCACAAATATTGCATTTATAAGGTTCTAAGCCAGTATGAGTTCTCATGTGATTTTTTAGAGCGCTTGAGTGTGAGAAACGACTGTCACAATATAAGCATTTGAAAGGTTTCTCACCAGTGTGAATTCTTATATGAGTTTTTAAGTATGTGCTACAAGCAAAGCGATGTTTACAAATAGAACATTCGTAAGGTTTCTCATCTAACTGACCAGAGTCGTGAGGTTTCTCACTTGACTGCATAAAACTACATTGTGGCTCTTGGTCATTTAGCACCAAAATTTCTTGAACCGCTTTCTCGGTTTCTCTTGAAATCGCTGACGCGTCATCTGAGATAATTTTAGACACTGAAAAAAAAGAAGTATTTTTGTAAAGATTTATGTAATTTTTTTTTTGGTACCATAAATAAATTTTGCCTGTATCCACCCATATCCGGTGAAAAATTGGAAATACACACCTTCGTGATCTTGTTCCTGTGTTTCCAAATTCACTGTGAATTCATACTGATCATTAATAAGACCCTCAAAGGTAATTCTGTCATGTAAAACCGTATTATCCTCTACCACGGGCGTTTCTAATGGTTTTGGAGTCTCTGCAATATTTTAACAATATTTTATTAATTTTGCAATTGAAATAAACTATAATTTTATTTGTAATCTATATAACTTAAATGTTATATGTTTATAATTTTGCATAATTTTTTGGTTTTCATGAAAATTTGTAAATATAAAGTGATTGATTATACTTGTTGCTCTATCTATAATTACAATAAGTAATTCTTTCTCTCTGGATATTGGAGAAAAATTCTAAATAAATTAATAGTGTACCTACTTTAAAATTGAATAAAACTCAATAAACTAAACTACAGAGAACTGAGAGCCCATCACAGTATCTTATCTAGTAGATGTAGTAATATGGTCTTGGGTATCCAAAAAACAAAAATCTATGAAGACATTTTTATATGTTCATTATAAACAAACAAATAATATTTTTTCTGGTAATACCTGCCCCACTTCACAAGTAAAAGAGTATCCCACAACACAAGTCTCGAAACTTACTTAGGGGCTAAATCAATCAGTGTTCAAAAAATCAGTTTTCATTCTCTCAAATTTTATTACTCAGAGTCTACTCGCTAAAATAAAGAATACATACTGGGCAGATCCTCAAACTCTACTTCAATTTCTTCTAAGTGTTCGGTTTTGATCTCCACATTAGAGGGATCTGCTGCAATTGGTTTTGCACGTAAATGTGTATCAACACACTGCGGTGGAGATATGACCAGGGAATTACTCAGACCCTTGGCCTTGCGGTCGATTAGAGATAATGACTTTTTAGTAAGCTGGAAAGATAAAAAGTAAATTCATATGAAATAAAAAAAGAACTTTATTCCCTTTTGCTGCCACTGAATTTTGGAAAGTTTCCACCATGACCCTGGTTTTTTATGGAATATTATTGAAAAGCTATTTTATTATACATATTAAAAAAAATGTTGGTCCCGGCTGCTATTTGGTGTATTACACTAAGTACTTGTAACTAAGAGTATGCCAAATTTCAGGAAACAGATGTGGGAGTGGCCTAATGATTTTGTCATACAAAATATTATGCGTGCAGACAGAAAACATGCTTTGTTATTTTTTTGCCACAGGCTTTGGCTTTATACTGTTATAGATATGTGATACCTTAAAATTTCTTTCCAGCAGATTTGTCAGTAATTCCTCAGCTCTAGCTGACGTCAACATGAGCTTGTGGCACCTCTTCAATTGAGCAAAGCAGATATAGCATGCCGTCACCGGCCGCTGGTCCGCTGTGAGCAGCTGCAATTATTGACATTTAAATAATAGCTTTAGTCTGCACCTTCGCAGGCTATTTAAACCTACAGGTACAGTATTTTTTCCGGGGTGAATGGTACTCTGTAATAAACTGTGATGTGAAGTGACTTTATACAAAATCAAAACTGCCTGATATAGAAGTTTCCAAACCGTTGGTCCGACAGGTTATTCTGATAACCTATTTAACAGCTGCCTGTCTATGAACATATAAATAATCAAACTATATGCATACTAATTTCAGGACGATAGATTCAGTAGATAAACCGTGAATTGCTCAAAAGAATGGTTAAGTTAAAGGACAAGTAATACTTATAGGTGATACAGGTAATGCTAATTTTGTATAATAATACATAGGTACATATTATAGTACTTACAGGAGTGCCAGTGATTTTTTCGAAAACAAGCTGCGAAGTATCGGCTATCATGAACAACCTCACGTTGTACGACAAACATATACGGCATATCGGTGGGTACTCTGCCATTATTTAAATCAATTTTATATTTTTCTTAAAGTTAAATTTTATGAGGCAAAGCTAGGAACGACACAACACAAATGTGTGATTTTTTTAGGGTCATCGATCGCCAAAAGTCTATTATCAAATGCAAAAATCGTTGAGCTACTGTAGAATTCCCTAAATCTAGTGATAAATTCCCTAAAGTGGCATCACTGGTCCAGTGTTGCCAACTGCTACCGAAGGCGTGTTGCTAAGAATTTTACAAGAAAGTTGCTAGATTGAATAATTTGATCGCCCTAAAAAGTAGCTAGAAATAGCTAAATTTCCCAGTTATAATAAATACCGTTTTACATGATTACTAGAAATCACACAGCGATCATTTACTAAAGGCTTTAATATTTATTACATTTAAAATGTAATTAACAAAATAAAACACAAATAAATCAGCTATAAACTTTAATAGTAATACATTTATGACGTAAACAAACGGAAGGTATGCTATTACTTAGCGTAGCAAAAACACACACATGCAAAACTATCTGGGCTGTATCTAGTCTAGGGTTTACGTTATTGCTCCATGAGGAATGAATGAATGTTGTGTGGAGTGCATGATCTGAGATCATTTATACGGTATTCTACTCTATTATTTTGAGTGTTCACCGATCCAACAACGTAGATTACAAAATGGCGTCACGGCCAAAAATTGCCACGCGTAGCTTAATATCTATGTGTGAGTGAATGTTGCTACAGGTGTAAAAAAGAGATATCGCCATATAGATCCGAATACGTGAGAAAAGGATAACAACAATTACTTGCTACATTAAGTATAACAATTATCTTATGTTTCGTCTGTGTACGTCTTATATGTACAGACAGTATTACCACAGGGTAATACTATATTTTACATTTTATGTGAGACTATATAATAAGGCTCGACCGAGGTCTCGGTCTCGGTTTTGGCATTCTCGGCTACAAATGCAACCGAGAAATTGGTCTCGGTTCTCGGCTAATTATAGCCGAGATTCTCGGTCATGACCGAGATTGTAACCGCCTTCGCCCCGTTCGAGCAGTGTTTGTGTGTAGTTCGAGTAGTTAATGAATGGAAGTTTGTTTAAATACAGTAAATTAAAATAAGTTATTTTAAGTGTTGTGTTGCTACTTGTTGTTGATACTTGTAAATTGATTAATTACACGGGTTTGGTGAAAGCAAGATCATTACCTATAGTTTTACGATGGAATATAAGCTTCATATTATCGAGACTCTCACTCTCAATGAAAATGTAGGATCAGATTCTCGTAAGACGACATGGGCATCTTCAACTAGGTAACTCGTCAAACATGGCTGCAACAAATAAATCCAACTCATGGGCAGCTCATGATTCGATAGAGTTGGAAGACGAGCCAATGACCAATGACGAATACAGTTCAAGCTCTGTGATCGAAATAGTGCTAGAAAGCTTTCTTAGAGAGCCAAGACTGCAAAGAAATGCTAATATTTTTTAGTATTGGTTTTCAACACCTTATAGGGTGCTTAAGCCTGCAGCAAATAAGTTTTATCTGCGCCGCCTACTAGCGTAGCAAGTAAAAACTGTTTAGCAAAGTTGGACAATTGTCTGACGAGAGGCGACACTCTTTGAAGGGCGAAAATGCCGAGAAATTGCTTTTTTTATGTTGTAATATAATGTTATTTAACTTTGATTATTAAAACAGTTAATTTTATTAAACAATTAGTAGGGTATTAAAAAGTTAACAGTATTAAAAATATTTTTTTTCACGCTTAGTCTATTCTCGGTCTCGGCTCTCGGTCTCGGCCGAGATATTATTTTATTCTCGGTCTCAATCTCGGCCGAGAACGAAAAACCCATCTTGGTCGAGCCTTACTATATAACTACATAATTGACAATTTAAAAAAGAAACACAATATTCAATTAAATACTAGAGGAAAATGTAAAAGGTTGTGAACACTGGGAAAATAATGATGAGTCTTGTGCAGCTGAATCAGCTCCATTTGATTTTGAATATTAAAGTAGTAAAAGGGGAATCCCAACAAGCCATAGTCAGACAATCGAGGGAATCCCCAAAGTGATTCCGTTTGGATTTCATACGAGTATGCAAGTCGCATGATACGTTATCTCTTTCACTCTTGTAGGTGATTCCTGGCCGGCACCTTTTTTTCACCACTTTGGCTGCTACACACGTGAAGCCCGCGTTTAGCATCATCATATAAAGTTAAGATTCAAGAGGCTTAACTGGCACACAAACATGATACACCTTATTATTGCGATATCGTTAGTGCCAATAATGATTTTATGGTGATATGATGTTAATTCGTAAAGGCAAGCCGGTTGCTTTGTTTTTGTGTGATCACAGAAATAAGATTAGTTAAAAGAAGTACCATGTGTCGGCCAGTTAATCCGCTCAAGTCTTAACTTTATATGAAGAAAAGGAAACACACCAAGAAATGACTACCATGATCTCTTAATTCTATCCAACAAATGCGAGTGAGTAAGCGGGATGTGTGCCCTACATCACATCCCATAAAGCGCTATCACGCCCACTCAGTCTCATTTAGACGAATTTTATATATCATGGTAATCCCCTATAAGTATCGGTTTGGTCTTTAGATTCGCACTGCTACGAGCGACGGCGACGTCTAGCTAGATACGTTTTTTTTTATCTTTAATCCTTGTACCTACCTCATTAAAGCGCATGATCTAAAAAATTTTTCGGACAAACCGAGATCTTTACACGAAATAATAACAATTTAATAAAACGTTGGTTATTATCATTCTCTTTGCAATTGGCTAGTAAACTAAAAAATAAATTGTGTATATTATATATTTTATTGATAGAATAGACTATTTCGGAGATACAATTTAAACGAAAAAAATCTTAAAATTATATTTATTTTGTTATTTAATTTTAAAGATTTTATAGTGATGACGTCACGCAGCTATAATGGCCATTTCGAACTGCAAGAAAGCAAAAATTACTAAGGTATTAAAAAATATATATGTCAGTGTCAAATGTCAAAGTCAAGATGGACCGCGAGCCTCGAGTTGGTTTTTTGTTTGTTTACAATCGCCAAATATTTAGGTACCCCATTTCTCGTATCTATTGCATATTGGCCTGTTTATTGGACTTTACTGCAGTCTCTTCATCCGTTTACATCTGATTTTCCAATAATTGGACACCGCTTCTTCATTATAATGTATGAATGAATGTAATTAGGTTATGTTTACTTGAACAGAGATGACATTTGTCATGGGTGACAAGTACGTGAAGCACTTAATTAGCGCTACCAAACAAAAAATATTTATTCACTACGCTGTGCTGCCAACCTAAAAAATTAAATGTGAATAGCCGGAAGTTATCCGGCTACGTCATACGTCAACCTTGCTAAAAAATGAAAGTCATTGGGTTTTCTACGATTTTCTTAAAAAATGCTTGCTTATCTAAAGATCTGATTAATGTAATCTGTTCCCTAAGCCTATTCCTCGAAATGGTTTACGAATTAGACATTTTCATGAAAAAATTTACTAGCCAATTTAATACAAAACCTTATTAGTATTTGACGAATTTAAACAACAAAAGTTGATAAAAATTCGCATGACGAATCGAAACAGTTTTAAAATTTGACGAATTTTACCGTAAAATCAAAATTACAAATTATTCTCACCCCACAACAGGGCTGCCAGGTGCAAAAAAGGTATAATCGTACGCCAACTAAAAAAAATCGTATACCAAGGAAATTTTGGAATATAAAGATCGTACAACCTAGAGGTACAATGGTTTTATTACAAGTAATAATAAAACAAATGCAAAAAACACTATTTATTACACTTAAACAAATTTTCATAACAGGTTTTTACAAGTCGCAATTATTACTGAAATAAAAATAATAAGTTTCGTAAAAATGCAAACAAATACAGCCTTTATATTAATTACACTAAGGGTCTTTATTCAAGTAACATACGTAGGCACGCATTAGGTTGTTGGGGATTTTCCCGAAATTCATGCTTGCCCGTGGAACAGATTTGCTTTGTTATGAAATGTTGCCAGGTATAAAAATATATTTTTCATTTCTCATACTCGGAAAGTAGTCTATGTTTGATCCAAGTATCGGTCTGAAAATGCTTCATCCGACCCGCGGGTCGGAATGTTTCATACAAATTCATTCCGAACCAAGTGCCGGAATGGATTTCAAAAATAGAACTAATACATTATGAAGCCAGCTGTCAAAAATTTAGATTTTTTTATGTTTTTTTTTTATTTTAGAAGTCAAGTTAAAAGAAGTAATTTTAAAAATTATATTTGTCTATATTTTGTCACTATCATTTAAAAAAAATATAAATCTATAATTTTCTTAATTATATATAATTATTTTAATACATAGGGTTGTTTTATGTAAAAAATGATATCTATACCTACATAGAAATATGTCACCGATTTATTTATGATAAAAAAAATCAATAAAAAGGCGCTGCATACCTACATACACAGTATTTAAAAAATAAAACAAACAATTTTTTTTTAACATCGAAATGGATGGCCTGCGGCGGAGAAGCTTTGTGTTCCATATTTAAAATTAAAAAAATAAAAGCTAGAAAAAAAGACTTGAAAAATTATTTGGCGGGATTAGAGCTGTTTGTTTGCATTGCAGAACTATTTTTACAAGAGATTTGTTTAAAAATGAGTTCAAGTGATACTGAAATACTGACCCCAGATTCGGTTAAAGATGTAGCAAATTCAGTAATCGAAAATCTTTTACCAGCAATTTCTAAAGAAAGATACTTAATTGTATATAATGATTTTATGAATTGGCGAGCTGACAAGAAGATAAATTCATTTTCCAAAAGTGTGTTTCTAACATACTTTAATGGACAGTCTGGCAAAGTTAAACCTTCTACGCTATGGAGCAGATATTCAATGCCTAAGAGTACACTAAGTGTGAAACAATATAGATTTGACAAAATTCCATAATTTAACATCATTCTTAAAAAGACAGTCACAGGAGTTTAAAAGTAAAAAATCAAAAGTATTCTCCTCTAACGAAGTGGAAACATTTTTAAATGAAGCCCCTGACGAGATATATTTGGCAGTGAAGGTAAGCTAATAAGTAAATGTTTTTATGCAAAACCAACATGGTTTCCGTTGTCAGAATGCATAAAATGGGAACATAGATGTTGAATGGTGTGTGTTTTCACAATATTTTTAAATCTCTATCTATACCAACAAAATTATGTTCTTCACAGGTAGTGTTGATATTTTTATTTATTTATTTACTTTATTCATGTACACCATAAAAATGTAAAGGATTATACATAAGAGGAAAAGAAAGTACAAGGGAGCTGCTTATTTCTAAAGAAATTTCTTCCAGCAGACCCAAGAGAGGAAAAGACAAGAAAAGGATATTTGGCATAAGCGGCGCTTGCAGAAGCAGTGAGCTCACAAATCTAACAATCCATGATGTTGAAAATCAAGGCCAGTTACTACTTGTTAAATTAACCAAAACCAAAACAAATATTGAGCGCACGTTTGTAGTGCGAGAAGACTTTTCGAAAATAGTTAAAAAATATCAAAAAATAAGACCAGAAAACATAAAAACGGATCTTTTTTTTCTCAACTATCAAAAGGGAAAATGCTTTAAACAAGTGATCGGTAAAAATAAAATATCAGGTATGCCCAAGCAGATAGCGACATATCTGAATTTGCCTAATTGTAACGAGTATACCGGCCATTGTTATAGAAGAACGTCAGCGACACTATTAGCCGATTCTGGAGCAAATATGTTAAAGAGACACGGTGGATGGAAATCCAGCACATCCGCCGAAGGATATATTGAAGATCTGTTCAACAAAAAACTTTGTATTTATAGCTATATATTTTTAATACCCACATGACGCTATCTGTTTAACCCAAAGGTTGAGTGTTAGATAATGCTTTTAGCATTAAGTTCGCTTATTGTGCTATACAATTGTATTATGTACAATAAAGTTTAAATAAAAATAAATAAATAAAATATTTCCAAAACGACTAAACCGATTTTGATGCCCAACGAACTTAAAAATTCTATTGATATTTCCTACATGCCTACAAAGTTTCAACAAAATCATACCATCGGTTCGGCAGTTATCGAGGTATAAACATACATACATACAAACAATGTGTTTTTGCCCCAACTCAATTTAGAGACCTCACTCGCTTCGCTCGCTCGGTCAATTAAAACTAAATAAAAACTAAGACCTAACATGAAAAAAAAGCCTAAATAAAAACGAATTAAAATCTAATGTTTGTCCTTGCGGCATGGTGCCAAGAACTCCGGTAGCATTCCCGCGCTGGATGGCGATTGCAATCCTCTGTGCAAAAAAAAAAAAAAATAATGTAAATAGCAATAAATTATATAAAACTGTGTACACAAAAGTTATGTAATGAAATGTATTAGTTATTTTGTTTTATTTGACAGTTGATTTCTAAGTCTATAATAGAATTTATATGGCAATATTACCTTTCCATCTTTCATTTCGGAAAAAATCAAATTAGTTTTTCATTTATCGTTTTCATACTTTGTGTGTTATATGGTGAATATTTTTGAATGTTATTTCATATTTAGCAGCACACACATCATGCAAGCATTATATTTATGTCGACGCATTGTCAAAGAAACGGCGAGTTGTCATAGAAACAAGATTGGTTGAACATGCACGTGCTGTACGGAGCTTCTCACACGTCGTTGTCATGAAACAAGAATAGCACAGCACACGACTCTTCACTTCAAGCAGCACATCACATCGGTCTTCACTCTTCATCAGTTCGTGGATGAACACTTCACATCACAACACGTGGAAACTCGCCGCACGCCGCAAGCTGTGCGCACGTCTGCACCATTCCGAGCGCCGCCGTCAAACGAAAAGGACTGCGAGATTTTTTTTTTTTGTTACGGACCTACAATTTTAGCTCCTGTGAGCTTTTAAATTTACAGCGGAACAGTTTGAGGCGAGGGCTATTAACCACTCAGCCTTTTCGGCAAATGCACAAGGGGCTCCGAGTTGGGACGAACCTCTGCCATGGGCTTTGCCTTTGATCAAGCGAGCGATGCAAACTCGCGAGCGGTAGCAAACGCTCAATGCCATAAGGGCCGACACTATTGTGCCTGAAGGGCCTACTGAGAACCTATCGGTGGCGTGAAGCGCCCTGGTACATTCCGGTACCTAGTAAACTGTCTACTGTTCCTACTACGTCGCACTCGCCGGCGGGTGGGGTTATATGTTCCTATGGAAAACCCAGGACTCCGTTGAGGCGAGGGGTTTTCGAAGGGAAGGTTCGCCACCGTAATGGGATCATCAGGGTCAAAGAGAACATTCCTCGGGATTCTGTGCCGCAGAGGGACATCTTTCGCCGGGCTGTAGTTGGCAGCCCGCAAAACTAACGGGTTCGGATGGGTTGGACATTTCTCAAAGTAACATTGAGACGTTTCTTTGAGATATCTCGAAATGGATGGAAGCTCAAGGTCCCTGTGTAGGTCGCGTGTACGCAGGCCCGGGGGCGATCCCGTGGCTCTGCGTGCGAACCTATTCTGGATGAGTTGGAACTTGTTCAGGAGAGATGGAGCTGTATGTGAGAAGATCACGCTCGTTTTCATTGTCCCCCAATTTGGTTACGAATTCTCCGTAGTAGCCTGCTTGTCACGAACGGGTTAGGCAGTCGACGTCGTTTGCGTTGACGTCTTTTTGCCAAATAATAAATAAGCAAATAATCTATGGTAATCTACTCGACACAACTGTACACGCAGAGGCGTCTCTAGCCCTTGTGGCGCCCGTGTGCAACCACTACCCTGGCGCCCTCTAGTAGAAGCGGGGTCAAAATGAAAAATTTTCAAACGGAAATTCGGGTGCAAATGGTGTCGGAAAGCAAAACCTTTTTTTTTGGATGGAAGGGGTTACATCAAGAATAAAAAGTCACAACTTTGTAGTTCTTCCAAACATATTTAATTTAAAAACTAATATAGTTACATTACAGGACGCTCGTACACACAAATATATACACAGTACACACACACAAATGTATTTACAAAAAAGTTATTTTTCGTGCTTTTGCATTAGCGAAATCTTTAACAATGTCACTAACATAGATTAATAATTGCACTAACTTCAATTTTGATTTCATGTTCAATACTTAATAACGATAAATTTGTCAGTCTACTTTGCGACAATGTCGATCTAAGATAGTTTTTAATAATTTTTAGTTTAGAAAATGACCTTTCGCTATGTGCGACCGTGACTGGAAGTGTCAGGTATATCCTCAGTGCTGTGGACAGATTTGGGAACACTGAAATTAATTTATTCGTAACCAAGTAATTTAAAATATCCAACGGCGTAGTGGAATCATCAATAAACATCGGTAATAATTCGATTTCGTTATAGAGCTCGAACTTTTCCACATCTGAAGAACCAGCATGGCTAAGTTTATTTTCTAAATTAGAACAATGTGTTTTTTTTGTATCTGAGTCCAACTCTTTCCAGTGTTTAAAAGAAATGAAAAAATTACATTATTTTCATTCAAAAGTTCGAACCGTTCGTCGAACTTAGTAATTGCGGTGTCTAACAAATAGTAGTAAAAATTTACTTTGAAATGTGTTTTCGGGTCTGTTATCGGTTCATCCTTATAATTAAAAAACTTTTTACGAGCGCGAGGGCGTGCAGGTGTGGGAAATTTTGCTATTGCCTCGACTTCTTCCGCTACAGTTTTCGCGCTGTTAAGGAGCTCCTCAAAAGCAGACTCATTGCGGAATTCAGACAAACTTATTTTTGCATTATCAATCATTTTCACCGCTCATATCAAACGAAACGAACGAAACATATTTTTAGTGAAAGAATTTTCACTATAAATATAGCTAAGATAGAAAGTGACAAAACATATTATAATAACTAAAATATTTTTACTAACGTGAAAAATATGAATGTGTGTGCAGTATTCCTTGGAACACTTCATATATGACTGAAATACATAACTAAAAAAACTCACACATTCCCTGTACAGAGCAAAATTGACACTACTCTACTGAGTAGTGTCAATTTTGCTATAATTACCTACTGGAAATTATTATTATTAAGTAATTATTAAAAGTGTCTGCAAATGTCAGTCAAAATATACATAACTAGCTGTTTCCCGCAGCTCCGCCTGCGTCAAAAAGTAGCCTATGTTTGACCCTGGGTCTTCAACTATATTCATACCAAATTTCATCAAAATCTGTTCAGCGGTTTGACCGTGAAAGCGTAACAGACAGACTTTCGCATTTTTAATATTAGTATGGATTAGCCTGATATCATAGCCTAGTGACACTAAGTCCTAGTGCAGACCCTAATGCAATCCACAATTGATCAATCTTCACAAAACGCCTAAATTAACACAGATTAGCTGCATCTTCTGTCATTTGATTTTAAAACTTCCAGCATGTCCTCTATGTGTTCAGCTGTGAATAACTTCACACCAGTTTTAACAATCTCATCACAATGAGCTTCCGAATGACTCTTGCATATTCGACAATCTGGTGGTAAATAGTATTGGTGTTTTATCAATACTTTTTTTCTTGACACCATAGGTATTTCAATGACAGATCTTTCTTCACACCCCGAAAGAACACATTGGTCTTGTGTGTCTGCTCTCTTGTAATTTGGTAATATTATTGTTTCTGGCTCTTGAGGCCTCAATGTAGGCTCAGGATCTGGTTCTGCAATATTTTCATCCTTGCTATTAATTTCTTCTGCTTTTTCTCGATCAACCTTCTGAAGTTTTCTTACAGCCCGCTTATAACAAGCATGACAAACTGCAATACTGGGTGGGATCTAAAATGATAAAGTATTTCTATGTATCACTGATTTTGGTGGGAGAAGGGTCATAATTTATGCTGCATATTTGCTATTTGATAAGCAGTGGGCATTTATACTTATTTTGAATCTTCACACAACTGATCTGTATACACTTAAGTGAAATAAAATGATTTTTATTGGATTTATAGATAGTAGCTGCCCAAATAGTTATTTTTATAGTAAATCATGCACTGAATACAATGTGGTCAAGTGGATTCGAACCATAAGCAGAGGATGCAACTTGGATACACCGTTCTTATGAAGAAGATGAACTTGCTTTGTTTGGATTATTCAAAGCAGCAGATGAAAAAAAAAAGCATAAAGCCAGGTACAATGCGGGGTGGCTGATTAAGTTAAGAAATATTTTGACAAAGCATGTTGTGGATATTTTTCTATACACTTTTTGACAAAGCATGGTGCGTATTGTACCATGTACTTAACATTCAATTAACTGAGTTTTCAATCAATATAAAAAGTAAATTAGTGATTAAAACTTACATTAAATATAATTGACTCTTGAAAGATATTATATATCTTGGTTTTCATCGAGTCCTTGTCATCATCCGGTGAAATCTTCTGGACGCGAGCATTTTTTACAGACCGACCACAATCTGGACAAATGTGTGTGTGACCAAAAACTGGTTTCTCAGTTTCTCCTGATAGCATGACTTTTTTTATTAAGTACAAACATTTCTTGCATAGAAATTTTTTATCATTGATCTGTAAAAATAATATTTTTTTAAAGTTAAGAGACTCCCAATTTTTTATGTAAACCAGAGTTTAGAGCCGAATTAAAAGTCAGTCCTTAAAAAAACACCAACAAGGTAAAATTGAGAAAGACCAGAAGTTTTTTACGTGTAGGGGGCCCACTTTTAAATATTACTACTTAACTTGATTTAAGTGTAAGAATAATATGCACTGTTAAGTATGCTGTATAATGTATGGGCAGAAAATTTATTTCAACCAGGTTACAGAATTTTTCTTCTCTTTATCTTAGCGTTTTCCCGATGCTTTAATTTTTTTGACAGAGAAGTCTTTGTGGGAATCTTCTGCCGAATGAATTGTGGCGATCTGCATATTCAGCTAGTGAATTAGAACCAAGGAGGAAAGAACTTTCGACATTGGAACTTACCATACGCGCAGAATGCCATTTTTTCAACAAAGATATAATTTCTGGATTAACCGAAAGAGATCTTTTTTCCACGCGTATTTTCGAAAAGGACATCATGCAATTACTACAACGACTTTCCATTTTTTCGTTTTTATGAAAATGAATTTCACAGACAAATTAATTGAAGAGTGTACCTAGTTCAAAATGTATTTGAAACACAAAAATTTCCAAAACTTCAAAAACGACCAAAACAAAACAAACAACAACACTTGTTTTTTTTTTAGTAATTGGACTACGGCTATGTATACAGATCCTATAAAGCCCTTCTTAATTTTTCTGTCTTCTTCAGTCCCACAGTGTGGTTTCTTCAAGTCGTAGTCTTTAAGTCTAGTCAGAAGAATCAGGCTAAGTGATAGAAAAACTGCTCTTAGCTATTACTAGGAGCTTTTGGCAGCAAGCATGAAAATCACTTAAACACTGTATTACTTTCCAACAACCGGCACGCTTGTTCTTAAACACTTTGCGAATAATAATCCACCATAATTATGTACAAACACATAAAAGAACACAAATTTTGGAAATTTATTTTCCATGTTTTTTGAGTGTTTAGAATTGTTTTAACTACGTCAAGGTTGTGCCGACTCTTTTGACTCGATTAAGTCAAGTTGACTTGGGTAACTACTAGGCTAAATACTAAAAGTAAGAGCCTTAATAAAAAATAAGAGACTTTTCTGTCATTGTCATTGACTTACAGTGGAATGCGTCTTATAATTTATCCTTTACATTTGTATTTTGTACTGAACTTGCCCGTCTGTGTAGTATCAGTATCTCTTTAATAGTTTGTGATTTTTTCTTTAAGTTTTATTTGCTTGCCGTGGGTTTGTGCTAATTTTTCTTTTCCTGTGTGTGATACGTAGTATCTCTATATAGTTCGTGTGTGTGTGTATCGGATCGGTCCTGCAAGTTTTCTGGTGTATAATAAACAAAATAAATCATAACAACAAAAAATCTTATGAACAAAAACACGGCAAATAATCATAGCATAATACTAAAAGACATATTCTTTCTAGTTTGTGTGCCATTGTTCAATAACTTTGTGTCGTTATTGTTACTTAAGTCGATCGCGTGAAGTTACGTAGAGAATAATTAAAATTATCATTTTTTTAACTTACCTCCATTCTCATACTACTTCTCCCTTCTATTCAATAATAATGTTTTGTCGGTGTTGTATTTCTGGTTGCAAAAGCAAACGAAAAAGTGATTTCTTGCATAAGTTTCCAAAATCAATGACAGAACTTCAAAAGTGGGTGAAGTGCATTAATAAAGAGTATTTCCATAATTTAAGTTACAGTCACTTACAGAAACTACATATATGTCACAAACACTTTGAGAAGAAGATGAAATTGGGAAAATTTCTGCGACGTTATGCATACCCAACTTTATTTACTGAAAAAGAGATTAACACCGGGATACCTAGCAAGAGGTTAATCTGTGACTTAGGTGAGTTTGCATTTGCTTAATTTATGTTCTAAGTATAATTATGTATTTACTATAAATTCTAACCTCACCCCTATTTTACTGTAAAATGTTCTAGTTTTCAAGTCGCACGGCGAGATTAATGTGCAGGTCTTTAGACATTAAGAACCAGAATCATTTAATAGGTTAGTTAACACACTATAGTATGTAAGTTGGCAACAATGTGAGCAGGACAACCATAATCTAATTAGTGGCATGGGTTTGTCTCGCTCTCACTTTGCCAACTTAGTTATATGCTGGGTACATCTCTCTATTGTTTGTGTAGAAAAACAATACCCAGAAAAAAAATTTACAAGTAAAAAATACTTCGCTTACAATATTTAAAAAATATATATATAAATTAAAATGACTTTTTGCGAAATTACTAGACACAGCTTGATATAGATGCATCAGCTGTAACAGCCGCCTGTCTAAAATTAGTTAAATAATAAATCAAGTATCCTATTGTTTACATTTCTAAATCTATTTAGTTGATAATCCTTAATAAAGCTCATAAAATTTATTAAATATCTCGCGTCTTCGGAGACAACGACCTCATCCGGCGTCTCGACTAGCGCGCAACACAACGCCTGGTCTACATGTTTTGGGCCAGATGGATCAAGGAATACCTGCCTGACCTACGGGAAGGGCCCCGCACTCCGGATCGGCGACGTCGTCCTAATAGCAGACGGGACTCTGCCTCGCAACACGTAGCCGCGAGGCATCATCATTGCGATATATTCTGGACCAGACTGTGTAGTTCGTGCAGTCGACGTGCAGACGAAAGGAGTTCTGCGTCGACCCACCAAGAAGCTCGTCGTGCTACCTACTGGACCGGCTGCCCGCAACGAAGAATAGGATGCGACATCTACTACGATACGACGTCGCACGGCGAGAGTAATGTGCAGGACAGCCTACTTATTTGTAAATATCGATAATAGTAAATAGTGATAACAATGTAAATAGACATAAGTTAGGTAAAAAAATAATATTCCTTCCTTGTTTAATTACCCTAGAAATAAGGTCATAGAAATAAAGATTATTTTTGTTTGCGTTTTATTAATCACCTCTAGATATACCATAGTTAGTTATAGTTAGATAAGGATAGATAAAGATTGTATGTAAACAAACTCTTTTTCAATAAAGCAAGGCCATATTTGGTAATGGTTGGGAGCGAAGCCACGCGATTGGCTAATTAACGATGGGCACGCGCGGCCCGCTCCACGAGGCTCATACACACCTTTGTTTTATTTACCTATACTGTACATACCTATCCTGTTTCTCGTTGGTACGTGGTTTAAGGTTTCAACCGCGTCCGGTTTTATTTCTGAACTTTGTCCAAAAGTGTAACTGTAACACAATACATTATCAAAGTGTTCGGAAACCTCGCACCTGTTGACATGTTTACAGAGACAACAGCGATAAAATGATAGCGATTAAGTTAAAAGATGTAGCGAGAATTGACGCTGAGCGACAAATTAAAGCGTTTTGTGAGCCGCGTGTAAAATTTACGAAATACTGTATTTCGTTTCAATTGATAACATACAAATTATACATTAATAAAAGCATCGTATATGCACATTAAAATTTCAATTGTCATCGTTTTAGTTTGAATGAATACGTACAAGTACATTGCTACATACGAAAAAAAAAAATCCAGCTCACGGCAGCCAAGCCTTGAAAAGGCCTTGTTGTAACAGTAAATATGGACAAATGAAGTAAATATGAATACCTATAAAAACCTGTGTCTGTATTAATTTGATTGATTAGGTTGCAATCCGGCGACAAGGAAATAGCAGAATTAGATTTCTAGCTACATAAAACATGTGAATCTGCATGTGTTGACACTTTTACTGCTTTGTATGTATTTTTCTCTCATTAATTATTAAAACGTCTGGTGTGTCTCGCCAGAGAAACTTAGTAGGCGTCGGGCGTTGCTTATTTATTACCTAATTTGTATCGCTAAGTAGACTAGTCGCCAAATTGTAGTTACTACTGTTAGCCAGATTCAGTTTACGGGATTTATTTATTTATAGATTAAATCCTGGGATATTATTATGTGCTATTTGTTCATGTTTTTTTTTTACGATTTCCATATCGCTACAAAACAAGATGCTCTTTTCGCCGCCATTACAATATCTAATGTGTCCGCCATGCCAATTGAGTGATTTAATTATCGAAAACATCATCTTTATACTATTAATAAATGTAAAAAGATATAAATATCTAATAATAAATATTTACAAATAAAATAATGTGTATTCAATTATTTTGTAAATTAAACAATATAACATATCTAAATATTATGTTTTGACTATATCCGTTTGCCCATACAATTATCAGGTACATTCTGTAAGGTTAAAGTAGTCAATATAACTACCATTTATCATAAACATATCAAGATTAGCAAACTTACATTACACAGAGCCGCCATTAGGTTTTTTTATGTTTGAAATAATCCTGACTTGCTCGGTTATTACAGATTTTATGTCTTTCAAATCTATTTATGTCCTTAATGAGAGCGAATTTCAAATCCAAAAAATATACCAAATTGTGTGTCTTTGTTGCATGAACATTATAAACAGCGCAAGTTACTAAATTGGACCATCCATTAAATAAGAGTGAACAAATATAGTCGCGTGAAGGGTTAAATTTGTACAGGATTTTGTTGATGCATGTCCGCGCTGACGAGGGGTTAAAAGTTAACTTTAAAACAATATTTTGATAGTGACTACCTTTGAAGTCAGATGTTTGACTATACTCAATTTTAATTCTTAACTTATAGTAATAAAGTTGATAATGCTTTGTCGTAGATTCAATTAATCTTACTGTTATGATTATACTGTATTTTGCCTTATCTTGCTTCTGTCTCAATCCTATTGAGGTTAAATTCGTTTAGTTGTACATTGGCTAAATAATATCAATTCCTTCATGCTTGCGTTCAATTTAGAAGTGGTCAAGTCTCCTTTTTGTTTGTATCCTGTCCAGTGCGAATGGCCTAATAAGGAAAACATGAAAGTAAAATAATATAAAATATTATATCTGTTTTTTTTTTTGTCGAAATATATATATATGATGCAATGAGCTTAAAATATTTTTCTATCTAATATTCAAGTCAAAAAAAAAGAATAAAATATTTTTATAGGGAAAACGAAAATTCAACATGCTAACCGCTGTCTCTTATGACTCAAAGGCACAAATAACAAAACTCCAAATATCCAGTTATTATCTCGTCCATTTGTGAAAAGTCGTAAAAACTTTTTTTACAATTTCATTATAATATAAAAAAAATGTATTTTCGGAATTGCATAAACTGCATAAAATTTGCATCATTTTGGCGTGGGTTTAAAGCTGTCACGGTTAGCTGTTTTACCTTATTTAGATGTCAATAATGGCACTAGAAGGTTGGACTTGTTCTTTATATATTTTAAACACGATAAAATTTACATCATTTCTGAAACGCCTTTAAATTATTAATTTTTTAGGGTTCCGTAGTAAACATATAGTACAAACATAAAGTTTAGTCATGTCTGTCCTACGTTTTTCTCAAAAACTATAAGACCTAGTGACATTTGGTATGCTTATGCATCTTACTCACGCGGAGCGAATTGTGAGATAAAAATATGAAAAATATTTTTTTAAGGTACCTCCCCTACATGTAAAGTGGGGGTTGAAATTATTTTTTTCTACTTTCTATTTGTGTGGGGTATCATTTAATAGTTCTCTAAAAAACATTATGAGTAGGTACTCTCAGAGTATTTTTCGATTAACGGTTTCGTTTATGAGATATTTAGCTATAACGTTAAAAAAAATCAGAGGTACGTCCTCCAACCACTTCAGAGAAAACCATTGTTTTTAGACACCTGAAAAAATTCATGACGGTAGTAAATATAATGAATTTCAAAGGAAAATTATCACTGCCGTAAGGAATATAATAGTTTAAGAGTTAATTATAAAACATGTCAAATCATTGAAATAAACCTGTAAGCAGATAGTTTGACATAATATGTCCGAAATCGAGATGGCCCTATTTATGAAACTTGCCGTGATTTCGTTTTAGATTTATCAAAATTTAAAGCTTGTATCTATGTTTAATATACAAAAAGTTTTGTGGAAGTGCAATTATTGAGTATAAAATTTAAAAATGACATAATTTTATAAATTTTTATACTATTTTGACCAAATATATTTCGCCAGAGGTGCCTTTTGTCGATACTGTAACTAATTATTGAATAAAATCATTATAAAATTCTTATTCGTCTTCGCCCAAGCGTGTTTTCCAGTTGCGTCCTTAGCTTACATTTTCTTTTATTCGAGACGGACCTTGATTTTGGTGTTGGCTAATACAATGGAGCGACTGCTGTGTGACCTCCGTAACGCTTTTTAGTCGAAAACCAGACCAACAGGAACATGGGTCTCCAAAACTGTCAGGTTTTTTCAGGCTGCCTAAAGGCTTCTGACGCAGCCTAATGATTGTTATCTATCGACTACACCAAATGACTTAACGTGCCTTCTGAAGCACGCAGGAGGTCGAGATAACGGAGCATTTTTGCTCCGTGGTCGAGATAGAATATGCCAATACGGGTCGAGTCACGTCTCGCCGCCGTCGTTTGACTCGCGCATTTAGCTACTTGTACTTCGGATACGCGCGCCGCGCTCGGTTATCGAGCTTCTTGTTTTAAGCTAAAGAACATTATGTAGGTATGATTTAAGTGTAAATTCTTTATTATTGGGACTACTACTACGGAACCCTACATTGCGCGTGGCTTGACACGGCACTTGACCACTTGTTATGTATACCTTGGTAGGTATCTTTAAATGTCAAATGTGTTCAGATTTTAAATAGTAAATTAGCCTTTTAGACATAACCAAGTGCAATTCTGTTTCTAGGAACGCTTTTGCCGAGTAGTGTAACATTTTCTGTCCTATACATTTTTAGCTATCCATCAAGCAGGCTGTCTGTTTAACTCCATAAATAAGTAGTAGTCTTACATCGATTTAAGACAACAACTAGATACACAGTCACGAAGAAGCGCCGAAATGGGCAGACTTTTGACTGGGACACTTCGAGCGCGATTGTGCATCTATATCGATGTAGTCTTAGAACCATTTGACCTCGAACCCCATCTCTTGTTATTGTTAAAGGTCAAATCCCTTCAAGGGCTGTCGGTGCAGTAAACAGCGTCCTAATAAAAATGTCCGAGTCCTTTACGACTCATTCCTGTTTTACTGCGTCTGTATAAAAGAATATATCTCATAAACAGTCCGTATGCATCGTTGGCGTGTGCACTGTGCAGGCAGGCAGTTATGGAGAAATAGTGTCCAAATACTAGCCAATCTATAGCCACGATATTTTTTTCTCATTATTTTCATTCTCATTATTTAAAAAAAAACAATTGAAAAAAAATGGTATAGAACTACTATGGTCTCTTAATTTCATGTAAATGTAAGTAAGGCGGTCTCGCTTACTCAGCTTGCCACCTAGTCGGGCTTAAACACCAAAAGGTATCAACAATTTCGAAAAATCGTTATGCAGGCAGCAACCTAAGCAACTTAATATAAGGCTCGGAAATTTAAGCTATAATTTTTTTTGGGAATTGCTACACGTTAAATTAAACTTAAGATGTAAAATATGGAATGCTATTTTTTATCTATGACTCGAATGGCTTATGATAAAAATAAATTATTTATAAGTATAAATCATATGGATCTGTATTGGGGGGTTATATGTACTAACGTAAATATATCTCGATGGTTACTGGCTAAAATTAATTTCAATCAAGTCATTTAAAAAGTATATCGTCAAATATTTTTTATCCGCCGTTTATTTATTCCACATTAAATAATTAAGTTAAGACTTGCGCTTCGTCTGCTATCTATGGACTAAATATCGATAGGCTGGGAGAGATTGCTTCACTATAAGTCCGCCTTTCCACCATATTGTTAATAAGTTAGCGATGTAGTGAGGATTAAAATAGATAAATTCAATGTACGAAACCCTCTTGATGCGAGTGGTACTCGCAGTTGATCGTTTCTTTTTTATCCACGAGTCGAACGGTGGTTTTTGGATTTCAGTATTTTTATTTGTGTTATGTTCTTTTATATTTATTAACATTAAAAAAAAAAATTAATTTTTAATTAAATTTAAATTATTTTTTTTGTCATCGCAGAGATCTCTAGAAAATCTTTAGAAAAAGCACTGCTTGCCTATGCTATGTAATTAGAAGGCATTGTGCATTTCGTCATGTTTTAGTAGACATAGGCGTCATCGTTTTCAGCAAGAGAATTAGTTCATTCATGAGCCGTCATCAACTATGACCATAGACCAAAGGCACTCCATGTATACAAATAAATTGCAAATAGATTGCGTGTCCGTTGACAAGTACATAGCGATAAAGTTAAGTGAACACGTAATGTATTCAAGTGAGATGGGTCATCTAAAGTTCGTTGTCCGTTCATCAACACATCAATTGATGGAGCTCATTTTTATCGATAAAATAAAATGATGCTGTTTTGCTTATGTGTAATAGTCTGATTATTAAATGATAGTTTACCCTTGCTCGAAGTACATTCAGTATTGTTTAAAAGCCTAGCCACGGGGGAATTCGCCACGGCGAATTTTGCCGCGATGCCACCGGCGAATTCCCCCGTGGCAAGGCTGTAAGTTTACAGCTCGAGAAAAACAACTATAGCTGTTTTCATGGAAAATTTTCTACCAAATTCTGATAGATAGCCCAGATAGGCGGTCAAAACTGCGATCTTTGTGTAAAAATTATAACAGACTAGCTTTTTACCGCAGCCCCGCCTGCGTCATAAAGTAGCCTATGTTTGACTCCGGGTCTTCAACTATACTCATACCAAATTTCATCAAAATCCGTTCAGCGGTTTCGCCGTGAAAGCGTAATAGACAGACAGACGAACAGACAGATAGACTTTCGCATTTATAATATTATATCTGTTTTTTTAAAACCGCTTAGACAAGGTAGAGATGATTTAAAAATAATTTAACCGCCGTTGAGAAGTATTCACATGTAACATTCCCAAGTTTGCAATATAAAGTACTATTGAACAGCGGGTAATGTCAGTTATCTCCGGTCAACGTGATACCCTCCAGGCCTTTAGTATTGATTACTAAATAAATAATTAAGAGCTCTATGTACACGTGCAGTCATTATAAAATGTGCATAGTGGTTTAGAGATAAAAATAAACAAAGAAACTTTTTTAAAAGATTATAGAAAAGGTTCTATAGAAACTAATTGCTACAACATCTGTGTCAACTGTCAAATCGTATTTGTGAATTAGAATAGATCACTTCCTCTTTTTAAGATCGTCGTTAAGCCCTTGGTCTTGGTTGCCTTAAAGTGGTCGTATAAAGGAACCACATCAGAATCCGAAAGGCGGTTTCGAAAACTCAAGACCCCAGAGTATACAGTATCGATTGGCCATGTAACTCACTCGATATGAAAGAAAATCAATTGGAAATCAAACATCCAAAACAATAAAAGCCGTCACGTCTCTTAATTAGGACAATTTCTATCAGCAAATAATCGCAAGTAATTATCACACTTAAATCAATTATACCATTGTAATCTTCGCCTTCTTATCTGTCAGGTCAGGAAGTCTTCCTTAGGAGGCTCACATCCGCAGCCTAAAATAGACCCGTCATAATTCACGTAGTCCAACGACCTGAGCAGCCGGCGGAAATGACCGCACTACACTCCGTTTAGTTGGGTGCTCCTCTTGTGACCTATGGATTGGTCCCTTACTTATTTATTGCGATGGTTTAGCGACCTATAGAGGATCTTGGCCCCCGATAGAAGAGATCTCCACTGTTCCCTGTTCGGCGCAACTTCCTTACTCTTTGGAAGGCTTCCAGGTCCTTTACGACTTCGTCTCTCCAGAGTGGTACCTGGAACAACCGACTGACATTACTCATCATAATTCATCATTTCAGCCACAGCCAGTTCAGGGTTGGACATTGGCTTCCCATAAGTTTACCTTTCTGATTAAGCCCTCTGTTATATGAAGCACCGATAGTGAACGATCCCATATTTCCCCAAAACTATAAAAAGGAGATTAATTGAAAAATAAAGGTCTTGTCTCAATCCAACTGATGGATCCGACTGAAGGTTATCGCCATCAGTCTACTTAGGACTATTATTTTTCTTTAATTTTATATTACAATTCTTTAATATAGTACAGTCAGTCCAAACGTATTAAGCCGATAATAGCTTTATCTGCGCCTTATTTGTAATTTTACGTTACCACTAGGTCAAATGTATCGGTACCAAGGAGAAAACACCTTTCAGTCCAGCACAGAGTATACCGAGCACACGGGGCACACCAATAAAATAATGCTCGATGATTTATTTGTAAACAGCGGGCCGTCAGCGCCCAGACGCAA
Source organism: Euzophera pinguis (assembly GCA_947363495.1). Classification (NCBI taxonomy): domain Eukaryota; kingdom Metazoa; phylum Arthropoda; class Insecta; order Lepidoptera; family Pyralidae; genus Euzophera; species Euzophera pinguis. The sequence continues at coordinate 4,077,935 of OX376179.1, read as the reverse complement.
TATGTGTACAGCATACTCTACTACAAAACTTTTCAAATTTCACCTTATTCCATTGACAACAAACGTCAATTTGGTCATGGAATCCTGCCGTCGAATGTACAGATAGTACACCCAGAGGAAATTGTGTTTCTTTACGTTATTACGCATTTATCTACATTGCTTGCGATTCATAGATTATGAAGGATGTAGCGTAGCATATGTGATGCAATTCTGTCAGATTGACATTTATTATATTCTAGAAAACGGTTCAATGATGTTGTATTAAATATGCACATGTCTTTTGTCTCTTTTTTGGTCTACCTGGTTGTATCTTTTTCTATATATTTTTTTTTTCACATGTTTCATATCATATTCATAGCTGATCCTTGGTTGAAAGATAGTCTAAATAATATGTTACCTTGGCTGGTGGCGGAAACACGCAAAATAATTTTGCAAATGCTTGTAAAGTCCCCGTCACGAGAAGGTATCAATTTAGTAACTAATCTCTACTAATGTGGGTTCTAATGGTTACCTAGCGACAATATTATGAGTTTACCAAATACAATCGACTTAAATTACTATACGGGCATGACCAATTCCAATTAGTCGGGTTATATTTTGCGATATGTCAATGATGCATGGTACAGGAACGAGTCCGGCTCTGTGAATGTAAAAATTTGGTAAGCTATTTAATTTTGGTGACATGTTATCATTTCACTTTTGATGCAGGCTGAGCTGCGAGAAAGAACCAGCGTAAACCATAAATTCAAAATAAATACTAAAGACACTAAAGGCATTGATCTCCATTGCATAGGTCCAAGAAAATATATTGACCATCATTAAAAAAAAAGAAACTAAAACAGTAGCGTCATCCCAACACCTCCGGCGTGTGTGCACACTGCCCGGCAATTGTTTACATTGACCGATGTTGTTTATTTTCACTGCATATGGATTAAAAAGCTAACGCTGTAACGCAGTCCATTTTAGGCGTTTATGGCCCGTTTTTATTTAGACGTTGCACTGTTAATTATTTATTACATGTTTTATGCTGTCTTTAAATTATAGCTAGTCTGTTTTATTCTACGGCGTATGTGAGTAGATCTATGTATATCCGAAATTGATTACATAGGTTAAATAATATTTTAACTTATTTTTAGACACGTTCATTTGGAAATCAGAACAGATTACATTAAAATAATTTATAATCGTAGAAATAAAGTTAACAGAAATAATTTGGAGACCGTTTTTTTTCTAGAATGACTCTAGAGTCCTTAAAATAATTTAAACAATCTTTACATATTTGTAATGACGTCGTTGTAAATTTACATATTTTAAAAGAAAATATTTAATTAAATTAAACTATTTTAATACGGTTTTATCGCGTTTATTACTTATTTATTTACACCTGACGTTTCAAACACTTTACAGCGTTCATGGTCGCAGGCAGACTAAGTTAACATTTGTCTTTGATGTCATAAGATTACAAAACTACCGCCTGAAATTTTTATTGGGAACTATTCCGATTCACGCAGTATTGGCTCACAGTATCTAAGGGTCTTGCAGTCTGCTTCCGAGTTTGCGATTTTATTAAGTTAATGACTGGGTCCCAAGCTGGCGGTACCTGCCATCCATCCTCTCTATTGAAATTAGGATGTTTTTTAATTTCAATAGCTTCACGTAACATCCTTGGAATGAATCTGTTTTCCTTTGCAAGGACTTGAGGATTATCAAAACGCATATAGTGGTTGGGTTTGTCTAGAGCATGTTCACAGACTGCAGACTTGGTTGAGCGTCTATTTTTCATGTCAGCAATATGTTCTTTTATACGAGTATTAATGCTTCTCTTTGTTTGCCCAATGTATGATAAACCACAGTCACAGTCAATTTTATAAACTCCAGCATCTTGCAATGGGATATTGGATTTTACAGGTCTTAAAAATTGGTTTATTTTCTTATGCGGCTTGTAATAGGTCTTGATTGAAGCTCGCCTAAGTATGTTACCAATCTTGTCCGTGACTCCCTTTATGTATGGTAAGATGGCAGGAAAACGATCAACTGTGTGTGGCTTGGGTCGACTTCTGTCACAGAAGGTTGGTAACATACTTAGGCGAGCTTCAATCAAGACCTATTACAAGCCGCATAAGAAAATAAACCAATTTTTAAGACCTGTAAAATCCAATATCCCATTGCAAGATGCTGGAGTTTATAAAATTGACTGTGACTGTGGTTTATCATACATTGGGCAAACAAAGAGAAGCATTAATACTCGTATAAAAGAACATATTGCTGACATGAAAAATAGACGCTCAACCAAGTCTGCAGTCTGTGAACATGCTCTAGACAAACCCAACCACTATATGCGTTTTGATAATCCTCAAGTCCTTGCAAAGGAAAACAGATTCATTCCAAGGATGTTACGTGAAGCTATTGAAATTAAAAAACATCCTAATTTCAATAGAGAGGATGGATGGCAGGTACCGCCAGCTTGGGACCCAGTCATTAACTTAATAAAATCGCAAACTCGGAAGCAGACTGCAAGACCCTTAGATACTGTGAGCCAATACTGCGTGAATCGGAATAGTTCCCAATAAAAATTTCAGGCGGTAGTTTTGTAATCTTATGACATCAAAGACAAATGTTAACTTAGTCTGCCTGCGACCATGAACGCTGTAAAGTGTTTGAAACGTCAGGTGTAAATAAATAAGTAATAAACGCGATAAAACCGTATTAAAATAGTTTAATTTAATGAATAACAATCGCGAAAACATAAGAGAAAATATTTAAGTTGTACATATTACATTATGATATGTAGATAAGCAGTCGTTTAAAGCTCTGTTCTATGCTCAATTACTACTAGTAAACAAGAGATAACACTGAAGTAGAGTTTAGTTTACGGATAAACCTCCGTGGTTTTTGGATTGCAGTATTTTTATTTGTGTTTTGTTCTTTTATCCATACTAATATTATAAATGTCAAAGTCTGTCTGTCTTTCTGTCTGTCTGTTACGCTTTCACTGCCAAACCGCTGAACGGATTTTGATGAAATTTGGTATGAATATAGTTGAAGACCCGGGGTCAAACATAGGCTACTTATGACGCAGGCGGAGCTGCGGGAAAAAGCTAGTACTTAATAAATTTAAAAAAAAGTTCAGATTTTCTTCTTTCTTCAGTTTTGAGTTTGTGGTATTGATATTTTTCATATGAATGATAAAAAAATGAGTAGAAATTAGCAGCCAATTCAATATAACCTTCCGGCAGATGATTTAAATTTACAATTCGAGAACAAACCAATAAAAAGAACTCATAAAGTCGAATAAAACTATAAATCAATATAAAACATCGTCATAAAAACATTTCGACATAAGTCGTATGCGGGAATAGCTATAAACTCATTATTTTACTGATATCCAACTGCAGGAGCTATATTTTTATAGTCATTTCAATTTGTGCGTTAGATTCAGTCGTAAAAAATATAAAATAGGAGATTGGATTGTGCAACTGTATTCTGGTTTTGAACTTTGACCGGCTAATCTGTTTATTATGGTGATAAAAATTAAAAGTGAAAATATTGTAAGGCTTCATTTTAGGCGCATGTTTCATGACTTTTATTTTCAATTGTCTGTTAGGTTTCTAGGTGCTATCCGTAGTGAATGCGCGTGTCAAGCGACGGCGTGACGCGACCATTATTGGATTGGTCGCCATTTAGTGGCATTTTCTATCTTGAGCTCCCCCGTGCTTCTGAAGGTACGTTAAGCCGTTGGTTTTTATCGATAGATAGCAGTCGTGAGGCTGTGTCAGATGCCTTAGGGCAACCTGAAAAATTCTGACAGTGTTCGCCACTAACATACCTCTGGTCATGTTCCGGTTGGCCTGGTTTCCCTGAAAAAATGGTTACGGAGGTCAGACGGCAGTCGCTCCATTGTAATAACCAGTTTCACTAAATCAAGGACCATTACTTACAACTTATCCTAGGTTTCGGAGCTTAAACATCATCAATCAATCATGAAAATCAATTTCCCCCATGATGAGGGTCGCATAGTCAATCGACTCTATAAACTCGCCTCTCCATGGTTCTCCACCACCAGATGGCATCCGGATGACACCCAACGAAGCACGGAATCATCTTTATTTACCTGATAATCAGGTTATTCAAATCCTGCAATATCCTAACCAATATGGAAACAACAAAGTACCTAAACTTCTCGTGCGTAATTCTGCCCTACAACCTCCGGGTCTTCTGGCAAAGGACCACATATGCCGTCTAATAATAACACTATAACATTTAATTGTTACAGCTTTTGTTATAGCTGGTGTAAATTGAGACATCTTTAAAGATATGATTTGTTTACGACTTGAAGTTTACGACTAATGGACCGTATATGGGGTCAAGTCAATTAAATTTGGCTTGAGGTAAAGGAGACTAAACTTTAATGTTTATTTTTTTTTATTACAGTTACTTTAGCAGTCTCACATGCCCTCCACCCTCCCCCTCACATGGCCCCTGTTGGTGGTCGGTCACGGTAGTTTTGTTGCGTCGTGATAAGTACCATCCTTATCATTTCAAGCAAGCAGTCTATTGCTGGATATACGTATAAACCTCAGCCAAAGATTTCCAAAATGACCGGTTGGAAGCAGCCTGCATCCAGCGCTTGCTGATACTGATTGTCTGATCATCTGGTCGGTGGATGTCCAAATATAGCTTGCCAGATCCTGGGCGCCTTATTAGTGGTTAGAAACCAATGAATAAGTATTTAGCTCATTTGAAATAGATTGCAAAAATATATAGAATAAATTGAAAACACGGTAAAAATTGTCTGTTCATTATCAAAACTATACGGAATCAAACGAGGTCATACTGTGATCCCTGACCGTGTGATATCTTAATTACTTGTAAACAATTGTGTCAAATAGACAAATTTATTTAGAAATGTTCGGGAGTTTCACAATTTCATACTTGTTAACCAAGTTTATACTTGGTTAACAAGTATGAAATTGTGAAACTTCAGTTCAGAATTTTGATTTCCATTATTTCTGAGGTATATTAGCGCGCCAATTTAGCAAATACCACGCATCGACTTAAAAATGCATCTTATATTTATCAAAAAAATGTCAGTCTGTTACGCTTTCACGGCTAAACCGCTGAACCGTTTTTAATGAAAAAAAAAACTAAACCACACTAAGAAATAGTACCCTTTTTTTCTATTTTGTGTAGCCGCGACCAAAAGCTATTTCTGTTTTTTCCCTCATTAACATATTAATAACAAAATTGTGTTTAGTCCTTTCATACCATCTCAATTTAAATTCAACAGCTCCTAGTATTAATTAAACAAGAAATACAATAATAGCATAAACAAATCATTAATTTAAGGCCGGACATCTCAATAGGAAAGCCAAGGACAGATGTAAATAAGCTTCAATTAGCACGTTGTACACTATTGTCAATAGTTATCCTCAAGCCTATTCGGGAGCTCGCTAGGTTGTATGGAAAGGAGTTACTACTGTACTTTGTATGGACTTGTATGGAGTACAACAACACTGAAGTTAACTTATACCTATGCCAGGTATAAGTTAACTCCAGTAAAGTTATCCATACTATATAATATTATTGTTGCGAAAGTATGTCTGTTACGCTTTTACGGCTAAACGAACGGATTTGGTATGAATGTAGTTGATGACAGGTCATGACATGATGACAGATGGAGTTAAACATAGACTACTTTTTGACGCAGGCGCAGCTACGGGAAACAGCTAGTAGAGAATATTTATAACAAACAAGCAATTTTTTACTAGCTGTTTCCCGCAGCTCCGCCTGCGGTATATAGCCTATGTTACTCAGGGTGAATGTAGCTTTATAAATGGTAAAATAATTTTTGAAATCGGCATAGATGTTTTTGAGTTTATTCATTACAAACATACACAAAAAAATACAAATCTTTCCTCTTTATAATATACTCGCCGTTTCCCGCAGCTCCGCCTGCGGTATATAGCCTATGTTACTCAGGGTGAATGTAGCTTTTCAATGGTGAAAGAATTTTTGAAATCGGCACAGTAGTTTTTAAGTTTATTCATTGCAAACATACACACAAAAATACAAATCTTTCCACTTTATAATATTACTTATGTAGGTTTTACTCCAATTATAAAATACCTAATTTAACCATTTAATTGAACCTCCACAGGCTGTTCCTGAAACTTAATTATCTTAAAAAAATAGAACTAAGATAAATGAAATTGAAATATTGTACCATCTTAGAGAATCGGGTAACATAAAATAAGAAAAGTATATAAAGTAACAATTTAATAAAAAATAAACATAACTTAATTAAAAAAAACAATAACAGAACATGAGAAAATTAAAGGGGGTGAGTATTTTAATTATCGCATCAGTGCGCTATCAGAAGTTAAATAGCCAACCACACTGTCCTCGTCGAAAGCGCAGTTGTCAGAAGAGCAGGCGTGAAGTGACTACCCGCAGTGTAGAACAAATAGTATGACAACACAGGAAACACAGGAACCTCCAGAGTTAAAGTGTTCAAATAAAACGTCTAGTATTTTCTAATTGTTATCCGGAACCAAAGGGAAGGGCCCTGGAATCCGCAAATCAGACATTTAACAAAATGACCTATTTGCCTGTTTGTCTGCGACATCATGATCCGAGCATGCAGGTGGCAGATTTAGTCCAAAACCGTGATCAATGATGTAGCAGACATACAATTAATTATATTACAAGTTGAAAGAATGATACAATCAAAATGTGATTAAAAAAATTGAAAATTATCCATTTAACATAAAGTGACATATGTAGTTTCACAAAGCTATAAATAGACAAACTAAAACTATCTTAACATAAAAGAAAAATAATTTTGCAACACTCACCCTAATTCGGGGAAATTTACAAAATTAATATACTTATGTAGAGCTGAGCAATAATAAATCGATATAATAATTTTCTTTTACAAGAGAGATGTGAAAATTTTCAGTCGCTGACAAGCAATGTCAACATCCTTTTTCACAGTTCGCAGAGGCCCTTGATCATAGAGCAAGAACCACCACGGAGGATTCATAATTATAAACTGCGTACGTAGTCTCACAACCGTACCGAAACGAAAGAAGACATTTCTTTAGAAATATTTAGTTGATTTTATTATTTTAAGTTAAAGAATATATAAAAAAATACCGTTACAATATTGTAAAAAATCAAATCGTAATCGACGAGCGTGTATGACGAGAGTGAGAAGCGTAGAAGCGAGGGAAGTCTGTTAGGATCGTAGCAAATGGAAATCCGTAGTCTCTGCCTACCCCTACGGGAAAAAAGCGTGATGGTATGTATGTATGTAAAAAATGAACTCGTATTTCATAAAGAAAAATATATACAGGGACTACTAAAGATATAGGCTTATATTCAGCATATTATGAATGTATGTATGTAAAAAAGCTTTATTGTACGCAAAGAACATAGTATCAGAATACAGGTATTATATTAATTTAAAAATAAATATGGAATCGTAATAGTGATGAAGTGCTATTAAACACACTCTAGAACAATCTAGAAATGATATATTTATTTCGGTTTTTGTGTACAGTGAGGAAAAACTCATTAATTATTGGCTTTACTTATTTTGGCTGCAACCTGCCGCGGTGACCACCTTCTGGGAAGGCTGTATGACTCATATAATATATATGGTGTTAATTGAGCCGTCAAAATGCCAATCAGATTTAAATTCAGACCTTAATGTTGTCAGATTGTTATTTTTAGGTTATGTTTTTATCCAAAAACATGTGGGAAGCTAGATTATGTTTTATTAAATAATGTAGTTAGTTTCAATTGATTTAGTTTAAATAAATCTAAAAAAGTCTTTACTAATACTCTGCATCATCATTACGTCAGAGGCCAAAATGCGGTTCCGAATAACTCTGACACCAGGGTGTACGTGGTCGATTGACCACGAAGCCCACTCGATATGAACGAATGAATAAACATCAAATTTTACATCAAATGAAGATATACATATCGGAAACTTATACATAACTAGCTGTTTCTAGCAGTTCCGAACGCGTCAAAAAGTAGCCTATGTTTGACCCCGGGATTATTTTCATCATTCTTAAAAAGCAACAGCCTTTATATGACTACCATATTTGTCTTTTGTCGCCTCGATTCTCACCATTCCCGCAAGGAACTTAGCATTTTTAATACCACATTTCGACGTTCCCTTAATAAATCTGTCTTCTGACTAAGCCACGAATTAAGTTTACGTTATTTGTCGGGCAAATCCTGATTTATTAGGTGTACCGATGAAAGAACTCTGGGAATAAAATGATAAACCGATTTTGAAAAATATGTTTTATGCGCCGGAGTATAATGTTACGCTGAGATGTATTTACGCCGGTGTTAGTAATACTATGAAGTAAAGGTACATACAAGCCTGTGCCTAATCTGATAGAAAGTGGTTAACATAGCCTAAGGACCACCAACATATTAAGTCCACCAATTGTCAAAGAAAATACTCTGTTACTTGTGGTACAATCAAGATTTATTAACAAATAGTTGTTACGATCGCGTACTGTAATGAAGAAATACATAGATAGATATACACTTAATTGTATCAATTACAAAATTAAAATTAAACAAAGTACAAAGACGGACTTGTCGCTAACTTAAAGACATACCTACTTATGTCCTTATTTGGGACTACTTCACGCCAATATTTAAAAATGAATTGATCGGAATTAGAACGGAACGTCACTATTAAACATTCAAAGGAATGAGATTTTCTCGATTTGAAAAAAGAACAAAAAGTGCATTCTAACAACGAACTAATCAGCTTAAATATGTTGCAGTCATTACTCGCTAATTGGTCACCTAGCAAAAAGGCTAAAGACACGCTTTCCCGTGCAATCGTACGGTAACCAGCAACTGGTTTCATGAAACATTCATGTCATGATTGAGCTGTATGAGAGCAGATTGCATTTAACAATTGTATGCCGACAAGTAACTGTCAATTACTACTAACATTATTCATAAACTAAGAAGACTATGACATGTGTCTTCCATAAATAAAGCTTTTTTTGTTAGAAATGTTAAGTCTTATGAATATTTTCAATAGATTTAGTTTGGTAGTAGACATAGTTAATGTTTGATAGTAAATAATTTGAGCTTTGTTTATTGTTGATCCATTGATGTACAAATTGTACAATAAAAACTCATTCTATTGAAAAGCCACGTGGCTTAACTCTGCTCACAGTAAAAAATTGAACATTGTGTCTCTTTCTCGCTCGTCTTAGCAATTTCCCGGTTGCATCCTCAGCTGGTCGAATCGGAGTTTAGCGTTTAAAAAAATTCATTGTAAGCTGATGTTTTCATATTCACTGCACTTTGATATGCATCGAAAAATCAATCATTTTTGTAAATTTATTAAACAGCTGATAAGTCGACATTAATTCATCAAATAAAGGCGTTATCTGTTTTGTAAAAATGATAAAATCGTAATTTAATAATTATAATATGAAAAATACTAAAATTGTACACGCGAAATCGGTAAAAACTCGTTCCGTCCAGATGTTGGAAACTTTCTTCCTATTTGGAGAGCAACATTGCTATATCGCTTTCCTTGTTCCTCTTACATTTGAAGCTGTTTGATCCCATGCGAGAAAGGGACGGGAAACATGAAGACGTCACGCGGGCGAAGGCGCGCGATGTTCTTGCACTTGTTTTATTTATTTTGTATTCGGCCTGACTTTTTTTCGTTTTCTCTGCAACGTCTTTGTTTGGGTCGGGGGCGCAATCCGTGCTTCGTAAGTTGGATAATTTCTTTATTCCGAGCCCACCCGACAATTTTCTGAAGCCGCATTATTATGAGCTTGATTTGTTTAATAATTTTATTACTGAGCGCATTGCGCATGCGCCGATTGTGTTTTATTTGTTGAGTTTGCGCTTTCAGCATTCGGTTTCGTTTTGTTTGTCTAGTAAACGTGGGAAAGTGTCTATTGTTTGTGATATCTATTTGAAACAATACTATCTGTTAGCCAATTTGGCATGTTGCTTATTCTGTACAATACCGTAGCGCTTTGATACTTCAATTGTAACAACTGAGGTTCTGTGATCCCATTTCGTTAGTAATAAGAAAATCACACGTAAAGCTGTTGCTTTATATATTTCTTCTTGAAAACGTCCAGACACATTACGTCACAGTATGGGAGCGGACACAATCCGCTTTTTACGGAACCCCACTGTTAAGGCCTTGAGATTCGCGCTCAGTCCTTGTCCACAGTTAGGGATGTTAAGTTGCGAAGAATCGGAATGTTTGCGATTCGGTATGCATAATAACATATGTAACATTTAAATGTTATAATTGTAACTTCTTTTCGGACAATCTCTCTGTTTCTCAAATAGCTTACTTATTTGTAAAATAATAAGTTTTAAATAAATTACTTATTTATTTATTTTTTAACTTTATTACATAATTGTAAATGTACTTAGTTATTAATGCTTGATTTAAAATAAAATCGGAAAGAGCTTATATGAACTACACACATAGCACCAGCTATTGTTTCCTGGGTTTGGTTGTGCAGTATCACAAACTACAAGTTTTTCGGATATTAAAAAAAATATACGTAAACCTCAGCAGAATATATAAAAAGTAAAAAATTACTAGTTCTTCCAATGTTGAGGTGTTGGATTGAGTCAAACATGTTTTTAGAATAAATAAAATGAAATTCAAATTTTAAAATAAATCGGGAAATCCGATATTTCGGCACTAAATTGAACTAAAGCGCCACATCCCTAGCTCGTTCTTCGAATGCCTCAAATAGGGATGGAAAAAACTTGGAATCCTCAGCGAGTTCTTTTGTATTGTGGGTGAACTGACAGTGTCCCCTGTCATTGCTAAATCAAGATTGCATCGGCTGCAAGTTACTCTGGTTTTGACACTTTATTTTAAGGGAATGTATAATGTATAAATGTAATGTTTAAGGGAATATCTAATTCGACACTCATGATGCAAAGGATATTAACTTTAGGCAGATAAATTTGTTAATCTGGTGCAAATAAGTCATTATCTTAATGATGATAATGTTCGCGATTGTTACAAAATTTACAAATGCAATTAAATAAAATTGTTGCTTATTAAATAAATACCAAATAAACGTGATAAAATAGTTTAATTTGTGTTCTTAGCTTGTTTATCATAAAAACTTTTCTATGTTACGGGATTTTAGTTATCAACTAGTGTATAATGAATTATTCATCTATTTCTGATAGAAACAAAGACTAAAAACACTATAACAATAAAAATATTCCCCCTTATTATCTGCAGATTAGACAATTATGTATACTTTCTGGTAGCTCAACCTTTGTGACCGACTTATCGTTACAATAGGCTAGTTTTCTAAAAAAAAGTCTAATTAGTCCGTCAGTTAGATAATAAAAAATTATTGATTGAATATATTCCGCTTGGAAAAGACTTAATGAATAATAGTGCTTAATTTTACCATAACGAGGCCGCAAATTTTCTGATTTTTTCAAGCCTCTTTTTTACGTTTATCTTCTTCCTCAGACTGGCGGCAGCGGCGGCGGCGGCGGCCGGGGCCACAACCGAGCTGAGTTACCTCGCGGCTCTCCATCCGGCGTACCGACCTGTACCTTACGACCATCCTCTGTACGGCGCCAACACTTTGAGAGGTATGTTTTTTTTCTTTCTATTTCTTAATTCAAGAGACTTTTGGCGGGAAGCTGTGAAGAGCAGTATCGGAGCTGTATTTTATTTTCCAAAATTTGTGTTTTTTTGAGTGTTTGTGCATAAAAATGGTGGATTATTATTCGCAAAGTGTTAGTTATTAAGGGTGAGTATTGGAAAGTGATACAGTGTTTGATTTATGTGATTTTCATGCTTTTTGCCAATCGCTAAGTGCAGTTTTTCCACCACTTCACTTGATTCTTCTAACGAGACTTGATTACCGACTAGACTTGACTAGAACTTGACGAAACTACACTGTAGGACTGAAGAAGATTGAAAAATTAGAAAGGGTTATAAAGGACTTATATCCATGGCTGTAAAACCCATTACTAAAAAAAAACTTAATTTAAGAGTCCTTTTTCTTGTTCATGTTCATATCCCCTTCGATGACCAGAACTGTGTCCAGTGTGTAGGTGTCGGAGTACGCAGGACAGAAGGTGGCTCATTGTATTGAGATGCACCACTCGCAGACGATGTCTTCGCTACTTGTGAATAACCATTTAGTCAGGTTGTCCCGACTACGCTCAACTTGGTCCCTAGTCCCTACTAAACTGCAGTGGAGCGAATAAGATGTGTTATTAAGATGTACACAGCTCGAGTTATGCGATAAACAGCTTAGATAAATATTTTTCCACCAGTGCTATGCTATGTGGGATATTGAATATGATTGGTTGATATAAAACGCATATGGATGCGTTCTACGCTATATGGATATGGATCCATATAGCGTAGAACATCTCTGATGGAAAGGCACCGTTATCTTACTTAACATCTGTTATTATCAGTTTGACAATAAATGATTCAGATTGTGAGCCAATCCAGGACATCAGGGTGACATAGCCAATTAACCTTGAAACCTACTTGATAAATAATCACTGACATCTGATGAACCTCTTCTGTGCCCATATGTCTATGTCCTATGTTAGTTCGGTTAACTGGAAGAGATCCCTATTTGGGATAAGTCCGCCTTTTGTTGTAACCTGTATTCCGATACTATGTTCATTGTGTACAATAAAGATTTTTACATACATAACAACTTATTAATATGACCGGAGCATAACTATTTAAATAATAGTGATACAGAACCGTCAGACAATGGATGTCTTGGCGAAATAATCATAAAACCTTATAAAACTTAAGACGGGCAACACAATGAGAAGTTTATATGACACCCCCTGCAATGCATTTAGCGCGAACTACCTATGTAGGTACAGTTGGAGAGAAAAATGAACCCGCATATTTTAGAACCGCAATTTTTTTTAAGATTACAATTAAATTCCAATAGGACCATTTTGATTAATGTACTTGAAGAAAATAGAAGAGATAACACAGAACATATTATTTTGTATGAGCTGCTTATTATTTCTAAAGGAATCTCTTCTAGTTCGGCTGGTTTTCTAATTAGGGAAAAGCTACTTTATGATGTCAATAAAAATTTGCTTAGATGTTTCCTGTTTAGGAGGGCTATTATTGAGATCTATGGCTATGACGAATGAATTGTTCGGCTCATCGATTGATCTAATGAAAATCATTCTAAATCGATTAGATAATCATTGGACTCATTGGTTTTGATAAAGTGATAATTCTCAAAAATAGTATTCTAGGTATTATTGGATACTGTAGGTAGAGACAAAATTGATCGGCCAAAGTAAAAGTACTTGTAGTGAAGAACAATGAACATAAGTTCTATCGCGCTATTAGCAAAATTGTAAAAAAATGATGCTCACACAACGGCCCGCCAACCTCTATAGTGTGGTTAAGCTTAAGTATCAGATTTAAATTTAACTTTAAGTTTAAATATAACAGTAAGCCGTAAACTAATCAGGTGGTTACAGTAGCCGCGATGCGGTCACAATTAGCAACTGTTTGGATCCTATTTCAAGAGATTATTAAGATAATGAAGGACCAATAAATACAAGGATAATTTACGTGTTGGATAATATTGAGGGTGCAATGAAGATTTTACGAAGAGGATTTAAGATATGTTTTTTTATACTACTACGCAGGCAAACAGGCGTACGGCCCACCTGATGGTAAGTAGTTACCGTAGCCTATGAACGCCTGCAACACCGGAGATGTCATGAGCGCGTTGCCGACCCTGAAGGAATTTTTTCACGCCCTTTTTTATGTCAAGCCTCTTAAACGTCAAGCGAACACTATTTTGGTTTTTGGTGAATGAATAAACACATTATGTGTGACGTTATTTAAAATTTTGCTTGTACAAATATAAATTAAAAAAATCTTTGTTTGAAACATAAATATTTGAGACATAAAATTAATCCCTGAACATCCTGGTGACAGAGTAACAAAATCAAACATATTGAATTAAATTTGTAAGTACTTAGCCAAATTTCACTTTTGAATCGTCATGTTGTATTATTTTTTTCCGCTTCAGAGGCCGAAAACCGGTTTCGAAAAACTCTATCACCACGGTGCACAGGATCGATTGAACATGTAACCTCGATATTAATAATGTTTTTTTTTCCAACTGACGTAGATTTACAAGCAGTTAAAATTCTTTCTGCATATTTAGGTACATTTTTAATCTCACAAGTTTTATGTACCCGACTGTACCTGTCATTTGCTATGATATACCTGTTACTATACACCGCGCAGCAAATCGTGCATTCTCAGACTTGTTTACCATAGCGAATGCACCGGTGTTATTATTCTTTGTTCTTTTTTAATCTATATTGACCCACTGCTGGGCAAAGGTCTCTCAATCTTCCATCTTCTAAATTTATCGTTTTCCTCTATTATTCCTCAAACTTTGAAAGAATAAAATGTTTGGGTATCCAAATCCCTATTAGATATGTAGGGTAAAATTTGTCACCCGACACATTAAATCGTCACTAGATTTTGTCTACTGCCTTCGTGACGTTTGCCTAGACCCGGAGGTGCTGGGTTCGAGTCCCACTGAAAGCATACTTTGTTTACGTAGTTGTTTTCAGTAATTTTTTGTTCACACAGGACAACAAACAGCTTACTTATTTAAATGTAACAGGAGTTCTAGTAGCTTGAGTTACCTGATTGTCTGATAATAATGATGACTCGTGCTTCGGAAGGCATATTAAGCCTTCAGTCTTGGCTGTTATTTGGTGGTCGTTATAGAATCCACGTCAGAGGACGAAAGGCGGTTCCGAAAAACCCTGACAATACAAGGTATATTGACCATAAAACCCAATCGATATGAATGATTTAGCTTCTGTCTCTGGATTTGCACGTGTACTTAAGTCACATAGGACATTTTTTTAGGAAGAAATTATATTTTATCTAGTTTTTTTTTTTATATAATAGTCGGACACAAAAGCTAGATTAAACATTTAGGAACATAATCACTACATTAACTCCCAAGAACGATTTGATTGATTTGATAACCATATAAATTTCAAAACAGAAACCAACGGACACCGTAAAAGGAATACTATCAGGCTTATAGGATTCGAACCCGTGACTTAGCACGCTCTTTCTCTAAAAGCCACTTACACTTATCTATCATCGTTTAAAATCTCACTCGATTTTGAACTTTTTACCAGTAGAATAAGGTCTATTTTTTGCTTTGAAGGGAGTAGTTAGCGAGCCAAGGTTTCGTGAGTTGGATTCCTAATTAACACCTTAGTTTATTGATAAATTGAGTTGATAGTGTAAACCCGTGGCTATTGCCGACTTCATGATTCTTCAAGTCTGTCGTATGTTTTGTTTTAGAAAATAAATAGTACTTGATTAAGGTTTATTATGAAGATTTTTAGATATTTGTAACCGTGTGAATTTTTGACTGTTCTTAGTGAGAAGATTTGAGCTATTTTGTAAGGATCAATATCCTGCCACTGGAACTTTTGTTACTGTATGTTTATGTAATGTCGTCTTTTTTGGTGCAGACTTTATTGTATTTTGCATTAATGTAGTTTAGAACCTTCTTGTGAACTAAATTTTCATCAAAGATTTTGGTCCGAAACTTTTATGTAGAAAGTAATTCTAGAAACTATGAACTATCATCAGAATAAGCAATGTCTGTCTTACAATTAAAAAAACAGAGGGGGGGGGGGAATGCAGCAAATGCACTTTTGCTGTAGGTAGATTAGTAGATTCGAGGCGTAGTTTACTGTCTTACATTAATTAAATGTTACTCTGTATAATCTTTCATAAAGCACTTATTCTTTAACCTAGCCTTTGGCATGGCTGCCATCTGTTCTTAAACCTTCACTATATAATATTCCCTAATATGAAAACACCTTCACCATCGACTTTTGGATCAACCGTAACTGACTCATGATATGCATTAACTTAGAGACTTGTGTGGTACAATGTAAAGAAGGAAGCGATATTTACTTAATAAAAGTTGAAAATCTCTGTTAAGCCCACTTTTACTAAAATACGCTGTGTCTCGTTCTTTCACGTTAAATTATCGATAACTGAGAAAGGGTTATTCAACGTATTTTAGTTAAATTCGGCTTTAACTTACTTTCGTTATTTTTTATGAATGGTGGTGAGTCTATGATTCTTACTGTGTATTGCAAGAATCGTACGTAGAACCTTCTATTTAGAAAATTGTTACACATTTGATTGATTTCTTGTCCTCTTAAGATGTTTGAATGATTAGAATGAATATTGTTGAAAATATGTTACATATTCAACAGATATGCAAGAAAAATCTTGGAATGGTAAACCTAAAGGAGAAAGATTTGTAGGTAGAGATCGTTGTAAATTAAACTCTATTATTAGTCTTCTGTTTATTCCGGCAAAGCATATTTTAATGAAGAAAATGTTAGCTTAATTTGATCCTGCCTTTAATTTGCACTAAATTAATTATAAACTCCCTAGTGGCAGAAAAAAGTCTCAAACAAAATAAGATCTCACTTGCGAAAATAATTTGCATTTATTAAATAAGTAAAGTATTACTACTACGTAGTCTGCTTCAGATCAGATCACAAAGTCACAATTTGAAAACGATAACGACATTCTAAAACAACAAATGTATAGGATTGACATTAGCCGCGCTAAATCACGTGGTCCATTTTCATACTAATTCTGAAAGATAGCGAACACGAATGTCGTTAATCTTTTTTCAAATTGTGACTTGTCTGCGGGCCCTGTTAATCTTCTTATTATGATTTGATACATCGGTATCAACCAGTGGTTTCAAGATGAAATAATTATCAAAATCGCTTCAGGATAATCGCGGATACTGCAGCCCAAATCAGTGATCCGTATAAGCAAGTTGCGCCTACATCGCATATTAGCGATTCGATGTGGACATGTCCATACAGTCTTATACATTACCTGCGAGAAAGCCTTTAATTAGATAAGTAAATATTCTTTGATACGAAACTAGTATGACAAAAGGTAAACATCCCAAAAAAAGGTCAGTGTTATTTTAAACAAATCAGAAAACGATATAATTCCAAGGCCCGTAACACGCGAGTAATCCAACCCTTTCAATATTTTCTCCCGAAACAGTTTAAAAAATAACAATATTAAAAAAAAAATTGCCAGCTATCGGCTTACCATGGCAGCTGGAGTCGACTTACGAGGCTAAACTGCATCTTTGATAACGCTCAATTAGGTGCGAGTTTTTTTTGGCACGCTTTCATGCAGAACTGAAGCAAGAATGTATTTTTTAAATTAAATGTGAAGAAACGAAGGGCAGAAAAGGTTTTGTTAAAAAAGCACGAATTTTCAGATTTTTTTGTTTTCTAGGTTGGTAGGTGACAGGATACTTAAAGAAACTATTTTTTTTACATCATTTCTTTATTTAAACTTTATTAAACAATTACCATTATGCACCTTATGTTATTAAAGGGGTTAATTTTAGAGATATATTAAAAAAAAAAGTCAAAATTTAATACTTTTAAGTCAGTTTACAACCACGTCACAAAAACGGTGCAATTAATGCAAGAATTCGCCTTGATACTAATTTTATTCAAGACATGAATAGCTTAACCTTAATGACTTCATTGTACGAATACATCCCGTTTTTGTAGTGTTAACAAGATATTTTAATTTAATTAAAAATTCAATTTCAAAGAAATACGCAGATTAACTAGATTTTTTTATGAAATAATACTCTACGTATTTGATTATAAGTATATATAATACTTGCTATTGCCCATAAATTAGCTTTGTACTATACAATATCCTAGCTGTTTCCCGCAGCTCCGCCTGCGTTAAAAGTAGCCCATGTTTTCAACTAAGTATATTCATACCAAATTTCATCAAAATCCGTTAAGCGGTTTGGCCGTGACAGCTTAACAGACAGACAGACTTCGCACTTTTAATATTAGTTTGGATATAAACTTATTTTTCCCTATGGCTTCGTGTACTACTTCTCGGTACTTGAATCCCATGGGATCTGCACTTTTTCTGAGATGAAAAAGTACGTACCCTATTGTTCTTTTTGGTACAGTCAACTATGCGTATGCAACATTTTTAATTCAAATTAAGATATTGCACTAGGATAATGAATAGAAAAGGACTTTCAGTCAAGGACTTGTTTCTACATAACGTCATCCAGGTAACTGGAAGTATTTGTTTACTAGCAGCTCGGGTTTCGTCTACTGCACCGGATGGACTTGATACAGTACCATACAAACCTATATTTGACCACACGACCTTCACTGGACATCAACCATTCAACTTATAATTGTATCGTGCTTATCTCTCATATATATCATATTTTTTATTTTGGAAAAGGCTGAAGACGATATACCTATACCACGAATTTTGACTAAAATCTTACTTCTTAATTCAAGCATAGACAATAAATATAAGCGATATAGTAATATTTAACATTAGTACCTATCGATATTTAGAAATTTCTGATCTGCTTTCTGAGGACGTTAATAACAATAAAGAGGATATTATTGCTACAACTCGGCGTAATAAACGAAAAAACCAGTACTGATCAAAGTTGTAGATAAGAGTCTAGAATGTATGACAGTAAATACAACACTGGTTAGATTGTATCAGACCTAGTTGATTGATATGTGTAGCCAAAGTTAAGTAATACAAAAAGATATAAAATCATAAAACATATATTGCCAAAAGATAAAAAAGATAATGATCCCTAGACACACTCGTATGCGTTCGTTATAAAAATGAAGCTGCAAAATCGTCGGGTTGCAAAATTTCGCAACTGAAGTGACAAGCCGAAACTTAATAACTTACTCAGAAATGCACCAGCAAATTGGGAGCCCAGTCGTCGGACCGGCTTCGAAACCCAACACTGCCTTACCGAACTCCTCGACACATATAAATTGTATTTTTATTCAAATCGAGCCTACGTGCTGTGATAAAACCCCCTTAAAACAAATAACTGCCCATTGGCACAAGAAAAACACCCAAAAATAAACTTTAATAATAAGGCGATAAAGTTGACGGCGACGCAAAAACAAACTAACGTCAAGATACAAGGCATAACAAGCTTTACAGTTGCAGTAACAGAGTTGTAGTTTCCGAAGTAAATAGTAGTGTAACATTACTTAAAGCTGAACAAGTGAATGCAAATAAAATGAGATATGTCGGGAATGTAAACAATGTAAATTGTACTCTGGTTACAAACACTCAAGAATCACAGTCGGGTGATTTAAACCCATCAGATAATACCGTGAATGATGATGTAAAGTGGAAACGTAGTCCTGAGACTTATACAGACAACAATTTAAAGTTTCATTGGGACACTTTTTCACTCAATTTGTAGACTTATCATTCTCGTCCTACGGCGATGCCGACAAGAATATTTCCAAGAAAAACCTTGCTGTATTCTGTAATGAAGTTCAGTCAGTAATACTTACTTACGTTCGTGTACTTACAATGCAAATTTTACTTGTATCAAATGTAAAACAGTTCAAGGATGTCTAGTGTAATGAAGTGTAAATTATACTTGTAGTAAATGCCTTTTTAATAAAGCTGTCCCATCGGGTGCCCTTCATTATGCCAGCATTTCTTATCGAAATGTTAATCACCGCATTTGCATCTATCTCGGTTTTTGCTCGAAGCAATCTTATGAAACGATATAATAAAGCCATAAGTTTTGCAGCTGCCAATCAACACGAAAATAATACACCTAAACTCCATTATTACCGATATTAATATCATACAAATGAGAACAAAAAATATGAAGCAATCAAAGTCTCGAATTGCAATAATATCCATGTCGCGAAATTTCATGTTCGAGTGTGAGAGAATAAAATTTTAAACGTAGGTATCGTAAAAGTCCATGTACCGAAAAATTATTATAACCATACATACACATATAGAGGTAAAATCGATACATGTATATGTCTTCATCGTTCGATAATCGTAAATTAAGAGCCGACTCTCGTTTAACCGAGCGTAAAAACTGAGCGAGAGATTGAGAGTTCATGTTACTCCTAAAGTGAAAAAAGAAAAAGACGCTTGCGCTCCGACGTGCGACAAGGACAGAGAGACAACAGATGTCAAAGAATCGGAAACATTCGATTAGATATGAATGCATACAGCGGAATGTCTCTAAGAAGCTGTCAATCAAAGGATAAATTAAATTTTAAATGTCAATTACAGTCAGGGGACCCATGGCTTTAATGAGGCTTTCAGAAGATTGATTACTTTTTTACCCGCCAATAAATTTCTGCAACCAATTCCAATTTACGAAATGTCATGACCAAGCTGACACGTCCGATCGGTTTTTAGGATTCCCTAATTCACCTATGGAAGCGAACAAACCAACATATAGCGATTGTTTTGACACGTGTTTGTGAAAATTATTTAATAGTTCGGATTTTAAATGGGGCAAAAAATATCTAATAATAAGTAAGATATTTACCTAAGAATTTATGAAATTAGAATTTAAAAGTCAGTCCAAGATAAAAATAGTTAAACTTACTTGCGTCGTATATGCAGCGTTAACTCTCTTTCAAAGATGCAAAGACAGTGGAATTCTTTAACGAGTATATATAAGTATGTGTGTGCATACAAAAATGACGAGCGACGTTCCTCATGAAGTCATATGGGAGAGAAAGTTGTGTGTTTAATCATTATAACTGTATTTTCATGAAAAACGGGGATACGGAACTTTAATCATTTAAAAGTATCTGACTTGAAAGATATTTCCTTTTTTAATCATGTTTATCAAAGAGTGTGTCTCAAAGTTTATCTTTGTCAACGACATGGCGAGAGTGGGATTGGAACGGGTTTTAGAGAGGGATGCAGCGCCTGCGCCCGCGCATGACAAGTGACCGGATTAATGCATTTTAAACGAAGAAGGCTTAATTTTGATCTCGGGCCCTTTAATTTAATGGCTTTATGTTTCGTTTTTCAATCAAATTTTAGATGTAACCGTAGGACACTTTAGGTGATTATCATTCGGCTGTCTTGTTTCTGTTAGGGATTTCTTCCCGGTTTTTAACAAGTTTAATAAATTTTGATTTTTTTAATGATTGTTAGTATATACTTGTATTCTGTTTTTATGGGACAAATTTTATATAAACGTGAAAATTGTTCTGCCACCTTTTCACCAATTACCAACAACCGTTTATAAATTACTAGCTTTTTCCCGCAGCTAAGCCTGCGTCAAAAAGTAGTCTATGTTTGACCCAGGGTCTTCAACTATATTCATACTAAATTTCACTAAAATCAGTCCAGCGGTTTGGCCGTGAAAGCGTAACAGACAGACAGACTTTCGCATTTATAATATTAGTATGGATACAAACTTACGAATTACGAATCAAACAGTTTAAAAAGGTTTTTTTTGTTTTCTTTCTACCCATTTATTAAGACAATAGGAAAAATAATAAATCGATTGACTGATTGACGACTGATTTCAATTACTGCATCCAAATCTTGTTTTTTAAACTGATCTTCTAAAGATAGCTGTATATTTAGACGCTTATTCATGTACTAATAGGTCCAATTTCAAATCATTTTTTCAAGCTTTCAATGAGATAATTTTATAAATCGATGACCTCTCTTATACCGGCTGTAATAGATTGCTTAGAATGAATATAAAACTATATCCTATTTATCATTTGCTTTTGTTTATACCGCTTCAAGTTGATGTTTAAACTGAGCCAGTTTCATTGGCCGAGTCAGATAGTGCAGTAAGCAGTTTAGTAGAACGAATATCGTAACGTAGAGACTGTCTACACGTAGAGATTGGATATTCTTTGTAATATTTTAATTATTGTTAATTTGCCAAATAACGAAAACTAAGTAAGTACTATAATTGATAAGCTGCCTTATTTTACTTAAACTCCCAGAATTCAAGAGACTTTCAGTAACAACACAGAAAAGATACTAGTTTTGACGTAGTAACAATAAGTACAGTGAAACTATTAGCTGTTCTTGAAATCGTCTTAAAATTATATTTAGTTTGAATGTTCAACGAAATCAGTTTCTTCAAAAGTCCAAAATTCAAAACTGTTTAAATTACTAACAATACGATACAGCGGATGGTGTAATCGTATTAATAACAAGCCTATTTAGCTATTTTTAGCAAGCAAATTTAAATACAGTTCTTTAATTACAGACTACAAGAAATTTAAATTTAAATTAACAAAAAGATTATCCTTTAGTTTCTAAGACTACTCGTAAACTTGCTCTCCCAACTCGACCAATGTGAACAACATCTAAGTAACATGTTTCATGATTGACGATATTAATACAGCTTCAAAAGCCTGCTGAGTCGGACTCATTCTACTTTGCTCTAAAATATTATCTTCGTCGTCTCCAAATGGCGATAATTTCTCATTTCGAGCCTTTTGTGTATCGCTACTAATGGACAAATTTATTTTATTGACTATTTCTGTTGCTTTGTTTGTTTGATCTTTATTAATTGAATTATTACTGTAACTTGAATCGATAACTGCCTTAATAATTATGTTATTCGTGAATGCAGGTGGAGTGTTATCTTTAAAATGTTAGTGTCTTTACTTACCGATGAAAAGTTATTCCTTTGCACTTTGCCGTGTTCTCTGAATTATTGCTTCAATACCTCAACATTTTTGATCTTTTACTTAGGCTCAGTATCATTACAATAAATATTGTTTATCTAATTTATTACTTTTGCAAAAGGAACTTATAAAATTCATCATCTATTTCTATCGGTATCAGCTTAGGCTCATCAAGTCGATGCCAATGTATTTGCAATATCCGATACACTTGATTTATAAAAAAACGAGACAATACACTTGATTAGACTGTTTTTTTCCTAATAGTCTATTATTGGACGTTTTCTTCCTAATAGTCTATTATTGGACGTTTTCTTCCTAATAGTCTATTATTGGACGTTTTCTTCCTAATAGTCTATTATTGGACGTTTTCTTCCTAATAGTCTATTATTGGACGTTTTCTTCCTGATAGTCTATTATTGGACGTTTTCTTACTGATAGTCTATTATTGGACGTTTTCTTCCTGATAGTCTATTATTGGACGTTTTCTTTCTAATAGTCTATTATTGGACTCTTGACTATCGCGTTTTTATAGCGTCCAAGAATATTTGGGATGCAGGTTGTCTTGATCTTGACAATATAATACGAGTACTAATTATGGACTAGATATACCTACCAAATTATTTTTGACATAATGGTTATTAAGTTATGGACTATTAAATTGCATAACTAATTGACCTTGCACTGCAGTCGACATATATCAATTGTTTATGGAAATGAAAATATGTACTTATATTACATTTGACCACACAGTTGACTTGTAATGTTATTCTTAAAACAATCGTAATAAATAAATAAATTGTAACATTTATATTTCCGGCACTCCGGTGTCGTTCTTGCATGTCAGTGATGACTAAACATTTGATGATACCTTTTATATCTAAGATCTTATTTGTGACTATTTACCATGTTTAATGCAAATAAAGTTTCATTCATTCATTCGTTATCTGAATTCATCTCTTTTTATAAATATTATATCTCTATTTATATTTTTTGTTTCCTACACTACACGATAGCAATTGTAATTTAAACAAATATTTAATTAACATTAAAACTAAAAGTTTAATAATTTTATATTAAATTATAAAGAAAAAGAGAAAAAAAAGATAAACCTAAAATAACAAACTAAACTGAAAAAATAAATCTAAGTGTTGTCCGTGTGGCATGGTGCCAAGAAGACCGGCTGCATAAATTTACATTCAACAAGTTACAAAGACTGAACTATCGATCTACAATTAGTAGGAAGGTAGGAAGAACCTGTCCAATCACACTCCATGAAAAAAAGCCTCGGCCGCTGATTGATCCGGTCTTTGAGATTGAGACATCGGGAACGGGTTTTGTCGGTAAGCTTCGTTTGTATGGTACAAAATAAGAGCGAAAGCGGTATGGAAACATTAACATTTTATAATTTAACATTATTAAAGTTATTGATGAAGAGATTAGGAACAGTAAGCACTACGCTGTCGCAGATTGTACTAAAGAAAATGTTTACATTTTTGTAGAACTCGGTACATAACATTCCTTCATGTTTGTGATCCTCTTCAAATCTTATGAATTTTAATAAGCCTTTTTGAATATCATTAATAGCTACACATTTAAGTCTTACCAAAATTTGATTTGGATCTGAAGTTCTAAAATTCTAATATGATAAATTCTAGGACAAGATTCAATCATAACTTTCAAAATGAGATCAAATTTTTACATTAAATTGACAAAATAGAATAACGCCAAGTAAACCTACAATTAAATCAATAAAATAAAAATCATCAAAAAGTTAATTATTTTTATTCGCTTCCGTTTCTGCCTCAAACCAATCGGTAACACCCACACCACACGTCCATAATTGTTCCCAGAAAACTTCGATTCGAGTTTTTTTCATCTTCACTATATTGTAAATTGCCTAGCGCTTGATATTAAGTGTCTTAACATTTTTTATTCCACTATATGTGTTTAATTTGATTAGAAAACGAAATTTTCCGTTAAAAATTGATTATGTTTCCCCGATTAAGCCGTAGTGTTTCATTTGACGATTCGTCTCGGGTCAAAGAGTACCTTATTTTGGTTAAACGGTTTAGATCCTATTTAGAATTGTGTTGACTTACCTTTTTGGTAAGAATACGCTTTTAATAAGCTTCTGTGGAAAGGATTTAATTTTGTTCAGTTTTATTAGAAATTTTGAAGAAATATTTCCGAGTTCAAGCAAAACTAACCCACAACAAAGTTCTTGTCATTTATATTATAACTAGCTTTTTCTCGCAGCTTTGCCTGTGTCAAAAAGTAGCCTATGTTTAACCTCGGGTCTTCAACTATATTCATACTAAAATTCATCAAAATCCGTTCAGCAGTTTGGCCGTAAAAGCGTAACAGACCGACAGAAAGACAGACAGACTTTCGCATTTATAATATTTAGTATGGATATATATCTACGTCTACACTATCTGCATCTACACTAATATTATAAAGAGGAAAGATTTGTATTTTTGTGTATATGTTTGTAATACATAAACTCAAAAACTACTGTGCCGATTTCATAAATTCTTTCACCACTGGAAAGCTACATTTACCCTGAGTAACATAGGCTATATACCGCAGGTGGAGCTGCGGGAAACAGCTAGTAATAAGATAAAAATAATACTTTATATTACAATAATGTGTTAATTCCACCACCTGTAAAACACCAAACTGGTAAAACAAGCCTTGTTAACCAGAAACGATCCACTTAAACTTAGGTTTATCGTCCTTTTCTTTTGTTACTAATAAGACAGAGATAGTGTTTTTTTTGCATTGTGTCCATAATGTGTGTTCAGTTTCGGGTATATTTTGTCAAAATATGCGGAAACTGCAGATGCAAAAACATGTGCTAAGTTGTTAATTAGATTTCTTGGAAGCAGGCGGAACAGGGTTGATTTATGTTCTGTCTAACTGAACACATTTCTGACTTCGAAAAGTTGCACATTTTTTTATTTATTAAAATTACTAGCGTTCTTGTTGTGACGATCATCATCTTCATCATCGAAGTAGACTTGGACACCCTTGTCGTTATCCTAAGGATAAAGCAATAGGCTACTTGACTGTATTCATACTTGGTTAATATAGTCATACTAAACAAAATATACACTAAAAAGTAACCGATTCTGACAACAACAATAAAATTGGTTGTTAATTAAGGAGTAATTCGATTTTAAAGTTTTCTCTAAAAGAAAAGTGGGAGCGTGGTGGGGACGTCCTGCTATCTCTTTTGTACTCACGAAACCGAGTGGCAGTGACGTCACAGCTCACACAGTGCATCCCTTTCTTGTTTTTTGACAGTTTCCCCTTCCACCGAATTTCAAAGGCTTATTTATAACTTATTTATTTTTGAACGGATTACAAAAATTCTTTCATAATTCTGTTTTTGGAAATAAAAATATTGATAGGAAAGAAAAAATAAAAATTAGTAGAATACCCAATTGACGCAGTACTTATACAATAGTAAGAATGATTGCAGTAAGAGAAACCGGTTAAATAAATAATCATCAAAGTAGACCTGTCCAAATGTTCCAAGCTCACAGATATTTTGAACTTTCATAAAGTAAAGGTACTGAAGGCATGTGTCTCGGATTTTTTTTTTTTTGATGCTGGCTTCATTTTGGAAATGTTTTTGTTAGTACTGGCGCCACCAGTTGTTGTTGGGCATAGGTCCAGTTTTTTCTAATATCATTGGGTCGAAGTATATCGAGATCTTTGTTGTTTCCTCAGTCCCATAACAACAAAACCAATGGCTACTTGACTGTGTTCATACTTGGTAAATATTGTTATATTCAACAAATTATACACTAAAAAGTAACTGATTCTGAAAATAACAACAAAATTGGTTGTTAATTTTAGCAGTAATTAGCATTTAAAATTTTCTCATGATAAAAAATGGGAACGTGGTGGGGACGTATTGCTGTCTCATTTGTACGCACGAAATCAAGTGGCAGTGACGTCACTGCACACACAGGGCATCCTTTTCTTGTTTTTTGACAGTTACTCCTTCGTCCGAATTTCAAAGGCTTACAACTTATTTATTTTTGAACGGATTACAAAAAATCTTTCTTATTTCTGTTTCTGGTACTTAAAATATTGATATCAAAGAAAAATCAAAATGAGTAGAATACCCAATTTCTTTCGTCATTCGCCGGTTGCCTGAGATCCCATCCCCTCTACTGCCAGTTTTTTTAAATAAATTTATATTACTATTTTTTGTAACATCCAACGTAATCTTAACAAAACTTGAATCAATTTCAACAAATATTTATTTCAATATCTCCTAAATCATCCCTCGCTCTCTTTTAACTTAATAAATCAGGATAACAGTCAATAATAGCAATTAAGTCCGCACCGTTAAAACATTTGTACGGAACCAACAATCTATTCTTAAACCAATTAAAATAAAGACCCTTAGCAAGTAATTAATATTTTAAACATGTGACCGGAAAAGCTGTGCTTACGGTTTTAAATTTCCTCCATGACTACTGTTTTCTGTCTCTTTCTAACCCATTTTTTCAACAATAGCCAAATTAGGAAGGTCTCTGGTTTCATTGCCGTCAAGAACAGCTAATGTTCATTTTATATTGGATGAAATGATTCCCTTTTTTCGAGTTTGTCTTAATTAGTTAGGATATAAATTACGGTGAGTTGTCTGGAATGTTCAATTATCACTTAATTAAGCAATAACTCTAGGCTTGTGATGTGTAATATTGTTATTAACTGATAACAATTTCACATCTTAATCTCTTTCGGCATAGCATTTCTTATGGTTCTGTATAATAAGTAAATATATAGGGACAAATCACACAATTAGCCCAAAAGTAAGTTAACTTTTGTTATGGGAGACTAATTGGACAAAAATGGGCCATGTTATCTTTTATAAATAAATTTTGATTTGATTTGATTTAATTCAACGTTACTATTATTATAACAAATCCATACTAATATTATAAATGCGAAAGTCTGTCTGTCTTTCTGTCTGTCTGTTACGCTTTCACGGCCAAACCGCTGAACGGATTTTGTTGAAATTTGGTATGAATATAGTTGAAGACCTGGGGTCGAACATAGGCTACTTTTTGACGCAGGCAGAGCTGCGGGAAACAGCTAGTACAAAATATATTTATAATTAAATTCGTATGTTAATAATTTAATTCTGCTAGGTACATACCTAAAATATGATCCTTAGACGAAGATCGTTGCAGATATTATATAATTCGAAAATATGATATTACATAATTTAATAAATAGGTGGGGATGCCTGAAAAACAGCGTTACTCCAGTCGAGGCTAGGGTAACACAAGCCAAGGCATTTCTTTGCTACACGCTTTTCATATTTACCTTTTTTTTTTATTTATTTTTTCTGCTTTTGTATGTTTGTTGTACCTAATTGTAAAAACTTGTAATTGTGTGGCAATAAACAACAGTATTATTTTATTTTTATTTATAATTCAAATCAATAAAACCTTTAATTTTAAAATAGATCTTTTCATCTCGTTTAAATAACATGATATACAATTTTTAAATTTAAATAAAATAAAAATAATCGCTGCAATTTATGTACGAGAAGTACAGATAAGCACAATAATCCTAATAAAACAAATACATTGTTAATTCATAATTGTATTTGCAGTAAAATTTGTACAAATGAAAAATTATTTGTTTTATCTTTCGTTACAAACTATATTACTTACGAATCTGCTACTGAACAGCTTTCAGATAAAAGAATACTAAAAGATATTAAAGATAACAAATGATCCCTGAAGACATAATATTCGTTTAGGATACTCTGATTGATTGAACTACCAAATTTCATACCCAATTTGAAGAAATTAATCACACATTTAATAACCGGCAGCGGCGAAACAACAGTTCTTAACCACTTCCAAGAAATTCCATTCAAAAATCAAACAAAAATCGTATGAATAAATCATGGCTGGCGAAATACCTCCAAAGGGATGTTGTAGAAGACAGACATATAAATTTGGTGTAAGAATGAAAGAGAAGACAATATTTGTTATAAAATTATGTTGTTAACTTTTTATATTTTTCTGTCGCTGTGATGCTTAGTTAATCTACCAATACAGATCATCTCATTTTGTTAAAAGCATTATTTAGTTATTTAGCTATAAAAATAAGAATAAACTTTATTGATAGGTCCATCACTTACAGGAAAGATCCTACAAGCAAAGTACAAGATAGATAAAATACGTGACAGACTATAGAAGCTTTATAAATCACACTAGCTGTGCCCGCGACTTCGTTCGCGTGGAATAGTTATTTTGGGAATCATATTTATTTTTTGTTTACAAACCTACCTCCTCAGCTTTATTATAAATTACCTATAGCTGTTACCCACGACTTATTTTAGACGATTTAGTTACATAATTAATAGAATATATTTTAAAGTAGTTTTAAACAGGATATATTTTAAAGTACTTCTGCGTAAGTTATATTTTTAGTTTTATTTTCTTGCGGCAGAATCAATGACACATTTATTTGGATAAAGATTAATATTATTAAGTTGATACAACTCTGACAAATAATTTGTAATAATGCATTAATTTCGACCAAATTTAATTATCATAAAAACTGTTATTGTAAGTTAATCTTAAAAGATAGACATATACTGTCGCGGATTTTTTTTTTAGATCATTTAAAGAGGAAAAATTATTTCATACATATTTTTTGGGTATCTCGAACTGTTTTCGCAGCGCACGCAACGGAAACCCTCAAAGATGAATAATTTTCCCCGTTTTTTCTACATTTTCGACTGTTTCTTCGCTCCTATTAGTCGCAACGTGATGTTATATAGCCTAAAGCCTTCCTCGATAAATGATCTATCCAACACTAAAAGAATTTTTCAATTCGATCGGTTCCTGAGATTAGCGCGTTCAAACAAACAAACAAACTCTTCAGCTTTATAACATTATTATCACATTGTAATTTTAATAATCAATTTTTTTTAGCTTTAGAAGTTCTTTAGCTATAAAAGGTTTGTTATATCTCCTTTTGGATTTCACGGGTTACCCCGGTCCTTTGAGAGGCTTGCGCGGGGATATTGATCCAACGCGTAGAGGCCCTTTGGAGAAGTTGATGTTGTGTGGTGCTCCTGCCAAAACCCGTTCTCGGCCATATCAATAGTTGACATTTCCATGAACAGGTCTCGGCAGGAGGAGAAACTATTTCTAATGAGTGAAAAGAATAAATGGGTTATGGTATTGAAGTCTGGGTGGTTTAAATCTGGGTTATTATATAGGAATTCGGACACCTGCCATAATCATGATTACTGACTATTAGTGGCAGGCGGTGACTCGCCACTCAGTGAATGGGCCCCCCAAATAGTCGCCGCATTTGGCAACAGAGGGGCAACATTGGAATGAGCGGCTAAGGGTGCCGAGGTACCATCAGGTGGGCTGTATGCCTATTTGCCTACTTAATTGAATAAAAAAAATTGGACTATAAAGTTTTAATAAAAAAATTATATATTATGTAGAGATAACATCCCCTTGGCCTGCGTCTACCTCCGATATAGCTTTATTAGAATGTTAAACGAAATAGGTGTTTATTAACAACAAAATTATGCACAAGCACAACTGGTGACGGAATGAAACATAATTTGTTACTTTACTGTTACACATAAAATATTACGCATAAAATGTAAACGTCGGTAAATTCAAAGCTTCATGAATAAAACATCAAGCTTTAATAACACTTCGGTTATTATAATTATGAAGTCAGTGATTCTATTTTTTGTGACGCCCTTCGTAACATATCTGTTAGACTACCTGCTATCACACGAAACCTTTGATTACAGCATAAAAACCTCGTTAGTAGTCCAAGAATCGGACGCTTTTTTGCATCAACCGTGTTTCTTACTAATCGTTTTATGACATTTGATGGTTTAATGAGCTGTTTTTAGACGTTGTAACACTTATGGTGCTCGGTTTTGAAAGTGTAATTCGTTTTTTATTGATATTCGTCGGGTGATATGAAATTTCATTATATTATGCTATCTTCTGTTAGATAGAATTTTAGATCAACGTCCGTTGTATTAAGAGGTGGATTTGATTATTACAGACGTTAACTATTTATGGCTTCATTTAAAATTTGCCAAAAGAACAAAAATTATAAGTTTGAAAATGTACATAATTAAGATGTATGTTAACATTTATATCATGCGAAACATTAACAGCTCACAATCGAGTGACATGACTTTAATGTCACATTTAATACCTGTGAATATTTTAGAGCACTAAAATACCTAGCAGCATTACAAATTCTCATCGCAACGCCTTCATCTCGCCGCACATTCGAATAACAACCGAAACTCATAATTTACTAACACTCATTAATATACGCGGTTACAAAGTCACTGGCCACTAAAGACGCCGCCCTCTAGACCATTGACATTCATATTTCAACGCTTAAAGTGACCGCGGAACCACACGGACACGCCGAAATACTAATTTTACGCCCAATCGACTTAGATAAGAATTAATACATCGATTCAAAGTATGTCTAACGAGCAAAAACCAACTATCCGATATTCGACAGTCGAAAAAAAGAATTAAGGACAGTTTTCGAATAACCTTTTTGCGCGCGGTTATACCAATGTCGTTAGGGTGACCATCACACTAATGGAATTCGAAATAGACTTATTTCGTTCGATCGATGATTTTTTTATCAACGGCAGTCATCGGTTCTCACAATGGATGAAGACATAAAAATTTGGGATCCACCGCGGCGCGTCAAAAGGGGACCACATGCGTTATTTTCGTGTGGTTTTCGAGAACCATTCTTGTCTTATTTTGCTGGTTATTCGGCAAATTGGTGGTCGCTCACGCCTTTGAGCTGGACCTTTTATTTTGGGCTAAAATGAGCGCTTTGGTCGGAACACCGGCTGAGAACCGTGATCGACAAATCACTGGTGTTTTTGTCTTTTTTGGGTCTGCGTCCAGAGTGTTTGTTTTCGAACGTATCGTATGTGATTTAAGAAATTGGTCGGACCCTTGCGATGAAAGATGATCTGATTGGTTCAATTAATGAACTGCAATTACAACTCATCTGCGTTTTCGATTTGATCATTGGACATCCGTTTGGACGTTGTTCGTGTCGTCGCTTTGAATGCAAGATTACTTTGTAGCCGTTTGATTTTAAATAGTTGCCCACAATTTTCTGAACATGGTCGCCATGACCGCCATCGGTCTCGCGTCATCATCATCACATTCGATATAGTTTTTATAAGTAAAATTATTATGTCTATTTTTTTAATAATATATCCACATTTTGAACATTTTGTCTCGTATCATAAATTCTAATTTAACAGGATGATGACATATTGTCTAAAATATTGAGGTAGAGGTAGGACACTGCACACACATCACTTTATAATATAAACTTACAGTTACGGGCTCTTTTAATCATAATTACCCAAAATATTGAAATATTTTGCTCAGCAATGCACGATAAATAAAGTGTAAAATAAAATGCAACTCTACTCGACGGGTGTCCAATTAGTCGGCACTTATTAGGACATTCCAAATTTAGTCTCATGATAAGTTTTCAAGAAATAGATCGTAAAACACATACACGACGATTATTTATCACCGGTCGGCGCTAAGCAGGCTTTTAGTATTCAAACTGGTTTGGTTGACATCTCAATTTGCAATAGACCAAACAGGAATATTGATATTGCACCACGTTGTATGGTGCAGTGGGACAAGCTATAAAATTGTAATGAACGCTATTTAGAGAACTTAAATTATCTTATTTTAAACAAATGTGTAATCCCTACATTGGTTGCGGATGCAGATGCGCCATAGTTTGAGGAAACAGACCTCATTCGCACTGGTTACAAAAGTGAAGGAATCATTCCTGTGGCTCTACGATGAGATTTTATGAACAATGTCATTATCGAATGCGTTAACATTTTACGTACGGTCTGCTGCAAAATAATTTATGTATAAATTATAGTACATTTTGTTCCCAAATTTATGTACACTTCATATATAAAATTTCAACGCATTTCGATAGCTAAAACGCGGTGTTTAAATATGTTATTGTACTAGTGGCACAGCAGTAGCTGTACTACTTATCATCAAAAGGCTATTATTTCCGTTTGCCTACTTTTATGAGACTTGAAAAATATGCCTATAAAAGATTAATCTGTTTGTTCCAGGTCTGGAATACCTCAGTGCAGCGCGGAGCCTGCATCCTGAGCTGCATGCAGGCAGCACTTTAGCCAGTCAAGACTTCCAGCTTAGCTTAGAAGGTATACAGTTCATGATATTTAGGTACTATTTTCAACACGGTTTGGATTCAAGAGACAACAAAATATCGTCGAGTTTGACAACTATCTGAAACTGTCAAAGAGATAAGCTATCAACAGATTTTGATCTGGGTGACTTGACTAGACCTTGACATCTAATGGTGGAACTTTTGAATTGAAAACATTCGATAAAAAATTCTGGGCTCATTTTAATCTTCAACCAATGAATTGGCTCTCACTCGTTTATTTTTTGACGACGTCTGTTACGTAGAGGCATACGGGCGCACTTCTGCAAATCTAAAACAATTTCTCCTTTATCAGGTTCGAGAATAGCCTCACCAACGAGGTTAAGGTTATCAGGAGGAGCTATCGGCGCCTCAGCCAATCGCAAGAGGGCTGTGTCGTGGAGTCCTTACTCTGCAGAGTCTTTAGACTTAGCTGCTGTCATCAGAGCTTCACCCGCCAGCTTAGCAGTCAGAGCCCCTTCAGCGGCTTCCACGGGAAGCTATGGACATCTTAGTGCGGGTAAAAATGTTTCTTTGTACGTGGCAGGGCATTCAACTATCATTTTAAGTTTTAGAGGTAATTTGAGGAAAAACAAACTTACGAGCAAGTTTTTATTGGTCGGTGTAACACGCCATACAATAATCTCACAAACAAAAGGCCCATTCAAACTGACGCGAATCCTGCGCGACCGGCAGAACGAGCATAAAAATAAGTATACATAGAAATGTCATTAGCGGGCTAGTTAAGTTTGGCATACGCTACGTCACTTCTACCGATTCTTATTTCTGTGGGCGTCCCGCCAGTTGCGCGGGATTCGCGTCAGTTTGAATGCACCCTAAATTGGTATACTACGTACTGAATAATTTTATCACCAAAATCTGGTAGTGTCTAGAAAATTTTAATTTACAATATTATTTTATTTGAGCAACGGCGAACTAATTGCCAGCAATACTAGACTAGACACCCAAACTTTTGCCCTAACCTAATCCGTATATTAATAATCAAATTTTAGGAGCGATATCGCCAGCGCTGTCATTATCGCACGCGTCGCTCGCTCAACAACTGCTTGCTCGAGGTGGCGTGGTGGGGGGGAGCGGTGTGCTCGCGGGAGGAGTGCTACTGGACCCCGCCCACCAGCAAGCGGCGGCTGCGGCGGCGCAGCATGCGGCACATGCTCATCTCGTTGCTGGCATCCATAGGTTAGTATAGTACACCATCAACTTGTTAACTTATCTAAAGTAGAACTAACTGCCTCCTTGGTCACTGGACCACTGGATCAAGGTGTTTGCTTTACCCGGAGGCTGTGGGTTAGATTCTCACGGGAAGCATACTTTGTTTAGTAGTGTCCAGGTTCGTTAGGACATTGCAGGATTGCATAACCTGAATGTCTGATAATAATGATGATTTTATCCTTTCGGAAGGCACGTTAAGCCGTTGGTCTCGGCTGCTATTTGGTTGTCGTTAATGGAACTTCGTCAGGGACCAAAGGCGATTACGAAAACTCTGACACCAGGGTGTACAAGTTCGATTGACCATATAACCCACTATAAATGAATTAATGATGACATAAAGTCTAGACTAAGGTGCAAGGTGCTTTTTCGTGGCTCACCGTACCTACACCAATGTATTAAAAGCGTCTACTCTAAATCGCCTTGCCGACTAGTTACCGAATTCTTTCTGCCACGTTTGTCCTCATCTTTGCTTGAAGGTGTGGACTCGGAATGCTCTACAACTCATAGAAATTAAAAAGGCTTAAGCTGCTGCTGCTACTATACTAAGACAATGGAGTCGGTAAGGGGTATTAACTGCTTATTTTAACATTTAAATATGTTGATGGTAACAAACAATACCTGTTGCTTTCCACAGATCTCACATATCATCTCCAACGCAACTCCTGATGGGTCCAGTGGACATTCGCTCAGGATTGACGCTAGAAGGGACTCCACCACAGCACCTCCAGCCTCAGCAGCAGCCCGAAGTCACCAGCATCATGGAGGCTGATAGCTCGAACCTCCAGAGGAAATCTCCTCCAAGTCTGATGAACAGAGAGATCCACAGCAATAAGCCATTGTCAGCTGCTGCAGAAAGCACGGTTCATGATGGTTTAGATTCTAAGGATGAACCAGGAGATTTCATTGAAACTAATTGTCATTGGGTGAGTTTTTCTGTATTTGAGTAACTTTATTCATCTTTATTTTCGTTTGTTCTTGATATTTTACTCCGATTTCGAAGTTATAAATGATGTTTGCTTTCTGCATTATTTTTATTGAGAGTTTTCCAGTATCTTAAACAGTATCTTCTCATTTCAGGTTGATTGTAAATTGGAGTTTCCAACCCAAGACGACCTGGTCAAGCACATTAACACAGACCACATCCACGCCAGCAAAAAGGCGTTCGTCTGTCGCTGGGTCGGCTGTTCCAGAGATGAGAAACCTTTCAAAGCTCAGTATATGCTGGTGGTCCATATGAGGAGACACACTGGGGAGAAACCTCATAAGTGTACCGTAAGTATTTAGCACATACAATTGACGTATCAATGTTTAGGAATAACATCAAAAATTACATGTTTTAGCATTTAAAAAAAGCTATCAAATTTACAGCAAAGTTGTTAGGACCAGTACTGATCACAGATTTTTCAAACTGCATGAAGGCATCCGATTTAGGTGCCAAATTAACAACTCTACGTGTATTTTGAATCACCAAAAAAAATGTCCACGATAACCATTGATGGGGGCAACCGATCGAAGTCACCTAATTCCTTAACCTTTAATATTACAAAGACACACATGTCGGGGATTTACGAAATATTGAATGAATGAATGAATAAACCGCAATGAATTGCAACATTTACATACATAGAAGAAAAGATATAGCACTGAAACTAATTAACATTAAGAGAAATGAGTACAAAGGCAAACAAAATTCTCAGTCAAAACATATTCATATTAATAAAATGTAAAGTTTTAGTTGACAGCAAGATTTCAAACAACATAATAAGTGATATCACAGTGTTTTAAGTGAATGTATTCAGATAATATTAAATTCTCGTGGATAATAAAACAATTTACCTTTCCAGTTCGAAGGTTGCTGTAAAGCGTACTCCCGCCTGGAGAACCTCAAAACCCATTTACGAAGTCACACGGGAGAGAAACCATACACCTGCGAATATCCTGGGTGTGCGAAGGCCTTCTCCAATGCTAGTGATAGAGCGAAACACCAGAACAGGACACATAGCAATGAGGTAATAAATCTTCATCTCTTGGGATAGTCTGTACAATAGATACTTCATTAATATAACTATACACTTAGTCGCGTGGGCAACAAAGTAACCCTGCACACCTATCAGTCTAACGCAAGTGCAACTTGGCTCAGAGACCAAAACATTTTGATTTTTTTAATGCCGCCTGGAAGCTTGGCACATTGCCGCTATATCTGAAGCTTAAGTAGCTCTTAAGCATTATCTAAACATGCATCTGAAAAATGATGAAATGAATATAAAGTTGTGTGATTTATTTTCAGAAACCCTACGTTTGCAAAGCTCCGGGTTGCACGAAGAGGTATACGGATCCCTCGTCACTGCGGAAGCACGTGAAGACAGTCCATGGTGCCGAATTCTATGCCAGTAAAAAACATAAAGGTATGCGTGTTTTAAATATAAACATCATTTACCTGTGCTGTTTTAGTTAAATTTTTTTTTACTAAGTATTTGAGTAGTATACATGAAGAGAAACTTCATCGGGCCACAGTCTGTTATGATCTATACCAACGTAGGGATCGGCTGATGTCAGGAGTTGCAGAAGAAGTGAACATTTTTTGGCCGTTGCTGTATTCAAACTATGCAGCACTTGTTGACCATTCAGATGGACTAACTCTGGGCGATCCACATTTTAGCATTATTTACACTTTGTCACGAAGAGGAGAAGTAGGTACACACTTCTTAAAAAGTGGGAAGTGGTGTGATTATCATTTTTAATTCCATTCGTCGGACCTGATGCGACTACCGATGAGGCCGTCAAAATGGCAGGACATTTCTCAGAAAAAAAATTACTAATTCTTGATACGGCATAGACATCCATCCTTGTATGACGAATAATGTGTTTTTGTTCTTCAGGTTGCAGTAGAGGTGACGATTCAGCAGAATCAGGTGGTGGCGGGGCTGGGTCCTCGCCGCGGTCTGAAGAAGGCGGCGTCCCTCTTGCAGTTCGCGGGCACACGTCATCTGCTTCTGTCAAGAGTGAAAGCCCGGCTTCTCCACTTCCACTGGGTCTACATACGCCAGCTCATCAGGTGAGGATGAAACTTCATCATCTAATAATTAAAGGTCACAGACTGTTCTTACAATTTCATTCTGAGAGAGAGAGAGAGAAACAAACCTTCAAATTCCAAAAGTTTTCTTTGCTGTCCAATCAGAGTCATACCTAGGACGTATCCTAGGGAGTGTATGGACATTTTATTTCTCTTTATTTTTACAAGCTAAAACAGTACAGTTTATCATTTACAGCTATCTGCACAATGTGGTGGTGATCTGGACTTTGGAGGATCTGGTCTAGGTGGCTTCAGTGATGAAAACGGTGCTCCGTACTTCAGGCTAGATGGAGAGGTAAGCTGTTATTAAAGATCTAAATATGTTAATTAATAACAATTCCTATTAAATAATAATTGATTTTGCTGATTCTCAGTATAAGTTAAGATCAGTAGGCTTTTTCTACACATGTCAGACTTTCTGGCCTGCCTCAAATAATAACTTAGCGAAGTGGATCTTATTCTCCTAAAAGAGACAGCACTAGGATGCTCCAACTCTCCCTTTCTCCTTAGTCATCATTCATTACAACCGTAAAATGTCCACTGATGGACTTAGGCCTCCTCTTATTAGAATTTCTTTTATAGAGGTAACTTCTTAGTATCTGACTATATTCAATCTAATACAGTAAACTAACTTCTTTTCCAGATCGAACAAGAAGTAGTAGGCGAAGTGGGACAACTGCCTCTGATGTTGAGGGCCATGGTTGCTATCGGGGAACCTAGGGCACACCACCACACTCCGAGGTTCGGGAACAAGATGGGCATTGGGAGGTTGATGCCTCCAGGACATGCGGACGTTGGAGGAGGTAATTATTGTAAGTCACTAGTACATGGTCCGCAGGAAGATTCTTGTGTCCTTTTTTATTTATTTTCTTCTTGTTCTTAGTCTAGCTAAATTAATTTTATTGTTACTATGTTAAGTAAATACCTAAAGCCTCCATTACTGGTTTGCTCACTGTTGACTGCTCACTGCATCTTTTTGACGATCTTCTTTCACTTGTGGCGATCTTTTGCTCCGTGGATTGCGTTGTAGACCTGTGTGTTAAGCTGCTTTCTAATTTGGTCAGACCATCGTATTGGGCTACTACCTCTGGCTCTCATTCCGCCCATTCTACCAATATTATAAGCTTTTCCAGGTTGTCATATGGTTTTCGGGCTATTTGACCAAAGTATTGTATGGATCTTTAAAAGCAGATTATAACTTTCAGTCCTTCCAAGATTGAGGCAAATAAATTGTATGCTCGGCTTCGAACATGCACGGTCAATGTACAGACGACTACAAAGAAATTAGAACCCCCTTAAGTAACGACAGATGTAATGAAGCCAGATTTCGTCGTCGGTACAACGTAACTTATTTCTTCTAAACAATAATCACCAGGTGGTGCCCCAGGTCGAACAGAGTTGGGCAATACAAACGTAGCTGTAGAGTTGAAGACACTTGCTCCCAATACCAGGCGGGACTCGGGAATATCTTCGGGAAGCAGTTTGTATAGTGCCCGGTGAGTAATAAAGTTGTATTACTTATATTATGTGCTAAGATTATGTGCCCTTTGTAAACAAAGGAATTTTTACTTCTTCTTCTCTGGCACATTATATTTGTGTAAACCAAAACTTCAAGACCTTATTACCTTCAATTAATTATAATAATAACTTTGCAAAATTTAACGTGGAAAGTAAAAAAATTAATGGTGCTGGAATCGTTTTATAATGCAATATTATCTGGTATTTCTTTCGCAATTGGTAACCAATTTGTAACAACTTTTTCTACATATATTCTTGGGAAGTAAAGGTCTGATTCAAGAAGTTATGTCATTCAAATTTTAATACTTTTCAGGTCATCGGACATATCAAGAAAGAGTAGCCAAGCTTCAGTTGTCTCAGGGGCCGTGGCGACGACAGGAGTCGCGGCGCAGAGGGTAATCACTCAGCACACCGCCGTCTATGACCAGCTGTCGCCAGATAGTAGTCGAAGGTAGGGTCACAGAATTATTAATAGTAATAACGTACAGAACGGACACTCACATCCACCCGAAACAGATACCGCAATTCGAGAGCGAAACAGTGCAAGGATGACGCTTCTACCGCTCGGCCGGTGCGACCACTATGAGGAAGTTACGGTGAATAACCAACACTACGAGCAACATACACATTGACGCGTGTGTGTAAGCGACCGAATCGTAGTAGTCTTAATAGGTATCTACCTCGCCGCTGTTGTATAGCTGTTTCCCCTTTTTATCTATGGTTCAGGAGAGTACCATAATACTTGTCTTTAAGTTACGCTTTTACGGCCAAACCGCTGAATTTGATGAAATTTGATATGAATATAGTTGAAGACCCGGGGTCAAACATAGGCTACTTTTTGACGCAGGCGGAGCTGCGGGAAAAAATAGTCTTCTATATAATCTTAATGCTTTATATTTTTATTTATTTATTAAAACTTTATTTTTCCACAAAGTACACTTAAACTTATAACAATTGGCGGACTTAATGCTAAGAGCATTCTCTTCCAGTCAACCATTGGGACAAACGGAAAGATAGATTGGCGCAAAAAAGTTAAGGGGGAAAAAAATTATTACTTATAGAGCAAATTTTATCAAAAGCTTAAGTTCATACACTACGTAAACATATATAAAACATACACAAATACTGTTTCATTTTAAATATATACATATATATATACCTACACAAATACCAATGATGAAGTCAAGTCACATTGAGAAGTTTTCATTAACTGCCCGCTTTTTAAATATTTTTTTTGTTTTAGATCTAGTCAAGTATCTTGCGTGGGTTACGCCCCAGCGCCTTCATCAGCCCTTGCTGCGGTCCAAGCCGTCAGAACGTCACAAGGGAATCAAGTAAGAACTCTTTGATTATATTTTAAAAGAAATTTAACTTGTCTTCCATTTTGCCTGATTTTGTCCTCACGAGATGGTCGGTTCCTCTAGTCTGCGTTACTGACTCACATACTCTTGTGATCTACTAGGCCCTGGGCAGATCCTCAGATGGAAATTTATTGCCGACATCCATACTAATCCATATCTATACTAATATTATAAATGTGAAAGTCTGTCTGTTACGGTTTCACGGCCAAACCGCTGAACGGATTTTAATGAAATTTGGTATGGAAATGAAAAAGTTGAAGAAAAAAGGTCAAACATATAGCGGAGCTGCGGGAAATAACTAGTCATATTACTATTCTAAGTCACCAAATAATGTATTACTTTTGGTCAAAGAGACTGTTGTTTTTTTGGTTTTAGCTAATCTGAGATTCTCCTTTGCCCCTTTCCTCATCAGGCTGGCATAGTCACGATAAGTGCCTAAGTCTCAATAAAAAAAGATTACTGATTACAAATTTTTATTGTTAATTTTTAGGCGGTTCTTCTACGAGGAGTGACGTGTTCGGAGGTCAGGGCTGAAGAGTTGGCATTAGAGCTGGACCCTAACGTCCAGGTGAAGGAGGAAGCGAGGAGACTATCTGAACAGTCCAACCTCAGTGATCAGACGCAGGCATACCAGGCGTACCCTTGTCCGACTGACGATGTGGTAAGATTCAAATATGTACATTGTATTATTGTAGGCATAAAAGTTAATTGACATGTCTAATATAGATTCGACACAATATTTATCAAAAAATATTGAAAATATGCTACAAAGATTGCTACCCTTTATTTGTTCACAAACCGGTTCCGGTACAATATCAATGAGATTTTAGTTGTTTTAAAATTTTTGTCAGTATAAGCGATAAACTGGTATATATAGATAGTCATTAAAACACTTCCATGTTTCCAGGGTGATGCGTCTTTCCCTTTCAAGACAGAGGACGATCACGAGACGGTGACATACAAGGACTCACGGTCCAACTCCACATCCACTGTGGTAGTCACCACTGCGCAGGTCCACCATCCGAACCAAGAAGTTAATCTGGAACAGGTAAAAAAAGGATACTTATCTCTCCTCATTTGTAATCCGAAATGCCAACTATTTACTTATTGCATGTACTTCTAAAACTACATTAGAAGTCTTACATAATTGTTCATTTGCAGGTGGCTGAAGGTGAAATGGTGGAGAACAAACTGGTGATACCAGATGAAATGATGCAATATCTTAACCAATCAATATTGGGAACCGAATCGGTAGCACCGGCGAAAACCGACTCCACCAACCCACCGGAATCCGACGCGACCAACCAAAACGACGACCTCACTACCAAAGACAATGACATCCAAAACACGAACAATAACAGTGATAAAATCAGTGACGTAGCAAACAGTGACGATTCCCTACTTAAAGACCTAGGTGCCATAGGAAGTGATCTCAATATAAGTGATATTCCAGTCGATTTAAGATCATTAGACGTTAGCATGTCCGGTAACAGTGGCTCTCTATTAGCTACAAAATCCGATGACAAAAATCCTTTACAGGAACAAGTCATACCTGAAAACGCAGAGAAGTGTGATCAGGAATACAAACCTGCTACAAGCAACGTTACAACGAATCCATTGCAGTCTTTACAAACTATGGCGGCAAATCAGACAGAACAATCAAACAGGTTAAGAGTCAATACGCTACCTCAAAAGCAAAATCCCATGAGTCCTAAAACTATAGTCATGAATAATCAAACAATTATGAGTCCGCAAGGGCTTCCACATAGTATGATGAGTCCACAAAGTCTTCCACATAGTGCAATGAGTCCTCAAAGTGTAATGAGCCCCCATAACATGCCTCATAGTGTGATGAGCCCACCTAGCGTCTACAACGTTATGAGCCCACAAAGTGTTATGAGTGTTATGTCACCTCAACACAATGCTATGAGTCCACAAAGTATGCAAAGCTTAATGAGTCCTCAAATGTCAAATCAGATAATGATGAGCCCAAGACATAACAATATCGGTAGTCCTATGTCCCAAAATATGGCGAGTCCTATGGTCAACATGGCAAGTCCTATGGCGCAAAATATAGCTAGTCCTATGAGCCATGGCATACCTAGTCCTATGCATCCAGGTTTACAAAGTCCAATGGCGCAAAATTTACCAAATCAAATGGTTCAAAACATTCCTAATATGCCTATGAACTCTCCTGTAAATAATCAAAATCAAAACATGATGAATATGAATATCAACCAAAATCCACAAATGCAATGTGTTCCACCAAATTACATGAACAATAGACAAAATTGCAATGCAAAAATACCTTTAAGAAATAACGTTCCTAACCAATACCAAAACCAAAATTACAATCAAATCCCACCTTATCCAGTGCAGCAGAATCAAATCCCACAACAAAATGTCAACATGCGAAATCAAAACACACAACAATATCCGATGATGCCACAATATAATCAGAACCAAATGCCAGTGATGAACCAGATGCCTCAGAACCAGAACGTAGTCTACAACAACCAGATGGTAAACTATCAGCAGCAGAATGTTAATTATCTTAACCAAAGCAATCAAATGCACCCATTACAGATGTCTAGATCTTCTGTCATGAGCGTAGACAACAGTGGTATTATGAACCGAGGCGTGATGAATAGTTACTGTGATCAACAAAATCCAATGCAAAACCAGTACAATCAAAACATGCAGTATCCTCAGCCACCTCCGTACAACTCAGTAGTGAATGCTGCTAACGTAATGGGCCCACCACCCCCTAAGAACAATCATCAATATAACCAAGCTATGATGAATAATAATCAATACTATAATCATCAGAGGCCTTACAACCAATGGGACTATCCTGGAAATCAATTTAATAAGCACAACATGCAGAAGTCGTCGCAAAACTCAGTGAACATGTCTACTGGAAGCCAAAAGCCGAATGGTACCCGAATATCAATGAATTGTAACCAAATTGTGAAGAACGGTGACCAGGCCGACTGCAGCATGAATAGTTTGAGAGGGCAGACCAACCAAGCTGATGTTCAGGTGTGGGACATATCCCAGTCTCAAATAGAAGCTACGAATGGAAGAAAGAAGAATCAAAATAGTACAATGCGACAGGAGACTTATCAACGGACGTTGGAGTATGTTGAAAATTGTGAGAATTGGAAAAGTTCAGAGATGGTCTCCAGTAGCACTCATCCGCCTCACGGAGGTGACAACATGGTTGTAAACGATCTCCAAACTTCATTGTCTTCGTTTTATGAAGAAAATCAGTACCTCCAAATGATTCAGTAGTCGTAAGTTATGTGGTGCTGAAATGTTTGTTATAGTTCATATGTGCCAAATCACTTGTTTATCTACTTTGTATTCGAAGATCTATCTTTACATGGTTGTTTTGGAACAATTGGCCAATTTTTTGTCATATGTGAAACTGAAAAAGTTTCGACCTTCGTACAAAACCCTGTCAGCTACTAGAATTATTCATAGTACTAACGTACAGAATGGACATTCACACCCTCCCACCCGAAACATATACCGCACCTCACCGCGCAGATTCAGGGTAAAAATCGAGAGCAATCAAGAGACCGCGGCGGATAACTATGACGCAGATACGATAAATAACCAACCCTACGAGTGACTCTCACACATCACTCACATTGACATTAGTTTCCAATGTATATTTACAGCGTGTACATGAAATAAATAAATAAATTGACGCGCATGCGAACGCGACCGCATCTTAGTACCTAGTTGTAATTTCAGCGCTGTTGTATGGAGTGTCCGGGATTTGCTACTAAATTAATATCAGTGATCGACTAGGTTTGATCTAGTTTTATAAAACACTGTAAAAACTTGGCCAACGGTCTCAAAATAACCATGTATTTTATAAATTATTGCTCATATATATTGTGATGTTGTGAAATGAAGTCTTTGATGCATAGGAAATGAATAGTAGAACTTCTCTAATGGAGACTGATTATTTTTAATTTTTTTAAAACTTAAGATTA
The DNA here is from genome assembly GCA_947363495.1 of Euzophera pinguis. Taxonomy (NCBI): domain Eukaryota; kingdom Metazoa; phylum Arthropoda; class Insecta; order Lepidoptera; family Pyralidae; genus Euzophera; species Euzophera pinguis. The sequence continues at coordinate 4,033,827 of OX376179.1, read as the reverse complement.
ATAATTGGTCTCCGCGGCGCTACGACTAGATACGGCACTGTGAAGAAAAATCAGTTTCCAGAATGCAGCCACTTTTTAGGAAAGTGTCTGTAAAACAACGTGCAAAGATGCTAGTGTGCGTGCATTATGGTGTTGCCAGCTACTTGACTGGTGCCCGACCAAAGGGAAAATTATTGATCTGTGGCCTTGTTACGGATTATAAAATGTAGCTCAGAAAATCCTTTTAAATGACATTGAAATATTATATTGGCCAGTTAGCCAAGTGTGAGTCGGCTTGCGTAGAGAGGGTTCTGTACGATTTTTTATTTTTCTCCATTTGAACCTCCTAAACAAATTTAAAATTATCTCATAGGTTTTCCTGCCCGCTGTACATTCTCGCCGCCGAGTTTCGGTATATCTGCATATTACCGGTACCTTATATGCTTGGTATTTAAATTAATTATCCATTAATTATTATTTTCGATTAATTGTCAAAAATAAATACATCGATACATAATCGATACATAACCATCGATATAAACGATTACCTATGGCGATTAAATCGACTATATCGACCCATTTCAACCATCGATTAATTGCTTGGTATTGCAATTAATAGTAGATTATTTTCAATTAATTGTCAAAACACGATTAAATTGATTTGTATCATCATGTACTATAGATATCCTAGATTATTAAAAAAAACAAACAAAATGGATTAATCGATAATCGATTATCCGGCAATACTACCATAAGGGATACTAGCTACCTAAAGGTCATATTTTGCATGTTGGTGGGGTAAAGATGCAAAATGGAATTAAACACAGACAGACAAAATTAAAGTCAAATTTATAACATTCCTTTTTTTGTGGGCGGGAGTTAAAAAACAATATATCCAAATAATAAAAATCGAACCTTGGAGAATTTGGGATTTTACACGGCAACATTGAGCATTTTTCTAGTACGCCGACGGTATCCAGTCGAGCGCGCGAGACCAATTATTAATTTAAGTTTAAAAACTATGTTACATTGTAATCCAGCTTATTTGCAAAAGACACGTACAATTCATAGGTACATAAACCTACTGTAAATATTGTTAATGTAACTTTTAAGTCTTCCATGAGTAAATTTATTGTTAGGTTAAAAATTTACATATTTTTACGTAGTAATTTTACGTGCCTTATGTACATAGTGTGTACATAAACTGTTCAAGAATTTTGCAAGGGAATTTATCAGTGCCTCTGTAGCTGTAAAAACTTATAGGTATTTTTGACTGTTTTAAAAATTTTTAATTATTTTTAGTGTACGTCGTTTTGAGATTATTAGTTGCTAAGGAGAAATAATTACGGATGTACAAAATAGAATTTTCTAGAATTTTTACAGCGTTGTTGAAATTTCGGAATTAGTTTTACAATAATTAATTTTAATTTTATTATGTAGCGTGTAATTACAGCAATATGATTTTATTTGTTATTAAAAATCGAATCTCCTAGTTTAGATTTTTATGAGATTACTAGAGTTAAGTAATTAATTGGTTAATTTTTATTAAATTAAATAATGAACGCACAAGATAAATGTTATAGAGTATAAAAGTACTGGTATTTTGTAATAAATTATTGTTTTTTACTGTTTGTACAAGAGCACTTGAGGACACCTATGAAGACATTTTAATGAAACTATTAAATTTTCTTATGTGGAAACAACTGCTTTATTATTTCTCCTTATCGCCCCAGGAGAGTTATTTTTGAGAAGTATAACTAACTAAAAACCAATGAGTCGAGTTGTTTTCATTCGATATGGAAAATTTCCATTCAGCATAATCCAAACAAACTAAGTCAATCGATTTTCATTCGACTCACCGGTATTCGGTGGGTAACATATTTCAAAAATAGCGCTCCTGCACGTCCTCAGTTGGTGGATTCGTCTTTTAACTTTATTGTTATTAATTAATCCATACTTCCATACTAATATTATAAATGCAAAAGCTTGTATGTCTGTCTGTCCGTCTGTCTGTTACGATTTCACGGCCAAACCGCTGAACGGATTTTGATGAAATTTGGTATGAATAGTTGAAGAGCCGGGGTCAAACATAGATTACTTTTTGGAAACAGCTAGTATCAAAAAGGCAAGCGACCAAGAGGCGGCTACTGATTACTGTTTACTGATTACTTGTTACTGATACAGTTTGGCAGTGAAAGCGTAACGGCCAAGGCTATCGCATTTTTAATATAATATTAGTATGGAAGTATGAATTTCATCCTGGCCTTCCATCGGTTCTTTTGGAAGTAGGTACGGAATCTGAATTGTATAATAATGAATCGAAATAAAAAGAGGTCGTAAATGTTTATTAGCGTAACAAAATCTTATACCTCTTTTCGTGTTGATTAGCTCAGAATAAAACATTGTTTTTCCAGAAACATCTATGCCACCTCTATGCCTCTTTCCGTGGCTGACATTACATCTTGGTTTGTGCAGCTCACCGGACAAGAGGGGCATTATAATAGATGCGGCATTGTTTGGATAGTACTACCACACGCGGCGCTGGGTCTTATACTAAAATCTGATGATCGTCAGATTCATATGGAATGAGCAAAGAACATCGAAACGTTTTTTTCTCAATGGGGATGAGTTAAAAACGCACGGTTACACAAGCGGGTATCGGATATTTTCAAACCCGCTTCCCGCCTTTCACGTGTTTTTTTTCAGACTAGAGAAGAGATTGAGTTGAAGTATTAGAGATCGCCAACTCAAATTCCCCCGAAGAGAGTGACAGGGGGGGGGGAACCTGTGGTTTAGGCCGACATATCCATACTAATATTATAAATGCGAAAGTCTGTGTCTGTCTGTCTGTTACGCTTTCACGGCCAAACCGCATGAAATTTGGTATGAATATAGTTGAAGACCCGGGGTCAAACATAGGCTACTTTTTGACGCAGGCGGAGCTGCGGGAAAAGGCTAGTCTAAATATAAACAAAACTGAGGTTTCTTTTTAAACTTGTGGGGGAACCTGCTGCTTAGTCGGGCAGGCCCACAGCTTTTGTGGACAGGCTCCAAAACATAAAAGTTACGGAATTCACTTTGTATGGAGGTAAAATGGAAAAAAAACGCACACTTTAAATAAATGAATAAAAATAAATAAATGAATTTTAATTTAATTTAATTTAAATTATCAGATTTAAATAAATTTAACAAATTATTTTAATACGTTATTGATACTTATTATAAGTCTTTGTATATGTAAGTAAGATCCGATAATCTGTACTCCTACTACAGCCACAGACTTTCCTCTGTTATAGTGGTTGACTGGAAGAGATCCCTCATAGGGATAAGTCCGCCATTGTATTTTTCTGTTGATGTTGTATAAACTGTTTTCTTTTATGTACAATAAAGAATTTTACATACATACATAAGATCAAAGTTCCTCTGATCAATGATATCGGTAGAGTAAAAAAGAAAAAAAAAACCGATAAAAAAGGGATAATTAATTCCATTATTTTATTTATTTAAGCTTTATTGCACAATACAAAAATTTGTACAAATGGTGGACTTAATGCCAAGCGGCATTCTCTACCAGTCAACCATGGGACCAAACAGAGAAAGAAAAGTTGGCTATAAAGACGAAATCACGAACACACAAGAAAGATAAAATATGATAAAATCAACTTACAAAAGTGAAGTAATAATACATAAGATTACATATTATAAATAAATACATAAAATAAGTATTATTAAAATTATTTTAAAATTTTAACTCCAAAATAGAAATACTATCTAAATAGTACTTATTTGTTTAGTTTAGTGTTGTTTGGTCTGGTTTTCCTGTAAAAAGGGTCCATAACCCCTATATATAATTTATTTATTTATCTTTATTAAGTACATGATATGTAAATGGCGGACTACTTAGCCGTAAGAAATCAGACGCAGTAACACCATTGAAATAATCAGTGCCGTCAAATCAAAGACCATGACTTACATCGTACCCTAGGGTCCGAAGCGTAAAATAAGGATGCAACTAGGAAAGCACGCTTGGACGAAGAAGCATAGTATTTATTAAATTAAACTATTTTAATACGGTTTAATCGCGTTTATTACTTATTTATTTACACCTGACGTTTCAAACACTTTACAGCGTTCATGGTCGCAGGCAGACTAAGTTAACATTTGTCTTTGATGTCATAAGATTACAAACTACCGCCTGAAATTTTTATTGGGAACTATTCCGATTCACGCAGTATTGGCTCACAGTATCTAAGGGTCTTGCAGTCTGCTTCCGAGTTTGCGATTTTATTAAGTTAATGACTGGGTCCCAAGCTGGCGGTACCTGCCATCCATCCTCTCTTTTGAAATTAGGATGTTTTTTAATTTCAATAGCTTCACGTAACATCCTTGGAATGAATCTGTTTTCCTTTGCAAGGACTTGAGGATTATCAAAACGCATATAGTGGTTGGGTTTGTCTAGAGAGTTTAATTTAATGAATAACAATCGCGAAAACATAAGAAAGCATAGTATTTATTTATTAAAACTTTATTGTTCCACAAGTACAAATACTTTTGGCGGACTTATTGTTACATTTGTAAAATTTGCAAAGCTCGATTCTTTCAATATAACAGCATTCTCAGAATAGCACTGTCGTTACATACCGCGCTATTACGTCACAACATCAAAATAACCATATTATTTCGGATGTTGCCAACACTCGGTATCAATAAAATAGACGCGTTAAAAAATGGCCAAGCTTGAGTCGAGAAAGTTCTTGTGATTACTTGAATGTTTGAAAAAAAATGGACAAATTACGTCGAGTAAAGCTCAAAAGGCGGACTTAATGCTTCATTCATTCAATATTTCAATCCATACTTCCATACTATCCTCCATAAGCCATACTTTCATACTAATATTATAAATACGAAAGTCTGTCTGTCTGTCTGTCTGTCTTTCTGCCTCTCTGTCTGTCTGTTACGCTTTCACGGCCAAACCACTGAATGGATTTTGATGAAAATTGGTATGAATATAGGTAAAGACCCGGGGTCAAACATAGGCTTATTTAGACGCAGGCGGAGCTGCGGGAAAAAGCTAGTATATTATAAATGCGAAAGTCTGTCTGTCTGTTACGCTTTCACGGCCAAACCGCTGAACGGATTTTGATGAAATTTGGTATGAATATAGTTGAAAACCCGGGTCAAATATTGCCTAATTTTTGACGCAGGCGGAGCTGTGGGAAACAGTATGTGATAAATTTACTGTTGGGCCATCTCTAGGCCGAGAATATTTCGACGTGAAAACAGGAAATTCCTTTGTCTGTCAATTCGAGTGTTGAGTTCAGTATGAGTATCCATACTACATTACAAATATGCGAAAGTCTGTCTGTCTTTCACGGCTGAACCGTTAGACTGATTTTAATAAAATTTTGTATGTATTTAAATACCCGGCCAGCATAGATGAATGAAAAGTCGTTTCCTTGCGACAATCTTTCTTGTTTCATGGTATTATCACATTGTCTCAAAACCTAAACAACCAACCTAAGCTTTATCTTACTGTAAAAAAATTGACGTCGAACAATCGGCCGGTCGTAAAAGTGGTGGTATTACAAATGTCTAACCAAAAAAAATTAATGATGATAAAAGCCAAAGCGGACCCTGGGTTTCGAAGCGAATAGTTGAAGACACAACCGGGAAGGCGCTAAGATAAGAGCATTGAGAGAGATAATAGAAGTCCAATTTAGTGGGCGGGGCACACAGCCCGGAAGACCAATGGCCGATGAAGCAGAAAGGTTCTAGAATGGCGACCACGAACCGGCGATGGGGACATCCATCGACCAGATAGTGAGACAGCCTAAAAAGGCTGCAGGCAAACGTTTTCCTTCCAACCGGTCATTTGGAAAATCACGTGGCCTATGCCCATCAGTGGAATTATTGCAGTTAATAATTAAATGATGATGGTGAAGCTGGTGAAATATCAAACCCAATGAATAAGGAAATTTTTCACGTGTTGCAAAAATCAAAATTCCTAAAATCCGTTTGAAATCTCGAATAAAATGTAGGTCAACCGCAGCACAGCAGTCATGCGCGTGAGTTTAAAAATATAAGTGTGCGTCAGGCGTCTACAATACATGGACTGACTGATAATTCCGAAGTGTATGAAATCGAAGGAATTGTGCGGACAACATTTTAATACGTTATTTCATTTAAAAGTAGGCACTTAGGTACGAATGATTAAGTTTATTTTAATAAATGAAGTTCTACTTTTTCTTCAAAGTCGGTTCAGTAGTTTTTGTGAGAGTGTAACAAAGAATTTTTGAATATAGTCAAGGGTTTGTCCACCTCACTTTCACCCTCCCGTTGACGCTCCGGGGTTTAACGTCAAAGTCGTAAAATGTCAAGCCTCGAAATTACGTCAAGATAGTACAACGTCTCTAACTTACAATTTCCACATCATTGTTTGTCAAGATCTAAGAATGTCAATGTCGTGAAATTTAAAAGTCGTATAATGTCAAAATAGGTAAATTTTAAGGTATAATGTCAAGATCGTAAAACGTCAAGATCGTATTATGTCAAGATCGTCAAATTTTAAACTTTAAGCCGTTGGTGCCGGTTGTCATTCGGCTGTGTAAGATACGTTTCAAATTATACAGCCTGAATAAAACTGTCAGTGTTGGCCACCAACAAACCTTGTGGTCATGTTCCTGTTTGTCTGGTTTTCCTATAAAAAGAATTACGGAGGTCAGACGGCAGTTGTTCCATTGTAATAACCAGTGCCGCCAAATCAAGTACCATGACTAACAGTGTCCCCTAGGTTCCGAAACGCCATTGCAACAAAGGTAAACTCGCTTGGATGTAGTATATATAAAAGCGAAATTTCAAGCACTTACCAAATTGTAACTTTAACTTCCGCAAAGTAACGCCTGAATCAATTAAATAATGAAATCACCTGAATCAATGAAATTTGAAAAAGTACAGTACTGGCATGATGCAAATATTTGGCAGATAGTAGACCTAAGCTAAGAACGGATCTCACTAAATTCAACCCCCAAAGAGGCAAAAAGATGACTTTGATTCGCATGAAGCTTTTTTATTGATTATAGATTAACTTCATACTTTGTCCATTTAAGGAACTTGGTACGAAACGATTCGGTAACTGTCAAAAGTCAGGGAGGGATATTGTACTCACAATCAAGTGGGCAGAAGTAGATCTGCATAGGACAAATAGCGCGTTCCATACGCCGAGCCAATATAGACCAAAAGTGTTATTTTTGAAAAGTGTGACTCACGCAGGATCGGTAAGTCTAATAATTTTTGTTTGTACCGAATGATTTTCATTCGACATATATGTCATACATTTCAAAAATAGGGTTCCAGAAAGAACATGGTTCAGACAACAAGAGGCGATTCAGCATAAAAGGATCACTTAGTCGTGCGTCTGTCTGTCGGACTGTCAAGATTTCTTTTCTCAGGACAGTATATAGTTATCAAGTTGCAATGCATACTATATACTTAAACTTGAGATCTCTTTTGGGCGTAAATGTTGCAAATCTTGACAATATACTACTTGGTCATTTAGCGATCTTGACATTTTACTACCTGGTCAATTAACGATCCTGACATTTTACTACCTGGACATTTAACGATCTTGACATTTTACTACCTGGAAATTTATCAATTTTGGCATTGTACTGTTTAGTCATTTAACGATTTTGTAATTCCTCGATCTCGACACCTTGACATTTTACGACTTTGACATAAAACTCCGGAGCGCCGTCGAAGAGGATTCCTGGTATATACGCAATTTCAAAATTGATAACAACTTAAACATACAGACTGAACTATTATTTAAGTCGATGATACAAACTCATAAAATTAGCGTCTATATTCCTATAGTATAATCATAACAAAGACATAAAGGTATCCCTTTCAGGCGTCAACGTTTTTGGAAATACTGTATGGTACGAGGCCTCTTCTTGTAATCATTCAAGATCATAAATGACACAAAAGATTGTTTGAGACAAATAAAGAATATGGAAACGTTATATTAGTTTCATTATTTTCTCGCGAATATCTAAAAATATGTCAGCTAGTCTTAAATTAGTTCTTATAAGTTTGTAATCCCCTTTATTTCGCGCGCCAAATTTTCTTCACAAAATTCACAATTATTATTGTGAAACCACAATTTGTAACAATGTGTGTTACAAAATATCGCTTCACAGTGAAGATCTAGATTATTCGATTAATTCGTTTTGTAGACTTGTAACTTGTGAAGTTGTGACTTGTTGGAAGGTAAATTGGAAAAATAAAATATTAACTGCATCTTAGGTCTACGCGCGCGAAACTAATTATTAATGTTAGATCTGCAAAAACAATGGTGTTTATTTTGTGCAGTTCTGTACCTTATTTACCCTTTGCTTTCCAGGCAGGCAGGGATCTTTAAAGCAAAGCAAGCAATTTTCCCTAAATTCGATCTATTAAGATCTTTTTCTTTCGGCGGTTCATAAATCTTTGAAAAATTTGCTTATACTTACTGGAAGAAAAGATGCTAGCTGTGTCCCTTACAAAAAAGATACGGGTATACTAAAAATATTAAACCTACCTACCACAGAAAATCAAATTGAGCCGTATAATCGTGAAAAGATGCCGATTGCTATCGCACTTCGTCTTTTCAAATCAATAGTTTACACACAGTTAACACTCTGGAAACTTATATGTGATCACGACCCTCAGCAGTGAGGGCCGCTGCACAGGACAGCTTAAAGGGAGGTCTTCAATAGCTTAAGTCTCTCAATAGGTTGCGAATCCAAGTTGGTCGATGAACAACCTAAGCATAAGCAAGTGGGAAATTACTGACGGCACACAGAACCAGTGCGAGTGTGGTTTCTCCACTCAAACAATGGCGCATCTGCTGTGGTGCTGGGTGCTCAAATACTTGCACCGTAAATGGCTTATTGGTCTCTGACAGAGGTATTCATGCGGCTTCTTTCTGGGTTGAAGAGTGTAATACCATCGATACGCAAAGAAGAAAAATAGCTTATTGGTTTGCCTCCACCACTCGTGCATGGTGCAAGATGCGGCAAAACAGAGACCTGGCAACAGGTTAGTAATTACCTATAGCACTTATATTGTACTTATGATTGCACTTATACTATATCATATTATTTTATACCCTTAGATGAATAACTGGTCACGCACACTCGCGTCGCGGAGACCAATTATTTAATAATCTAAGATTATACCCTACACCTGCGCGAAAACCATATTTGGTTCAACAACAATTTTTTTATTGTTATTTAATTTGACGCTACTAGACGATTTAGCTATAAATTTTGCCGATTGCTGAGCTTAAGGCCTCTCTTCAAACCTTAAGTTAAGATTATTGTATATTTGCCTAAGCTTTAAAATTACCTTTAAGATCTCCCTTAGACTTGCATGATATCCACGAAGAGGACGTAAGGATTAGATAATTTCATTAAATCATACTGTTTGTTTACCTTTTAAATGGTATTTTACCTTCTCGTCTATACTGTTTGTTTACATGGTATTTTACCTTCTGGTGTTTTTCTGATACCCTCCAGACGTCAGCCGCGAACAACAATTTAACGTGCCTTCCAAAGTTACAATCCTCCTTAATGGAGGATTGTGTGATCCTTGGGGATATTACTAAATATCTGCGAAAATTATGCGAAGGTTTCTGGCCTCATGTATAACGTAGTGTCTCGAGGAGTCAGTATAATTATGGTATTGAAGTCCAGCGCATAAGACCGCAGTCACTTGTTGCTTTATATATTTTCGGTATTCCATTAAAACAGGTAACTGAATTTAAGTATTTGGGTCACTGGATCACCGATAATCTCAATTACAACTTGGGCATCGAGATGGAGCGAAGGGCTTTGTCTATCCGATTCAATATGTTGGCTCGAAGATTGGATAATGATGATTCCGTGCTTCAGAAGGCACGTTAAGACGTTGATCCCGGTTGTCATTTGGTGGTCGTTAAAGGAGCAACGTCAGAAGCCAAGAAGCGGTTCTGAAAAATTCTAGCAACAGGGTGTACAGGGTCGATTGACCAGGTTCTCTTAAAAATAAACCACCTTTGGGTAGCTGTACTGTGTACGTGACTGTACAATAGTTTCCAAGTAAAAAATAGCAAACAAACAGACAATTTATTGCGTAATATAAACAGTCGCAGGATAGTAAAAATAGTTTTAAACTTGTTCCAAAAGATAACGATGACTAAGTACTCATTAGTTAATGGCGTTGCTACGTTGTACGACAGATTGTTATATACTCTCGGATGCCAATCTACTTCATTTTTTATGTATATCAGAAACCTTATTTTTGAAATGTCTCTCATTCTCTCTCTGATTTTACGTGAATTACATGTTTCAAAAATAGCATTCCAGGAATAACCACCTTTTGTTGTATTTAAATGTTCTTTCTGTATCATAAAGTTATTACAAAAAACTAAAGGTAGGTAATTTGGTGGGTAACAAAATTTATTCGGTATGTAATCATAGAAAGACGATGTTGTGAAATTGCCTGTAGATAGGTATGTATGTAAGCTTAATATTTTTATTTGTAGCTCATTTTCTTTTTCTCGATCATGTTTTTTATAATCATCCACAATTAATAATAATTTATTTAAGACTTATTCTACTTAAACTAAAATCTTTAAAAAAGTGAAAAAATGACTTCGTGAACTACCTCCAATTAAGAGATTTATTCATACAACGCTGCTATGATCTTCCCCTGTATTGAGTTTTTTTACAGCACTTGTAGAGAACCCGGCACATGATGCTGTAATCACATTAGTATGATTGAAATCTGTTTTATAATATTACACCAAACTTTGCCCCTTTTTCCTCCTACCAAAAAAAGCTCCAGACAAAAAATTTCAAATAAATCAAGTAACACGTGTGCGAGGTTTTGTAAGGATCCATTAAGAAATGCGACATTTTTCCATACAAAAGCAAAATTGGCCAATCACGAAATGGTGGAGACTTCGAGAAATTGCAGGTCAAAGGAGATAAAAAATAACAAATATTTCAAAGAATCTGAGAACCCACACTTTACTTGCGTCTGTTAAAAAGAAACAGTAATCAGTGCCAAACACATATGTCTGTTGTTTCTTGGTCCGCTATTAATTGGCTCTATATTTTGGGCGAGTCTATTTCGGTACAGAGGTTAACGCAGGTGCTTCGAGATACTCTCACAACTATACATTACGTGCTAAAATATCTTTATTTCGCTGCTGATATTAGAGTTTCAATATCTAACTAAGATGGCACAGCGATCTCCACTTCGAGCTGTCCTGCGCCACCTCTTGCCACATTCAATATGGTTTGAAAGTACCTTTATGACTGCTTGGCTGTTTGGTCTTTGGCTAATCTCCTGAAATCCAGATTCCTGGTTGAGGATCTTGGAGCGGCCTACGACAGAACAGTCAATGTTGCCACGTAGTGGTCTAGCTCTATTAAACATAGCTTAGCTGTTTCGATTCTAAAAGACTGAGAAAATTTTAATTAAAGCTTGTAAAAAAAAACAAAATTTAATTTACAAGTGTAATTAGAAGTTATATATTTGATGGAATTACCTTCCACAACGTCCGATCAAAAGAAAAATATGTACTGGATGACCATCTGAAAAGCAGAAAATAAAACTCATTTAGATAAAAAAAAGACTTTATTCTATTTATACACAGTGTGGACAACAAAAAAGGATCAACCAACCAACACGACCATCGGAACCATTATACCGACAACAATGGCAGCGAACGAAGCTATCTTGTATTTATGTCTTCTAGCATTCACGTTCATATATGCTTCAAATCTATGCAACGTACTGACGTCATAATTCATTTTCTCATACTCTTTCAACTGCGCTATAAACCCTGGATTGGGATTAATGAATTTCCTTCTTTGCCGAACGTAAGCGTACGCTTGAGCAAACGTCAACTTGTACTTTTCCATGAGGTAGGCGATGACAACAGTAGCAGAACGGGATACTCCGAAGTGGCAGTGCACGATGACGTTTCCTTTTTGCAGTCCTTCTTCGATGAAGGCATTGGCCATTGGGAAGTAGGACAGGAGATTGGTTTGAGGAGTGTCGTAGGCCCTAATGAAGAGTGTGCTGATATTCGTATTGGTGAATGTTGTCGGCGGCAGCCGGCGAGTCTCAACGGTGAGCACATGGGTGATGCCAAGCTGTCGAAGCACATTTTTGTCCCCTGCGGCCCGTGCATTGCTCAAGTAGAGACCTGGGATGATCTGGGTGTAACAGGACTGCGTGCACAGGTCGACTTTGTGGTAGAGGGCCTTCCGGGACCAGTTCTTTATGCCCCCCAACGCGACCACCGGGTTTGGTATGTTGAAGAAAGCCACTATGAATGCGCTACTGAACATCACCTTCAGGACCTTTAGGAGTCCTACGACAATAAGCATATCTTTTTAATTTTTACATGTTTGATATTTTTTTGGATTTTTTACATTTTTTTTATAAAAATTAAGCACTTATTTAATCTTGAAGTTTGACATTTGTAGAGTATTTTGTTGACAAAGATTTTGAAGGTGTCAATTGACTTGTTTTCTTTGTCATTCTGTTTTTTTGTAATGAGATCAGTCCAAGCAGGCGAGTGCCTTTCATTCGATGCTAGCGTACTCTTTATTTTGAAACAGTCCTACTTATTACTTTCATTGAAATATTCTGTTCAACATACAATAATTAATATCATGTTGTTTATCTAGGATTCAGTCAGGTATAATGGTTAATGGATACGATGTGATTTTTCTAAAATATCTATTATTTTAAGCTCGGACTTAAGCATGCCTAAATACCAATACTGGTTACCCCTCTTTCATAGATAGATCTCGTAACTAAATTTTTGCTGTCCCTTAAAGTTATTTATAAAACCAAATTTAAACTCGATTCTATTAATAATAGACAGACATCGGAAGAAACGAGACGGAAGCTATTAAAAGACCGTAAAATTAGTCGAGATCGGACACGTGTTTAGATTAATAAATTCGATCTATTTAAGTACTGGTTGGTCTGTTTTATACAGATACAGATCAGATTTAGCTTTAAGAGTAGGCAAGGCAAAGATATGCTGTAGCGCCAAGGTCTGCCAAAAGAGGACCCTGGGCTCCGAAGCAAACAGCGGAGGGTACAACCGGGATAACGCTAGGATGATGATGAAGAAGTAAGGCGCCAAAAGAACTGAGTATTTTTTTAAACTTTGGTTACAACCAAAGTCCAAGAATTGGATATCCACCGACGCGCTGAGGTGCGGTTCTCTCGCCTATAGAAAATCGAGATTTGTCGAAAAAGAATGGCGGCTGACTACAGAAAACCCTAACACGTCCGCCATTGTATTTGGAAAAATCTTAAATTCGATTTTTTCTCTGTAGGCGGGACAATCTCCTCCAGAACCCAACAAATATACTTGTAAGTAGAAGTTTTTCAGAAAAGACATAATTATTTCAACTTTATCATTCCCGGTCCATTACAGATACAATTTTCATGAGAAACAATCAGTTAATAACATAGAGATGTCATTTAGATGATGCTGGCGTGAACTGAGAATGAAACTAGGAAAGGCTAAGTTGAGAAAGAAGTTCCGTAATTTTACAATTCCGGGTACAATAATTTGTTGTAATTCATTTATGTCGAGTGGGTAACATGGTCAACCAACTTTGTGCACCCTGGTGCCAGAATTTAATTGTAATAAAATGCAAAGAAAGAAAATGCTGATTATTTACAAGCGTAGGAGAAGCTTTGTAGCTCCGGACATTTTGGATCCCTGGATACCCAAGACGAAAGCGTTTATTACTCCTAATAGCTAATTAGTCTAATTATAAGGTTGGCTGCACAATATGTAGACATTAAAACATTAATCTTTAAAAAGGGAGATGTTAGAAGTACCCGTAATCGACGAATGTGTAGGACGAGAGTGATGAGCGTTAAGAAGCGAGGCAGGTCTGTAAAGATCATAGCAAATGGAATCCGTAGTAGATACTACGTATAGATACTACTCTTTCAATTAGGGATAGACAAATGTCTATCCCTACTTGAAACAGGGGTGATGGTATGAATGTAAAACCTTATTAATACATCTGTAAAGAATATATGGTAGTCGGACGCCGAGAGGCGGTTTGGGTTAGTTTTTTTGTAGTGTGTTGAAACAAATAAGAGGACTACTTATTATATAGATCATGAATACTCAGTCACCCTAATACTGGACATATTTTAATGAAATAACATAATTCAAGATTATACGAGCTTTGCTACTGACCTCCATTTGGCACTTCATTAAGGCTCATCAGAATAAAATATACGATAATATCACGAAATTATAACATGACATCCATACTAATATTATAAATGCGAAGGTCTGTCTGTCTGTTACGCTTTCATGGCGAAACCGCTGAACGGATATTGATGAAATTTGCTATGAATATAGTTGAAGACCCGGGGTCAATCATAGGCTACTTTACTTTTGTAGGCGGAGATGCGGGAAAAAGCTAGTGCTAAATAAATAAAAATTTGATGAAAAATACTATGATTATGGTAATGTAATCTACATCGGACTGAGCAGTCGACCCAAGTGAATTGGTTGATGAATTCTAGAAATCCGTGGAAAAGGCTTATGCCCAACAGTGAACTGATTGCGGCTAAAATAATAAAGACGATGAATCTAACAATTAAAATTAAACCTTCTATTCGGTAAAAGCTTCAGCAATTCAGGGCTCTATTTTGAGTGAAATTAAATGTAAGACAGTAACATAGTTTTCTTTGAGTTATGGAGTACCTTTACTAGCAAAAATAAGAGAATTATACTGTGACGACATTTTCAGAGATTACAGGTCAAACAGAAAAACTTAATATTTCAGCTTGATCTGACCTGGATTCGAGCTTGCCTGGTGCAACTCTACCCAAATCTTGATATTAAGGAGAAAGTCAGTAGGTCGGATTTTTTTAGTATTTTTTCATAATAAACTATCATGCATTTATTTTACAATGTTTCTCCTTTTCACACGGCAGACTAGTATTCTGTTCGCTTTTAACTTATGAAGTTGCTACTTGAGATGGAGAGATTTTTTATGGAATTTTATTAAAATTTAAATTATCAGTCATAAGAATCACCATATACCTCTTACTTTCTTGGAATTTTCAAACTCTCGCCTGAAGACTAGATCAACTACATTTTTCGAGTAGCCAAGAATACTGTGACCACGCATGACCAATTTATAAATGTCGAAATAATTGAGGAAACGAAATAAAGAGTGTTTTTCGAAACATTGGCATTGAATCTGTGTGAGCGTCAACCGACGATGATTGAAATATGGAAGAATGACTACCTAGTACATTGTTTTTAAATATATTACATATCTTTAAAATTGCTATCGTAAAAACGTAGCTCAAGATCATTAAGGCAATGAAAATAAAGGAAAGTTCTGCAAAATTATGTAATTTCAGACAACATTGAAAAGAAAGCGCAGCAGATTAGACCTCCAATTAGATGGGTGAATAACATAAGACAAGCCATTGAAGCATTATAGAGCAGGCTAAGGCAACTAAGTTGCCTCTGAAAACGGATAGCCTTTTCATCAGAGGGAACATAGTTACAAATAGGCTAGTTTCCAGGGTCAAAGAACTATCATTAAAATTAGTCCGTCATTTAGGGAATCAAAATATATTAGTGAAGTATTTTTTCTTTTGTCAATTGAGCGATAAATCATAAAGATATAACGCATCAAAGTTTGAGAGTGAGGCTCGTGCCGTCACATATTGCGAAAAAGTGTAGCACACTGTGACGTCACACGGAACTTTAACGCGACATATCTTTACCATTCTTTGTTTAATTTTGAAAAGAAAAAATACATCTCAAATATATTTTTTGATTATCTAACTGACAGACTAATTATATTTTTTTAGGAATCTAGCCTATTGTTTAATAGGGTGATTCGTAGTTAATTTATTTGTAATTCAGGATTGTATTTATTATTAGGATACCCACAAAAACCATTTTATTTAAGAAACATATTTTTAATGTGTATTTTGTTGCTGTTTCTATAAAACCTTATTTTTTTTATACCGATGCTACTTACAAAATAATTTCATTAATAATTAAATTACATTTATAATTAAATTCAGAGTGTCTTCAGAAACCTGATCAATTGAACTAAAAGCAATCATAATGAAAAGTGAAAACGTGTCAGGGAGAGTAATTCAAGAACAAATCTAATCGGCATATTTAGCCACGTAGCTTACAGCCAAGACAATTGGGACAGGCACTGCCCAGCGTGCAGTTACTTCCTAAGTGCAGTAACTACAACTACGACCGCGCGTGCAGAACAAACCAAACTCAGTCTAAGTGCTACTTAAAAATTCTCAATTTTATACTAAAGCCTAGGTATTATAAGTGTTGTGTACACAATGATGAGTATTTTTGGATCGCCGGCTCGACTGTAGGGTCGGCAACAGTTTAGCAGTGGCCGGCGCCGAACTCGTGCGTACCGTCCCGCGTAGTAACCAGTGTCGTGTCCTGATAGTGTAAGTGTAACAGTGGTTTATTAATCGATTAATAGTGCTTGTGTGGTGCAGTGGAAGAAGGCTTTGGTGCTAACTCACTAATGCATGAGCGAGGGTGCGTGGGCGGGTGTAGGCAGGGAAATTTGATAAGGCGAGGAGTGATGTTGGCCAGTTTTGTATGCAGCGGTCGGGTCGAACTATTTTTGAACCGTCGTCGGCGGAACGCGCTATTTAGCGTGCGCGCACGCAGGCGGCGGCCGCGTCCGGGATGGGTGCGCGGTCACGCGGCTTTTTCTACTCATATTTTGTTACTCATGCGTTTTTGTATGAAAAATCTATGAGATATTTTTTAGGTATTTTTTGTGTGAGAAATTTAAAATGAGAACGAGAAAAGCCGCGTACGCATTGTCGCTTTGCATGCTTCTCATGTGTTTCAGATATTAAGTTAAGAAGAAATGTCATAATGAGTTCAAAAAAATCGATGTAATAAGGAATTTAAATGAAAAAATTATCTTTGTAACTCTGAAGTTGATTCGTAGATGTTTTATTCGTGCATTTGTAACAGTAATTCTTATGTTAAGACTTACATCGCGTGATAAAATCGAAGACAAAATACTTAATTAGGTAATTCGACAATATTTACATTTGGTTCAACTCAATATCATTGAATTCCATCGCTAGAATCAGTCATGACATCATAGTCTCCCTAAACATTAGGACCTTTTGGTATCATCTGGTCTAGAGTATCCATAGTACCAAAACGTCTAAAATAAGAAAAAAACACAATATATATATGCCCGGATTATCAAAATGAGCACGTACAAACATATTTTAGATTTAAAATCAAGAAATCTATATTAAATAGGTGGATTGCTGGCCTAGTCCCTTACAGAAAATGTTTTAATGAATAAACTCATTAACCTAATTCAAAATGATTGCAATTGTCATCATTTTAGCATTTACCGAACTACTATAATTTCACAATATTGTGCTATACGAAAAATTTACTACCTGGAGCTTTTGACAGTAGTAAAGTTTCATGTAAAGCTTCAAAGTTAGAAGTACGCAACATTACTTATTGTTGTTCAATTTGATTTTGCGTAAAAGTATAGTTTTTCCAATTTACTCAGATATGTTACATATACTATTTTTATATATGCCAAATTCAAAACCAGCCAGTGTTCTGTAAACTAATCTCCTAATTCTTAAACTTTAACAAACTGTCAAGTCTTTTTAACAAAAAGGTGTTTAGTCTACTTATTTTCACTTTCAATATCGATAAGAAAAGAGAAAAATATTATTTTAATTTAATAACGTTAGCAAAGGTATGTAAAGTGAGCATTCGTCCCTCAGGAGAAATTCTGAAATCTAATCTTAAGAGTTGCTTAGGTAAATTATACCTAGATTTAAAAAAAAACTTTAGAAGGAGAACTTTATTTAGTAAGAAGAATTTGCTTGAGTAATCTTTAACGACTCTGAGTGCGCCTGTAATCTAAGATAATATAGTAAGTATAATTTGAAGCCGCTTCTTCTTGGTCCAAGCGTACTTTCCTAGTTGCGTCCCCAGCTTACGCTTCGAAGTCTAGGGTACGCTGTAAATCATGGTCAAAATAAATAATTCTGATTCTGATTCCTTGATTTGGCGGTACTGGTTATTACAATGGATAATCCAATAAAATCTAAAACGTAAAAATATAATTTGAAACCGCTTTCCGCATCTATCTTAACTTACTATATTCTAACAACCTTTTTAATGTAATTTTAAACATCTATAGAGTATACCGTGGGCATACAATTGGTTTTTTTAATAATTGACAAACTTTAATTTTTTGTGTTCGTGACGTCAAATTTCACACGGATTACTGTTTTGAGTTGATCCTATTGTTGAAGTTTAGAACTATTGAGAAAGTTTGTTTAGAACTCGTCTAAATTAAAAAAAAAAAATGCATATTCCTTATCAAAAGAGTTGTTTTATTAGGTTTTACGAACAAATTGAAAACTGTACAAAACCGAAGCGACTAATATTTCAATAAATTAGAAATCAAGGCTTTCCCCGCAGTAATTTTCGTATTTTACATGTGTTTACGCTTTGAGCATGACACTCGTAAACTTGTGTTTACTCCTCAGAGACAGTAATGCTAAATAAACTTTAATTTAATGACGGGCAAATCATTGGTTTCTGTGAATAGAATAAGTATTTGGGCCAAGGTGTCACAAATACTATTGATGTATTGAAAAATGTTACAATACAATACAATACATGAATTTCACAAATTTATTTTTATGTCTCAAATTTCAAATTTCAGAGCGCTTTTGTGGTTGCATTGTTATCATTATCATCAATCCTAGCCGTCTCCCATTTCAATAGGCTACTTGACTGTATTCATACTTGGTTAATATTGTTATACTAAACATAATATACACTAAAAAGTAACCGATTTTGAAAACAACCACAAAATTGGTTGTTAATTAAGGCAGTAATTCGATTTTAAAATTTTCTCTAAAAGAAAAGTGGGAGCGTGGTGGGGACGTCTTGCTATCTCTTTTGTACGCACGAAACCGAGTGGCAGTGACGTCACAACTCACAGTGCATCCTTTTCTTGTTTTTTGACAGTTTACCCTTCCACCGAATTTCAAAGGCTTATAACTTATTTATTTTTGAATAGATTACTAAAATTCTTACATAAATGAAAGAAAAAATAAAAATTAGTAGAATACCCAATTGTGGTCGGCTCTCCGTATCTTCTTCTGACATCCTTCCCTATCAAGCACCATTTGAGGAGTGCTATTTTTGAAAAGCGTGACTCACGTAAAATCGGTGAGTCTAATAATTTTTGTTCGATATCGAATGATTTTCGTTCGATAAAGAAGTATTTTTGTTAGATATCGAACGTTTTTCATTTGACATGTCTATACTAATATTAGAAATGCGAAAGTCTGTCTGTGTGTCTTTCTATCTCTCTGTTACGCTTTCACAGGCAAACCGCTGAACGGATTTTGTTTAAATTTGGTATGTATATAGTTAAAGACCCGGGGTCAAACACAGGCTTCTTTTTGACGCAGGCGGAGCTGCGGGAGAAAGCTAGATAATAAATTTCTAAAATAGGGCTACATGGTGTCTTTTCTCTATCGTGATATTTAGGACTTGTCTGGTCATTACGATTTTCATTACCTGGTTACATTTTAATGTTATAATATAAAATAATTTAATGTCATCAAGTAAGTATCTAATCCATGTCATATATATTAATATTTCTGAAAGATTTGTGATATCCGAACCTGAATTTTCAAAAGTTTGGTTAATTAGACCTGGCACAGGGGGCTCTGCTGGGTGCAACAGTTTGTGTACCCCTACACTCGTGGGAATGCTATGATTTCGGGAAATAACAAAAATCTAAATGGCGGCAATGCGGTTCGCAACTCATTACGTCTCATTTCTCGCGGGGGCGAAAAGCGGGCTAGTAGTCTCTGCCTACCCCTACGGGGAAAAAGGCGTGATGGTATGTCTATGTATAACTGCGAATTCTCATTTCCTGTATGCTGGAAGTTCTCCTAGAACCAAAGTTCTCGTCAGTCTAAAATCGTCGTCAATTTATTACTTTCTTCATATAAATATGAATTTTCCTTTTCTTATTGCTAAATCGACGGTTTTCCTTGTTGATCTAAATATTTGTTTTTGATTTCGACCATCATACGACTTCGAAGCCACGAGTCGGCTTGAACATTGTCTGTTTTTTCAATTATTAGGTCTGCCTGACTTTTAAAATAGAGTGTAAGAGGTGGAGCTTAGAAATAGAGCAAATATGAAACATATATTGGACTGCAGAAGCAGCTGGCAATAGACATACATTAATCAACAACAAAAGAAGGTTGTCATAATAACAATTAATTAGAATAACAATGCTTCATTGTTCTGTGTTATTTATATCTTGATCACATGAATAAAGGCTTATTCGGTCACTCGTCTGAGTCTATTATTATTTTTTTCGAAAATTACGAAGGATGTATAAAATTGATTGAGAATTGCCTGATAACCTTTTCCCTACGCGGTGCTCCAAACCAATGTACGCTCTCAATACGGGACCATATTTCAGTAGTAAAAAAATTCACTTGACTTCACAGGACGATGTCTCAAAAACTATTATACCTAGATTGTTAAGGTTTTTTACACATATTAACCAAGTTATGAACTTTTGAAAATTCGATACAAGAAATAAAATTACTCACAAAAAATAAATCTTCGTTTACAACGGGAAACCACTTATTTTATACACTAACTATTATTATGGGTTCAGAATTAAATTATCTTTCAAATTAAATCATAAACACAAGAAATTCATTACTTTAAACTACTAAAATCAACTCTCAAGAATAAATGTTGTTAGCAATCATATTTTAGTGATGCGTCTTTGTAGATAAACTTATCGACATACGAAATATTTTTGCGATAAAATAATATCGATAATCGTGAATTATCTATAATTTTTATTCTTATTGTTACAGAACTATTCACATTTACATAACTTGAGAAATAATGCAACATTTGGACAGAATTAACTTTAAAAAATACCTTTATTACCTAAGATATATTAAAAATATCGACAAACACCCAACATTCCGTCATACGACACTAAAATCCGCCATATTGATTTCATTGGACAACACTGGTGCAATACAAAATTTCCGTTATTTTCGCGCCTTTTTTCTTGTCATAGACCATTAGTATAATTTTTATTTTTTACGTTGACAGAAAGAGCAATTCTTCTAGTTTTTTAAATTCAGTTGGTAAAACAATTTTACCATAGATACAGAATTAAAAAAAAAAAATATCTTAGCGAAATCAACTATAGATACCGCCTGTATAGAGAAGTGACTTTGCGAAATCAACTAAAGGTGCCACCCGTAGGAAAAGATAGAGTAAAATTTGCCCTTATTTGTATTGAATACAAATAACAATAAATACAAATTCATCCAACAGCCTTTCAAAAATCTTATGATCGACGTCTCGATTGATCAAAATAAAGCATATAATGTTGTACGTATGTTAATACAAATTACATACCTACATAATATGATACTTACTAATAGATTAGAACTATCTATTGAGTTGTCATGTGAAATCGAATCATTTTTTAATATCCTATACTTAAAACAATACATCATAAAGAATATCAGTGTTAAACAAACTCAGGTTTTCTTTATTGAAATCTTAAACGCTATTTTTTACAATAATAATAACAAAACAAGTACAAAATTAGATAAATAATAAAACAAAACTAATAAAACAAGAAGACATCCTGTGTTTCAGGCGGATAAAAGCTAATTTAAATGTGCAAACCGCTTAACGGATTTTGATGAAATTTGGTATGAATATAGTTGAAGGCCCGGGATCAAACATAGACAGGCAATCTGCCGGAAAAAGCTAGGTAAATAAAAAAAATATATAACAGGATAATAGTCGGTACCTACTACCGATAAAAATATTAATTTATTATGTTTCTTCGTACGACAAAACACAGACAAAAAGGTTATACAGATAAAAAGAGCGACACTTGAAAACTATTTTCATCTTCTGCAGATAAACTCGTTTGATAGTGAATTTACATGTTGATTTATAGCTCATTCAGAGCCAAAGCTAGACTAATTACAAAGACATTGTCTTCGTTAAAAGATTACTTCTAACAAATTGCT
Source organism: Euzophera pinguis (assembly GCA_947363495.1). Taxonomy (NCBI): domain Eukaryota; kingdom Metazoa; phylum Arthropoda; class Insecta; order Lepidoptera; family Pyralidae; genus Euzophera; species Euzophera pinguis. The sequence continues at coordinate 4,011,645 of OX376179.1, read as the reverse complement.
CTCAATGACATCTGAATAGTTTGTTACAGAGCTAGTTTTGGAGCTATTCTTGTGTTTTAATTCTAGATAAAATATGAAATCTACACTAAATGAAACCCATAGTTATAAGGTTTAGCATAAAGTATATTTAATAAATCATGTATTCTAACCAAATCCTTTTTATTTATAATCAAAAACAAATTTATTTCAATGATATGAAAATAATGCCGTTTTTGTGTCGAGTATATAAATTTAGTTTAGTTTCTTCTCTTTTTTATGTTCTTTTTTTAAGTACGTTTGTAATGTACTAAATAAAATAAATTAATTCGTGGGGACAAATCACACTTAATGTTTAAGCCCCAAAGTAAGTTTGAGACTTGTGTTGTAGAGTAATCTTTGATGCCAAAGGTCTGCAAAATTCTGTACCAAATTTTATTAAAATACATATGACAGGAAACCAATGTTAATTTAAAGTCTCATAATTCGCAGTTTTGCACACATGCCTTATTTACACCTGCAAAAAAATCTTCCGCAAGACATGTCTGACAATCAGTCACACAGCAGCAACTTGAATAGAAATATATTTTACTTACAAGTCATTTGCAAGATGCTGTCGAACAGACTGTCAGACCGAAAATTGCAGATGAATGAATGAATGAACTTAATTGCCTGCAACATGATGTTAAGTTTTCTTGCAGGTGCAAATGAGGCCTTAGAGAACCTCCCGGTGTTTCAAGTTACTCATGAGTTTATGCTTATCTTTTTATTTCTCTTGCCATCTTCCCAGTTTATCTGAGGTCGGGCCTTCTCGCAACTCGGCGCAAGTATTGTCTGTCCTGGGTTGTCGCGGAAAGGTTAAAAGTTTATGCTCATATGGGAGCAAAACCCCGGGACAAGGCAAATAAAGCCGTGAATGTGTCATCTTGTTCATGACAACACTGGGACACAGCCAATCGTGATAGGGACCATTATGAAACGCAATCACCATTTAATTTCTTAGAACGTCGGTAATATGGCTGCATGGCCAAGATTGTTGCATAGCAGGTGATAAATTTTATTCATCAGGGTCGCTCTTATCTCTGTACAATGTTACAACAGGTGCTAAAATGTATTGTGAATGGAGTCTTACATTTTAGGTATTCAGCATACCTTTTTTTTTTTTTTTTTTTTTTGTTAACGGAGGGGAAATGCATTTACGCACAAAGTGTGGGACTCGCCGGGCTGCTAGTCAGCCCGGAATACCCACTAAAACCCCTCCGGCGTTTCCGCACCGGCTGTTGAGGGCGCCATGGGGTCGCGTTAGCATTCTACCACGACGCCCTCCAGCCATGGCCTTGCGGCCCCCTCAGTTGGCCTTTCGGCCCCCCCCCCAAATCGGGCAGTCCCCCAGACCCACATCCATTCGCCGTCTCATCATAGACGGCGGTGGAGTGGGCTGTTGGCAGAAATTGGCCGACAGCTAATAAGACCCCGACTACCAGGGAGTTATTAACTGTCGCCCAGGGTGCACCGTCCCGAGTCCCTTGTCAGCCCACCCTCTCACCGGATCCTTGGGATCAAGTGAGAATGCAAAGCTTTCAAAGGACCGGGCACTCGAGGAGGTTCTCTGCCCTGCACCCCGGTATTCAGCATACCTAGACTAACTGCATCTAAGGTTCAAGTGGTTCAACCCATGCTTTAAGGTTTGATTCCCACGGGAAGCATACTTTACTTGTTTCCAGATTGGTTAGGACATTGCAGATTTGAATTTGATTGTTTGACAATAAAGATAATTCCGTGCTTGGGAAGCAACGTTAAGCCGTTAATTCCGGCTGCTATCAGGTGGTCGTTAAAGCACAACATAGTTTTATGTGATTTTGAATTTTCATATGATTGAATTACTCGCAAGGTATCGTTAGTGCTATACGACTTTAGAATATTTAATTAACACTTTATTGTACCAATCACAATGTTTTAAATTAGAAGAAAATACATTAAAACAATTGAGTACAAAGGGGCACTAATCGCTATTGCAATTAGGATTATAAAATAATAGGAATTCCAACTATTTCAACTAGGAAAGCTACACCTGAAGTAGGAATGAGTAAAGATGAAAAAGTAGCTAAGAGATTCCCTGTAAAGGATCAAAAAAACAGTAATTCCAATACAATTATACTAAGAAATCACACCGATGGTACCGTAACTATACCATTAAATGCATGAATGCAAACCCAAGCTATTTGGCACCAAAACCTAGTTCAGAACATACTACCTTCACCTGTCGTGTCAACGTCTCATTTGACATAACCCAGTACGGCTATCTACATTAATACGTATATTACAGTTAGGTTAATAAAGGCATATAACATGCCCATAAAAATATTAACCATCTTTTATAACATAAAATACCTTCATACTTCCGACGTTTCATCTTTTGTCCACAAATTTCTACATTAAGTTATAAAAAAGAAACCAACAGGCAAACCTACAACATCCTCCTTTTTAGAAGTCTGTTAAAAATTCACAGGATTGCTGCACAAAGGTTTATGATTTCTTAAACCAACAATTCAAACTTAAATAAAAAAGGCTCCTTCTAATGTGATTTTTTGTCATGTTTAAAGAAATTGATTTAGTAAAAATGTTTGTCCCTGAGTGCGAGTAAAGACTATAATTAAAATTAATTTTTGGGAAGAGATATACAAAACAGTTCATTTCTTCGTCATAGGGTAATTCTTTGTAAGGATCCGCCAATAGCTTCATTTTGACGGTGTTAATTTCTTTTGAAATTTTTATATTAACTATATTTAAGTTGATTGGTCTCTATTGATTCTCTATTGATCTATATGTTGATTGGTCTGTCAACTTTCGTCACACTTTTTCCTAACTTCACCTTTGAGATTCATAGGATAGATGAGTACGCGCTTTCGGCTTTTTGGAAGAGTCTGGGTTACTCTATGCCCTAAATCCAGTTAACAAAAACAAACTCCATGTAAATAATGGTCTCTACCATAGATGTTGGCAGTATTATAAAAAAAATTGATGAATGGTGACAAGTTAGACTATTTAATCCATTGTTTGTGTGCTGCTCTCTCGTCTCCTGTTCTACCAAATAAATTGTATAAATTATACAAAATTATATTAAATCATAAATGTGTATGTTATGATTAATTAAATTGGAAAGTAACAGGAAACATTGGGCAAACGAATAAACAAGTTATACTACTAACAAGAAATTCCTGTGTAAAACTGAAACCGAACTAAAGTAACCTTCACTCCGTGAAACAAAAATAATCCCGAGAACCAACTGCTACTATTCATAGACCAATCATAGCAAGAAGGCCTTAGCATAAATATTTTTCACACAAGATTATCACCTGCCCCTCTCGCACTCAAGCTAAAAACATAACACTGTCTCTTTCTCCATGGCGGACGGCCAAATCCCCTTCACAAGTTACGAAATATGAAATCTAATTATGAAGATCATTATTAATAAAAGTTGCATTTTGTAGTTTTAACGAGTGATATCTATGTCATTTAATTTATTGTGGTTGATAACACATCGCTATATGACCTTAATAAAATAAGATATTCGATCGAAGCAATAATGCCTTTGAGTGTTAATACTTAAAATGTTCTATGATTTTTTATACCGTCACGGTAGCAATGAAGATCTGTTATTGTGTCCTTAATGCCCGGACTCCTGCATGTATTATATGAGAATCTCGCGGCCAACGATATGGTGGTGACATTGAGAAAGAAACGTACAATTTTGATGCTCTTTGGGCGGCGAGCGTTACCACTTATTGGTCTGCGCGGATCTGCCGCCGCCATTTCGACTCGACGAAGAATAGGTAACTGACATAACGTCCGCAAAAGCCGGCGTTCCATATTCAAATCATTATAGATATAGACAACTGCATTGGCAAATAGAGTTTGGGTGAACTCATAGATATTACTCGGAATCGATCTTATTTTTAAACATCACACATTCGTGTAGATTGTCGATCCATTAGACGTACTTTATAATAATAATAAATACTTTATTGCACCAGGAAAATACAATTTTGAGACACATACATGTAGACATCATGATGTGCAAAGGCGGCCTTATCGCAATAGCAATTCTTACAGGCAACCCTTTTTGTAGGAAAAAATAAGGAGAAGAGATAGGCATGGTGCAGAAACACAAGCCAAAATACAATAGTAGAAACTTACACAAAATAAACTTACTTAAAGTTATATATCACACATATAAAATACAGAAATAAATAAATAAATGTACTAAAATACCTCAAATAATCATGTAAAATCAATCCCATTTTAAGACTAATAAAAGTTGAATCAAAAACTCAACAAATGTAAGTTCTAATAATCCATACTAATATTATAAATGCGAAAGTCGGTCTGTCTGTCTGTTACGCTTTCACAGGTGAACCGCAGAACGGATTTTGATGAAATTTGGTATGAAAAAAGTTGAATACCCGGGGTCAAACATAGGCTTCTTTTCCACGCAGGCGGAGCTGCTGGAAATAGCTAGTTTGATATAATTTAAAAAAATATATACATTTTATGTTGCAAATCTGTCGGATAATAGGGTCACTAAGAAATTCCATACAAAATCATTGTTATCGTCTACGTTAATTAAATCTATGTAGAGGCACCGAGTTCACTTTATTCTGTAATTCTTATATTCCAATTCATTAATACAATTTATGTTAAACACTTTCAATATTATAAATGTAAGAAGTATAACTGTTTTGCTGCATCATATAAAATATAGAAATTAAATATAGTATGTGACAAGATAAAATCACCAAAAATAATGTGATAATGGGCGCCCTTATTGCAAATACAATGTTTTCCATGCTACCATAGTGTAGAGAAACACGATCGGTGGCACATTGAAAATTTAAGACCTAGTATATAAATAATTATATATAAATGCAAGTATTACACGTGTTTTAAAGTGGGCAAGTTTATTGGTTTGTCCATCTTCCAATTCCAAGTAACAGCTTGGCTTGAATTTTTAAATAAACAGCATCTTGTTACCTACAGCAGATTTATTTAGTTTAGTCTACATCACACTTATCACGAAATAATTGTAATCGAATATTTAGCGTAATGAAAACGACTTATTTTATTTTCTTATTTTACTTGTCAAATAATGTGATAAATTTGTAAGCCTATTAAACTCCCAGATGATATCCGGATCTGTAAATAAAAGTAAAAAAGTCCTTTGTATGATTTAGAATCTGGAATCGACGGTGGACGGATAGCGACTTCCCTGTACTATGTACAAAGAGTTTCGTATGTACTTACCATAAGTGAAGCATACCCTGTGCTTTGATTTATTAAAAAAAGCCACGATAATATTACCGAGTTTATTTTTCTCTTTCTCTTTTAAAATACAACCGCTCACTCTTGACTGGCAATTAGTGGCAATGTCAGTTTAAAAGTATTTTGGCAACATCTGCTGTTATAATGTACTCTAACAAATTAATGTTACACTTGTGAAGTCGTGATTCACATACTTCTGCTATCAAAATATGCTTTGTTAGTTCGGATCTTACAGGATATTATGAAATTATTTAGTAGTTTGAAATTTAGCATGTATTTGGAAATTATTTTAGTGGTATGAACATTTATGTAGCTCATATTTTGGCGTAAATTGGGTCCGAATCATTTAATGTTTTATAGGTATATAGATATAAACAGTAAATTTACTACAGAATACGTGTAGTATCATTTATTTTAAAAGGAATAATAACAGTGTATAGTAGAATTAACTACAAGCAAATTTAAATATATAAACACACAAATATTAAGTTTTCGCATGTTGGTACCAAAAATAGAAAAATGTTCGCATAATGATCAGTAAATTTTCGACAATTATTTACTTGCTGTTCGTATATATCCTCCAGTCCAAGCAGAGCGAGTAATAAATATGGCTCAGCGCTGTATTTATCGCAATTTTATTGGCTACAGTCACAACCAACTACCTGGAACTGTGTGCACATGATTTTAAACATTCAGGGCAATAAAAAATATATTGATGTCAATAATGGAATGGGAATTACTACTATTTCTGTTTGTATGCATCTTCGTAACCCACTAGCTTTTTTCCCGCAGCTCCGCCTGCATCAAAAAGTAGTCTATTTTTGACCCCTGGTCTTCAACTATATTCATATCAAATTTCATCAAAATCCGTTCAGCGGTTTAGCAGTGAAAGCGTAACAGACAGACAGACTTTTGCATTTATAATATTAGTATGGATATAGATGTCTCACAAATAAATAAATGAATCTCAAAATTCTTAATCCCAGCGTATTTCCCAGTTACGTCCTCAGCTTACGCTTGAGAGCCCATACTGGTTTTTACAATGAACGGGCCGTTTGACCTCCGTAACATTTTACAGGGAGGTCAGACCAACAGGAACATGACCCGAGAGTGTTAGTGACTAACACTGTCAGATTGATACTGTCTAACGACTGCCATCTATTGATAATAATGATATTATGGGACTACGAACAAACAATGATTTGCTGGCAATGTTACCTCCTTTGGTGTTAGGTTTGTTTATGATAACAGAACAGTTATTATTGATACAAATATTTCTCAGACGCCAGTCTTAACCTGCACAAGGGCGTGTACTAATAGATATAGTAGAAAACACAATACAAAACACTTTATTGCAAAACAAGGACTTTTTTTTTATTTTTGTATTTCATGTACACATTGTAATATATACATAAGAAATTTAACATTAGGGAAATGAAATCGTTTATTTTCAATATAGAATATAAATATCGCTTATTGACGTCAATTTACTTATATTAACGTTTACCACCAAAGCGCAAGTGGAGAAGAAGCGGCGCCACAAACTCCACTGCAGCATTTTCTTCAAAACGTCAATTTACAAATAAGAAAAAAAACTTTCCTTAATTAACTAGTTAAATAAACGAATTCACATATTTGTCAACATTTTGCACAATTTTTTTATTGTGATTTCAGATTATATAAGTAAATTAAATAAAAACTGAATATAAATAATAATATTAATAAAAAAAAATGTCAAATGTAAAAACAGAATATATAATAATATGCCAATTTGTTGAGGACTCTGCGCCAAGCTTAAATTCAACATTCCTGTCATTAAGAAATCACCAGTACTATAATAAGGACTAAATAATAAAATCTAAATTTCCACTTCATGTCTTCAGATAAACAGTATTCTATTCGATAAAATAATTTTATTTTAGGTGTACTTATGAATGGCACAACCCTGGGCACATAGCACGTGTGGGTGTGATGCATTGTTGATATCTGCATTTCGACAATGCACGCTCACCACCTGACTTCTTAAAATAGCTGTTGTAAATCAGCGTATAAATTCTACGTCTTAACTGTAACTAATTTATATCAAACTAGCTGTTTCCCGCAGCTCCACCTGCGTCAAAAAGTAGCCTATGTTTGACCCCGGGTCTTCAACTATATTCATACCAAATTTCATCAAAATCCGTTCAGCGGTTTGGCCGTGAAAACGTAACAGACAGACAGACAGATAGACAGACAGACAGATAGACAGACAGACAGACAGACAGATAGACAGACAGACAGATAGACAGATAGACAGACAGACAGACAGACTTTCGCATTTATAATATTAGTATGGATAGTATGGATTAGTATGGAAAGTATGGATTACATTAAAATTCCTTTGAGCTATAAAAATGGAATGGAATAGAAACTTTATTTGCGAGACATAGGTGAGTACTGCAGATTAAACAAAGTTTTTTTGTTCAAAACAAATTGTTTTATTTGAACAAAATTGTTCTTATGTTTCGCGATACACATAAAATTAAAATAAATAGGTAATACTTACGCGATAAGAACTTTATTAAAATAGTTTAATTTAATGTATATTTAAAAAAAAAATAGTCCAAAAACACGTTTGGTAGACCTAGTTGTGTTTTTCAAGTGTAGACATCTTGCAACTGAAATTAGGTTGATGATTTACAGGCTACGGTAACCGTTTACCATGAAAACGCCGTGAATGGATTCCCTCATCTGTAATATTTTAATTTTTTATTAAAATATATTGGTTGTTTTATACAAAAATCTATTTATTGGATTCATAAATGCTTTTATATAAAAATTAAATCTAACTATCTTATCTTTTTGCAATGAAACATTTAATTATTAAGCCAGTGTGTCTATTCAGTAACATACATTTTTTTATTCCTCTACTAGCTGTTTCCCGCAGCTCCGCCTGTGTCAAAAAGTAGCGTATATTTGACCCCGGGTCTTTAATTATATTCATACCAAATTTCATCAACATCCGTTCAGAGGTTTGGCCGTGAAAGAGTCTTACCGCTTAACTTTCTCAGCATCGCCCATTTGGTTGACTGGTAGATAAAGCCTCAGGCTTTAAGTCCGCCATTTACAATTATGTAATAGAGTTAAATAAATAAATAAACAGACAGAAAGACAGACAGACAGACTTTCGCATTAAAATATTAGTACGGATGGCGGTCAAAAGCGTCACAATGAATCATTGGAAGTCAATGTGCTAAAAAAGGTACGTAACGTAACACAACTGTCTACATTAACATGTCAGTTTTAGTAAACAAGTCGCACAATTAGCTAAAATGATCATTTATAACGGAGACGGGAATGTGAAGCTAAACTTCCTCGTCACGAGGTTTTTAAATAAATTCTATGACTAATTAAAAAAGTTCATATTCCTTGAATATAAATTAAAAAATAGTTTTGGATGAAATCTTTGACAGATTTCATCCAAAACTATTTTGTAGTATGAGGTAGATTTGCGTGTAAAGGGTTTTTTATTAAGTAAAGGTAATATAGTTACTAAAATTAAAAAAATTCTTTTAAATGAATTATTTTAATTAATTTAATTAATAAATAAAAAAATAATCCTATACAACGATTTTGTATAGGATTGAATATTTCTTTAGTCACTCAAATACATTAAAAAATACTGAATATTAAAAATGAATTCAAAAATAATGAATAGGTACATCAGAAAATTTCTAATACACACTGTTGAAAAGAAGAAAACTGTGAATAATCAGAAAATTACTTTTAAACAAACATCGGAACAACGGAAAAACAAAGTTTTAATGTACACGAAAACATATTTATTTTTTACAGTTTTCGCACACAGCGGTATCAAATCCTCAACACAAATAAAAGACGAAATATCTCATAGATCAATTTCAGAAAATTGCTAATACACAGCATTTAAAACTGTAAATAATCAAAAAAAATACTTTATATTAAACTAGCTGTTTTCCGCAGCTCCGTCGGCGTCAAAAAGTAGTCTATGTTTGACCCCGGGTCTTCAACTATATTCATACCAAATTTCATCAAAATCCGTTCAGCGGTTTGGCGTGAAAGCGTAACAGACAGACAGACTTTCGCATTTATAATATTATTATGGATTATAAGTTTATTTTTTTTAATTTTCGCACATAGCAGTATCTTAAACTACAAAACAACAGACGAAAATCTTGTGTTTACTTCAACCACAATCTCGCAAGGCCTCGAATAAAGTTTAAAATAAACTTCACTGCTCGTAAAAATCTCGCCGCGACCACAAAGCTACTAGACTATGATTGAGCCCCTACGACTCGTAGCATGCTACGCCGTAGCAGTTCGTAGCGTTTCGTAGTATAGTCTCTCAATTCGTAGAGGTCGTGCGTATCTTTGTGTTTAATTTGTTTGATTAATATTTTACAATAACTTTAGGTGATGTTGTAGTATGTGTTATATTAAATTAAATATGGGTCTTTCCCTTGTGTGTCTCCATGTCCATGTCGACTTTCGCATTTATTCATTTAAACTTTATTATAAAGAATATAAATGGCGGACTTTGTAAACTCCTTGAGCTTCTCTCTCCTGTATCAAAATATTACATTAAAATTTGATCCATAATTGGCTGTGTAAGTTTTAGTTTAGGAAGAATTTTTTTGAATTAAACAAGATATGATAAAAAAGTAGATATTGTAATGATGACAATAAAACTAAGCTTCCTAAAATATCTCAATTTTTTGTTTTTATTTTTTTGTTTAATTAATTTAATGTAACAAAGTGCAGACTTAAAAAAATTTAATCTTCGTTTTCGTCGAAGTTCTACGTTCGTGTGTATGTATTTTATTATTCCAGTTAATGTGTAAAAACGGATATGATTACTCATTATTTTTATTAAACAAAATTTCGCTCAATATTCTAGACATAGACACATAATTGGGTTAAAAATGTATATTCAAATACATTGCCAACAAAGTCAATGTCCGCTCCATTTCTATCTCCCGTGATTTGAATAGAAATAAGATATCCAGCTATTTGCTGAGCAAACGTAATCACTGACCAATCACCGTCGAGCTCCGTCGGAATTTATAAACAACCGCTTCACATCCTGCTGCGATCTGTTTGAGATTGCAAGGATAGTTTTACTTCGACTTTTTTAAAATTTATTTAGGCTCATGAATCTGTCCAATTCAGAGTCGATCTAACATATTAAATTATACTATTTTAATATGGTTTTTATCGCGTTTATTACTTATTTATTACACCTAAAATTTCAAACACTTTACAGCGTTCATGGTCCCTGGTAGATTTTTTACTCTCACAAGGCTATGTTCAGTGATCGAAACCTGAGCATCTACCATGATATTTTATTAACTTAGACGTTAGCTACTGTGCTAAAAATTTTGTTTGTCAAATCTACCATCTAGTGGATAGTAAGGTTACTATGAAATTTCATAGTAAGTTTGCATTAAACCGTTCTCTGCTTAACCCAAAGGTTATCTGATAAACAATACTCCTAGCATTAAGTTCGCCTTTTACTGTACGCATTGTATTATGTGCGATTAAGTTTAAATAAATAAATCTTATAACAGATTCACAAAGTAAAACAAAGGAGCTCGTCTGTAGCGAATGCGCGTGTCAAGGAACAACGAGACTCGACCATTATTGGATTGGTCGCCATTTAGTGGCATTTTCTATCTCGAGATCCTCGGTGATGGCACGTTAAGCCGTAGTCCCGGTCATGAGGCTGTGTCAGATGGCTGAAAATTCTGACAGAATTAGCCACTAACACACCCCGGGTCATGTTCTTGTTGGTCTGGTTTACCTGTAAAAGGGGTTGCGGAGGTCAGACGGCAGTCGCTCCATTGTAATAACCAGTGCCGCCAAATATAGGACCATAACTTACAGCGTACCCTTGGCTCCGAAGCGTAAGCTAACGTCGCCACTAGAAATATACGCTAGTATGATGATGAGAGTCACAGAATAAAAAAGAAATCTAATTATTTTCCGCCCATTATTTATCTACCTTTATGATTACGGGTTCTTTCAACCCAAAGGTCTTTATCACTAACATTTTTCAGGTTAAATCCAATTCTTGGATCTTAAGTAGCGGTTCCCACCCCTATTTGTACTTATCCAAAGGTCTACATGGCTACCATTTAACAGGAGAAATCCTTTTATTCTTGAACCTTGAGTATCGTTTCCCACCCCTGGCAACATTTATGTTTACCGTTACAAGCTCGATATCTACTGATACCTAGACCGCGGCAATTAATCATAGTTGCATGTTTATATCAATAAACAAGTAGATACTGTTGATCTGATGCCAAGATACTCAAATCGATTAACCGGTCAACTTCTTTCGACCTTAGCACCTTAAGACCGTTATCAGTATATGTTAACGGCTAATGACCGAAGATAGCCGGCTAAACCTAGATGTAGCCGACATCCTCATGGCTAAATTTAAGTATTGCCTGCTATCTTTGGCTACACCTAGGTTAATTCGGCATCATATTTTATGACTCTGAACATGTTCTATATTCAATACCTTTCTTTCTTTCGACACCTTTCAATTTCAAGAGATGACTACTATTTTCGAAATTTCCTATTGATCAAGACTTTGTATCCTTGACTTTTTTGTTTAATATCTAATCTGTGGAGTCCAATAATTGCCGATTGGCTCATCTGATGAGTCATTAATCTGTCAAATTCAAAATCTGTTCAACACCGAACAAATGTTGACGTTAAGTACCCCACCCAAGTGAGGAAAGAAAAAAATTAATTGTTTTACTGAACTATCGTTGAAATTTTACTTACAGAGAATTGGTTAATGTAAAAGTTTATGTAAATGAGAATCTTTTAGTCATTTCTAATAGTTGACGAGTTACAAACGCTTGACTATTATATTTCAGAAGTGTTTAGCGGTGACAGACGTCTGTTGTGAAATTTTAATTTAGCTCTGAGGTAACGTTGCTATCGGGATGATATGCTGCTGAAATTTAACAGTTGGCAGTTGCCGTGTGAAAGTATTCCACATGTTATAATTCTAAAAGTAAATATATATTTCATGTACTGATAAAACTGACACGTTTAATCTTAGCATATTTCAAACGGTCTCTTAATAATGTAGATATAAATTTTCTGCGATGGTTCGACGATCCTGATACTAGATAGGAACTCTCCACTACGTACACTTGGAACTACTTTGTGTGTGAAGTGAAGTAGTTGCTAATTTTTCGGGTTAAGAAATAGAGTTGAGAAGATCAATGCATTGCATAGCTAACAAAGTTTAGTACATAAGTGTGGCCAAGAATTTCCTTTACCTTATCCCACCTTAATATTTATTTACTCTTCGGGGGTCTTACAGAAATATTACTATATTTAACAGGTAATAATAATCATTTAGATATAACAATGCTAATAGCAAAACTCATGGAGTAATTACAAAGAGAAGATGCCGTTTGAAATGGCGCAGTGACGTGATCATTGGCGCCTCGCCGACACTGCAGTGGGCGGAGCTTCTCATTGCTCGTGCTCTATGATTGGAGCCACGGCCGAATCCAAGCACCCCTCACGTCTGCCTTCCGCCCCGTGTAGCCTCACAAACGCTTTCTTACAAAACGCTTATTACGGCATCTCCTCTTTGTAATTACTCCATGGCAAAACTCCACCAATCAATATTACACCAAAGAACGTACAATACTTTATATTATATGCGAAATCTATATAGATTTCACATATATATGTGATCTATCAAAAAATAATGTCTATATCAACGGGTAGTATTTAAAATTCTAGGAGTTTGTACTAAAATCATAGTTCTTAAGAACCGGATGTTTCCACAAAACCTAAAATATCTGGAGTGGGTAGCACAGTTTGTTTACGAACTAATTCTACTGTTTGAAATCGGTTTCCTGTGATCTTACTGATTGTGGGCTGATAATATACCTACTTCTGGCAGACTATGGCAACAGCCATTACAACTAACAAGTTGTAATTTTTATATATAACGATGGTTATTTATGAATACGATACTATTATGAATGTGTGTCTTCAATGTCACTAAATTTATATATCCCCACAGAATTAAAATGAACAATGTCCCTGATAGGTACTTCCACTGTATATAAACATTGATTGATATGTAACTCTTATACGTGGATAGTTGAAATACTTACACCGCCGTTTGAAAAACCCATTGGTTAAGACGTTAGTCCTAGTCCCGGTGGTAATGGATTTGATTCCCACGGCATGAAGCATACTTTGTTTAGTTGTTTCCGGTTTGCTTAAGGCATTGCAGGCTTAATCGCCTGATTATCAAAGGGTGGACGTTAAAGGAATCACGTCATAGGCCGAAAGGCGGTTACGAAAACATTATTAGCTACGTCGCAAGACAGGCTTTTGAGGAGAGGACTTTACACCATTCAGCTTTTTCGGCAAAAGCGCAAGGGGCTACCAGTTGGGTCGAAACTGAGCTGTGGTTAAGATCATTGTTTGATGTGTATTTTTTATACGCAGTCACACGAATTTAATGTGACTACATAATAAGATGCCACAGTACCCTATTTTAACTGACTTCAAAAAAGGAGGCGGTTCTATGTTGCTATTTACTATACTTCACTGTCTCTCCCACCCATCAAATCAGACCCCGTAAGCACTGCCTTTTGGTGGCTCAAATAATGAAGTAACTAAGCTGTCGACCTTCATACATAGAAGTCTTCCTTCTTCTTCTTCTTCTTGATATTGAATACATGACAGTCGTCCAGAACAGAAACTCTGGACAACTCTACTCGTACATCATTGTCCAAATAGTCCATTAACGTTATAAACCGTCACATGTTGCCTTAGTGATTTACGAATCACCTGATCTTCCAACTGCCAACGAATTTAGAATTTACGACTCAAATTTACTATCAGGGTATAAACGTTTTTTCACTTCTAGATGCAAAAGTTGCCATGGACCAGCGGCTTTAGGTTTTAAAAATATTTACCTGTTAAGTTTAAATTTCACAGGGTGTTTCTCGTCACGTGGTTTTTATTCAATTCACACGATATTGAATAAAGATAAAACATAAAACTATAAAATAAATAAAATGCGACGTATTAACCGTACCGTAAAATATGCAGTGTGTTAGTTTAAAGGTTAATTGAATATATTTATTTAAACTTTATTGTACAAATACAATTGTAAATCACAATAGGTGGACTTAATGCTAAAAGCATTATCTAACAGTCAACCTTTGGGTCAAGCAGAGAGCTTTATGTGGGTGTGAATATAGGTATCGAATCACCCCTAATATTATTTCAGAAAGTGATAATGTACACGTCTATAAGTTACTTATTTTGGACAATACTTTCACAAGACTAAATTTGATAAAAAACAGGCCCAGAATTCATTAATAAGAGGTAATTTTCAAGACGACTTGACAGACAAAAGAACTTGGTAACTAGTGATTTTGAAGTAAGAGTAGACCACAACACCACATAGGCGGCCCATATCTATAACAATTAAATAATTATAACAACTAAAAACATGACCGTATTTTAATGGTCTCACTTGTACTATTTAGATAATTCAGATAATCTCAGATACTTAATTCCGTCAAACCGAGGCAAACATGCGCTCAAAACACATAACCCCTTTTCAGGCAATCGGGTTAAAAGTATAACGGAAGCCAATGCACTATAACGCGAATCCATCGAGACGCTCGTTGATAGTTCTATAAATAAGGCATGTAGGTCAAGCGAGCTAATTTCGTTCCGATTGCAGTTTCAATCACGTAGACGGATTTATATTTTAAGGATGCAAAACAATGGCGGCGTTGTCTGTTTCATTGAATCATCATATAATTCTTCTGTAACTCGTGGGCTCTTTAGATATTATTGTCTTTCAACAATACTCTTTTCATTGTCTTAATAAGGACAATAATAATGAATTATTTTTCGGACAGCTTCTTCATCTATGTACTATATTTAAGTAACTCAAATAACCCCTCTAGTATTAACTGTCTGTTTTCCAAGATTTTAGTTTCTTTATCGTCTCAAACTTAGTGACATATTTTATCAAACTTGACCTCTTATTACTTATATGGTTTTGAAGCAAGATTATTTAAAGAGAATATTTATACAAGAAATTGTCCTTATGTTGTCAAAAAAAAAGTTGTAGAATAATGTTACCATAACCAGGCAACATTATTCCATGAAAAGGAAACTGAATGCTTGTTTAACTACACGTTATACTCTGAACCATCTATGAACAAAGAAACGAATTTTGAAGGTGAACATTTAAATATTGTTACAAATCATGGCTCCAATTACAGTAACACACATTAGTTACTTCATCCCTGTCAACGGTTTCAACATCAATCATTTTTGACCTTCTTAGTTCTTTCGGCCTGTCCATCCATTTGTCAGCAATTTATTACAAAATATGCTTTACATTCAATGAATTATATTCGGTTCTATATTTTATATTAGTTTAATATTTATCTTCCTGTTTTCACAATTTCAAATGAAATAATAATACTTATTACTTTCCAAGAGTCCTCTTTTTCTTTGAATCTACAATTTTCTTGACTTTTACAAACAAATTTGGATCTGTATGAATGATTATAGACTGATCACTTCCAAATGGTGATACAAATTGATCTCTAAATTAATATAATTCATTCACGCCGTCAAAATAATGAATTCAGGTCATTACCTGTGCGTCATGATTAATTGCATTCAAATGATCGGTCACATGAGATTAAGTAAGGGCTAAACAATCCGTTAGATCATTTCTATCTTGAACGGAAAACACCTCTGCAGATGCCACGTCACGACATGACGAGTCGACATTATCCAATGGTTGCAGTCTCCCACGCGAATTCCGGACCGCCCGCCTCGGCTGGTCGCCAAATTTTCATAGTTTAGTTACGATTTCGAAAACGAACCGACGCGTCCCGCCGCCGGTACCGAATCCTCTAACGAGTCCACTTTCTACTTTTTCATTATCTCGATCTACTTTCTCAATTTTATTCTCTTTATCTACATCATTCGTATTTTGTAGATCTTCAAGTGTGAGTGCATTGACTATAGTGATACGTGCCTTTATTGGATTTTTATTTGCTGATCTTGGTACGTCATTTTTTATAGTGTTGTCATTGACATTGACTTTATCATTTGATAAGGTATTGTTAACTTCAATTACATCATTAGCACTATCATGTTAGTTTCACATATCAATTGGAACTTTTCTAGATATTTTTTTTTCATAAAAATTATATTTGGAACATAAAATTTAAGAGTTAGATAATCATAGGAAGTGAGTCGGTGCAGTAATAAAAGTTTTGCGCCGCAACGTCCAGTTTCTGGCCTTCGACGTACAGAAATAGCTGGAGACGTTGGTTTCACACTTGAGAGAATTTCAACAAGACATAGACACCGACTCGCTTATACTTCACCTTGCCGCGTAGATGGCGCTGACCGCTGCAAGTCGGGCACTGAGTCATGAGCTTTCAGCAGTCGTTTCGGCTAAATTCATGAATAATTACGAGTGCTTATGAATAAGTACATGAACTGTTACGTATGCAGATGAAAATGAATGATGCTTTATGCACGTGTGTATTTTTAAATAGGTTTTTTTTTGCGACTTATGAATATTGGTATCGATTGAAAGCAAAATAGTACAAAAACATCAAATAAAAACTATGAAAGAATCAAATTTATTTTTTAAATTACTTAAAATAGTATTTATGAAATTTAAGAAACTCAGAAACTTTGGAATATTAAATATTTTGTCCTTTAATTTCTTATTTCCTGACGTCGCAGTTTTACTGTCATAAGTCTTGCTCGAGTGATGTTAACTAAAGGATTTGGTTTTTCACAAGAACGCTCCTTTAATCTTAAAAAATAATAACGACTGATCTTATTCTGTTTTATTAATTTATGGTCGCTTCCTGTAACGTGTTTCCATTTCATTAAAAAAAGTAATTTAGTAAGTTATCCTTATCTGTGCAATAAATCCGGATGTACTTATTACTTTCATGGTTCAAAGTCTTTCAGCTGATAATAAATCTAAGTACTAGTAGGGCCTTGATATAGGGTCAATCGTTCTACCGGGTCTCTTTGGTCTGCAGGGTCAACAAACTCACGATAACAACTTAAATTATTTAAAAAAAGTGTTTTAAGTGTAATTTACATGCAAATGATGATTTTACGTTTATACGTAACAGAACATTAAATATTAAAAAAATCTTATGTTATGTTAAAATGTTGTTTTGATGACAATAAAATTATGATGAGATATTATAAATTTTAATTCCTTATTTTTTATACATTTAATACTAAAATGTTCTGTCAAACTCCCCACACACTATTTGTTAATTAATCGTTAATATAAAACTAACACTACAATTTTTTATTTGAAAATTTGGCTGTAACGACTCGCTGAAGTATCAGCTTTCAGTGCATTTAATGTAAAACAACTGACTCCGTGGTTTAGTGGTTAGGACGTTCGCCTTCTGGGGGGTCGTGGGTTTGATTCCCACGGCAAGCATAATTTTTAAAATTTAAATTAATTTAAATTCAAATTATGTTTATTCAGATATCAAAAATCCCTTTCGTTGTTTTTGTTGTACTTTGTTTAGTTGTTCCTGTTTGGTCATAACCAATGTCATAACATTACAGGCGTGAATCATCTGATAATAAAGATGATTCCGTGCTTCGGAAGGCACGTTAAGCCGTTGGCTGCCATTTGATAGTCTTTAAAGAAACCACGTCAGAGGTCGAGAGGCGGTTTCGCACAACTTTGACACCAGGGTGTACATGGTCGATTAACGCCTGAAAATCAGTGCTGGGTATTGGCGTATCGCCGACACCTAGCGTAACGCTGAGGCGTCACCAATTGAGACGTGGTCTTGGAATGTAGTGATTTACTTCGTACATTTTTTTATTTGTGTGTGATTGTTGATCATGTCTGAATAAACCATATTCTATTCTAATCTACACGGAATGATGATGATGAATACATTTAATTAGAGGGGGCTGTAGGAGCTTGGATTTGTCTATTGGCTGCTTGCGGATCCTACCAGCAACCATCGAGCCGAACATTCACGAGAGCTCACCTAACAACTTACTCTCTAACTGCGCACTTCCTTCTGACGTTCCATTGTATACTCTCTAATATATACGTATTTCTACCTTAACAAGAAACTTCCCGAACAAGACCATCATTAAATAAATAAATAATAAATAAATAACTCTTTATTGCACCAAATTGTAGAAAGTACATGAATATTATTATTATCTATGGTACAAAGGCGGCCTTATCGCTAGAGCAATTTCTTCCAGGCAACCAACAGGTAGGACTTCATGATATGAAACAGGAAGGTAGGCGCAAATTAACAATTGGGAAAAAGTGAAACATAAAAGCATAACGTACCTATGCAGCACATACAAAAAATAAATAAAAATAAAATATACCTATGTAAATATATGTGGTGCACATACACGCATGCATTACACAATGTAAATAAATATACATACTTATTTTAAGCGTATCAATAAATGTTAAAATTACAACTATGGCGGGTTATATACGAACAGCAGACGAAAAGATTTTCTCGGGAAGAGGTTTAGGTGATAGAAAGATAATGGTCTTTCACTTGTGTCTTGAAGCTGGAGAGTGTTTGGGCATGTCTAATAGATACCGGCAAGGAGTTCCACAGACGTACAGCTTGGACAGTAAACGACTTGGTGTAAAATTCGGAAGAATGTACGGGTGTATCTAATCGGAGATTATGTGCACTGCGAAGTCGATCATGGTGTTGATTGTGAAACACAAACCGTTCTTTCAGATATTGTGGATAAGTGGGAATAAAAAGAATAGAATAAAGCATGGAAAGGATATGCCAATCACGGCGACGTCGGATTGGGAGCCACTTGAGTTGATTGCGAAATTCAGAGACATGATCATATTTACGAAGACCGTAAATAAATCTGATACAAAGGTTTTGGAGACGCTCAAATTTGTTTAATTGCTCCAGAGTTAGGTCCAAATAACAGGTATCCGCGTAATCAAGAATGGAAAATAGTAGTGACTGTACAAGCGTAATTTTCGTTTATTCATATATACAGTCCGCTGCAGGGCAATAAAGACCTAAATTCTATTTTGGATTTCTGTTGCCTACAGCACCAACCGCCGTTGTTATAATATCAGATATTTGAAAACTCTCCTTCCTCAAGATTAAATCGCAACTTACGTGAATACAAAATTTAAGCGGTTCAATCATTCATCGAGTGGGCTTCATGGTCTATGGACCCAGTACAACCTCTTATAAGAATTTTTGGAACCCGCGATTACATCTAGCTATATATATGAGTATATCGGAGAAAACTGCACTTGTCTGTCTCTTTATACTTACATAACTGTTTCTCTTTCACCTCGTAAGGGTTGACTAGAAGAGATTGCCTAGCAATAAGTCCGCCTTTGCTCATATTATGTTGAACTCTTTGTAAATGTTTAATTATTTGTTACTGTATGTGAGCAATAAAGATATATTGTATTGTATTGTATACCTAAACCAGACAGAAATAACTTTGCGAACTTCTTAACATTGGTTTTAATAGGATCATTCGCATTTAAGACAAAAATTACACTTATTTCTGACCATACCGTAAATGATTTAAAGGTACGTTACTTCTAATATACTCGTATTTAAATTGATTCTGGCGTTACTTTGCGGAAGTTTCGTCACCTTTCCTGGTGGTGGAAGTAATTTGGTAAATTTGTGGCGTGACCAAGTTCAGTAGCGTAAAAAAGAGCATAAGAAAAATATGACACTATTATAAAAGCTTTGCTATAACTTTATATTAATTATTTTTCAGAAAATCTTGTTGAACAATTATAACTGGCGAATTTTCTACCACAAATGCATGTATTCAAAGTTAGTATACAAAATAAGACGGTGGAACGGCATTTCTGATTGAAACTAAATATGTATGCACGGACAAATCATATCACTTGATTGTACATAGGATACTCATTCATTCATATCGAGTGGGTTACATGATCAATCGACCATATGCACCCTGGTGTCAAAGATTTTCGGAATCGCCTTTTGGCCTCTGACGTGGTTCCTTTAAGGACCACCTACTGAACGATATAAGAAATACATATTCGCATGGCTATAAAAAAGATACGTATTCAGTTATACCAAAACAGGGCAATTTGTAAATAACAATTCTGACTGCAAATAGCTCTAGCACCTCTAATAACATTATTTCTTTTATAAACTACTAAGCTATTTTATTGCTTTGGATCGAAAAATTTCTTTAAACTATGATGAAAACCGAATCAAACTTAATTTTGTGATTTAGAAGACATGAAAACACGAAATAGTGATTTTAATTCAAAGTTTTAATCGAATGACTGACCACAAACTAAATTTGACTAAGGTGCTTTAGTAATATTCAGTGTTAACCTTCACCCTCATTTGTAATAAAAAATCTGGTCGTCTGCTGTCTGGTAGATTTGCATTAACAATAGAGAATATGTATTATATTCTATTGTAATAAAACCTGCGAGTGGATTTCGAGTATTTTATTTTCGTCCATGAACGGATAGATGACATCACCAATTCAAGCCATTTGAATTGCGCGCAAATTATTTGAACATTTCAATTATTTATTTCATAAATAGGCAACTGACGTAATAATAAAAATTACAGACTTTAGGACTAGGCACCTTATATATTTTACGAAAAGAAAATAATATTTTAACGATATTTGAATTTTATGCATACTCCCTATCTTAACATTGTGTTAGATTAGTCAAAACAATATTTACAAAAATAAATCTAATTCAAAATACCAATAAAATTTATAGTAATTATTAAAGAATCAAAATTAAATTTAAATGGTATTGGGCTAGGATTAATAACTTTCCTCATCTCTTCTCAAAATCTTCAAATTTATAATTTTCTCTCTCTTTATCCTTTCTCAAGCGCTATGGTGTAGGCCTCCTTCAGTCTATGCCATTTCTCTCTGTCTTGGACAATTTCAATCGATTTCTCTGTCTACGAGTATCTGTTCTACTCATATCGTCAGTCCATTGCATCTGTGGTCTTTCTTGTGGGAGTTTGTCATCCCAAAGTCTATACTCTACCAAACTTGTACCATGAGTCCCTTTTCCTGGCGATATGGCCAACCTATTGCCATTTAACACTTAGCTGACAGTAATGCTCGACGTAGGTAACAATTGAGTGAATAGAATAGAATATAATTTATTTAAACGTTCATCAATATAAAAATTATTTACAAAAATGATTGACAAAGTACAATATATGCATGACAGACGTCTCAATAGGTGGCGGCTTAGTATAACGCTAGACTTGGCAGCATGACTAGCACTGGTTTTCAGCCGCCGCCTTCTGAGGAGTGGCATTGTTATTTCTTTAACAGTCGGCGAAAGTGTCAAGCTTAGCAACACGCACACTAAATAAATTTCATAACTAACAAACAATTCTTTTCACAGGAACAGTTTGTCCAAGCAACCGGACACATTTGCCGCGGTAATGAGCCACAGTTAGCACAATGGGGGTGGTAGACGACTTAGCCCCAAGCTTCACGCAGAAGCCGCAGCTGCGCCAGGAAGACGATGGCAACAAACTGGTCTTCGAGTGCCAGCTACTGGCGTCTCCCAAGCCGGAGATATGGTGGTACCGCAGCGATGAACTGCTCAAGGAAGATAATAGGACTCAGTTTAAGTAAGTATGTTTTTTTATTTGCTATGATATGTGGTTTCGTTTACTCGTTATTGTATGAGTACTATTTTTATAACCTGTCTAAGAATTTAAGGAAAAGAGCTATCAAGTGCAAAACGTATAAAATTAAACTATTGTAATAAGGTTTTTATCGCGTGCGACTAGCTGTTTCCTGCAGCTCCGCCTGCCTCAAAAAGTAGCCTATATTAGACCCCGGATCTTCAACTATATTTATACCAAATTTAATCAAAATCAGTTTAGCGGGTTGGCCGTGAAAGCGTTACAGACAGACAGACTTTCGCACTTATATTAAGTATGGAATGGTTAGTATGGATTTATTTTAAACCAAACGAATATTTTACACTCTTTACAGCGTTCATGGTCGTCAGCCATGCGATTGGTTTATGTGTATAACAATCGCGAAAATAAGACATCATTTTGCAAAAAGTATTTCTCAAATCTGTCAAGTAGATTCATAGTTATCGATAAATAAGCAAATTCCGGCTTTAAAAATATTTTCAGTGTAACTTTATAATAATTTCAGTCAAACACAATACAGATAAAAATAACAAATTTAGAAGCTTGGCATTATTTATCTGTATTAAAATCCAGAAGTTGCGCTTGCGTGCTCCCAAAGATTGAATTTAACGCAATACAAAAACGAATCCTTCGCTCCGTTTTTGAGACTGACAAACAAACATAAACATTTTCTGTGTTTCATACAGTACATGGTCTATCTACACACTAAATTTCATCAATTCATTCTCAATGTTGACACGTAATTGCGAAACTTATCCAAACGCAAACGTCTAAACTTTAAAACGAAAACCAATGATACTGAAATAATTATTAATACCGAATAAGGAAATCAAGTACTGCCATCTACCACCCCGACTGTCATATTAATACGCGATCTACGACAAAAGAATGGGTCAACGTTCTACAGATCACCTTGGTCAACGATTTGTAGTCGTTTCCTTTTATATACAGTGTACCACATACCATTATACTACCTTTCTCGTACAAAAACACCGCAGATAGTACACTTTTCAATTTAGCCTACTGTACAAATTTCAGTCGACACACTTGGCGCGCGCTTGTGTAATTGTAAAACTATATGTAGTTATAATATGACAATTCTATACATCGGTGAAGCAACTGATTGCCGATAGCGATCTAGATCCTAGAACATTTTTAGGGATCTGTACAATCAAATCAAATCATTTATTTGCAATACACAAAGTTTAATGACGAGACCCTTTAAAACACGACGAGACATTTATAATTCTTTGCTGTCTGTCCCTTTATATTTATATCATAGAAGGGCTACAATCAGAATTATCTCATATGATAAATTATTATGTTTAGTAAGCAGTTTTGAACATTTAGGCATAAACTTAAATGAATTACAGATATTCATACATCACCAAAGAAAGATCCACACTATGGCCCTTTTCATTTGTCACATTCGGGTTTCACTCACATAAACATAACACTCGCACATTTGAAGACTATTTACCAACTTCAATGTTGATTAGATAACGATACCTGTATATTTATTTTAAAGGTTATGCTTTAAGAGACGATATTGTAACCATTTGCTTGACAATACTGGATGAAATTTTATATTTTTGCACTGCCTTATATAGCAGGCGTAACTACGTTCGACATGCTCAAGAGTGCAATGTTACAGAAGATAAAACTGTGAATTTGTTAATTTTATAATAGGCTAGTTTCCTGAAAAAATATAATTAGTCCATCAGTTACATAATCAAAAAATATTGGAGACGTATTTTTTCTTATGTGTCGTCACGAGCCCCCACTCCTAAACATTTTAATAATTTATCGCTCAATTGATAAAAGAAAAAATACGTCACTAATATATTTTGATTCCCTAAATGGACGGACTAATTTTAATGTTAGCCTTTTGACCCTGAAAACTAGCCTATTGAAACGTGTCAACTACTGTATAACAAGACATAAAATATATCTTAAATCCAATGGTTTGCAATAAGTAAAGTAATATAAACGCAATTATAGTTTATAAACATATGAACTATTATGGTTCGTTTACGATCTAAACGAAATACCTATGCTATGCTCCCATTAGACATAATGACAGTTTTATTTTATTGACGTTGTTCTAGCATGATCAAAGTACTATCATAAAAAGCTCGCAAACAATTTGTGTTGTTTTTCCATTCAGTCATTTTTTAATGGATTTCCAAAACGAATTCAAGGTTTATTACCTTAGGCCAATGATTTACAGACTAAATCTGGAAATTATATTAAATATTTCAAAGTATTCTCATGGAAATTTCATAAAAATCCTTTAAATGAATTCAAATAACTGGCGCAATTATTAAATGAAACAGTTTAACTACGTTTTTCTCCGCGTTTATTAGTAAGTAATTACTCCAGAAAGCCCTCCTAAAGAAGTCTTACTAAGAAACAGAGGAATTGTTATAGTACTGTTAACCTGTTATTTAAGTAATTTTATTTCTAATTTTTACTACTGTTATTTTTTTAATTGTTTATTTTAAATTACGTTTAAATTAGCTTTTGCACGCCTGAAACACAGGGTGTTTTAGAGTTTTACTCTAAATACACCCTAGCTTAGGCAACATCTAATTTTGTACTTGTTTTATTAGTATGTTTGTAAAGTAAAAAAAATAGCGTTTAAGATTTGAATAAAGATTTATTTATATTTTGATTTTCGTCTCCAGGATCCAGAGCATTGCCAACAACAAGTTCCTGGTGGTGCTCGAGTTGGACGACGTGATCGAGACGGACGCGGGGCTGTACAAAGTTAAGGCCAAGAATAAGATGGGTGAGGTGGCCGCCTCCATCAACCTTAACTTCAGCCGTAAGTTGCATTTTTTCTTTTAGTAACACTTTTTTTATAAAACACTTACCCCTTTTTCATAAAAATAAACAAACATTCAATAAGACCAAATTAACTGATTTATGTTTTGTATCATTCTTTCACGTCAAAAAAAAGATAAGGCGGGAAGGGACTAAACATAAATTAGTTAAATTGGTCTTATTAAACTTTTATTAATTTTTGTGAATGAAATGGTTAGGGTTCTTTATAAATATGAGAAACTATAAGTTCACTCTACGAGATTTTTGATTTCGTTGTCACCGACTCAATAAGAAAGAATGATGCGGTAAGTTTAATTTAGGTGTCTGGCCTTCACGTGTAGTAATATTTAAGTATTCTACTAAAAAAATCCAAAAGTATATCTAGTTTTAACTTTAAAGGGGCATTCAGATAATCTATGTCTTTGTATCTTTCACAAAAGTTATCTCATTACGCTCTTCACATAACAAATTTACTATTGCTTTAGTCTTATAAGCATTATGAAAAAATATACGAGAGGAATTAATTGATTCAAATTCTTGTTAAAATCGTGGCGAAAACAGACTTGTTTAAAGTGAATCGAAATTTGTAAAATATGTAACGCTGAAACGTAACATTTTCATTGCGCAATCCTTCCATATACTACAGCTAAATATATGAATCGTGCTCGATTTAGAACAAACAAGAATGAACCTTTTGAGATGAAAATATGTCTGCATTGTGAATCATCAAGCATACTTTGTCTGACGTCAAAATGCCCTAAATATACAGACATTGCCAAAGGAACTGACCTGAACATTGACACTCAAAGACAAACATTTGTCACAATATTCGTCGTAACACCAACACTGGCCAATAAAAATACCTTCACAAATAACAGTATTAGTCAGAGTCCGAAATAAATGTCGACAAAAAATTTAGTGTTGAGCAGAACCCACGCCCCTTGGCTCGCCAAGAAACGTGCGTCCAAACACGTTGGCAAGAGAGAGGCGCTTCGCTTATTTCTCATGACGCTATTGACGAAATAACAAACATTGTAAACAAAATGACGAATGACTAATTTAGTAGTTTATTGGAAATGGCTAATATTGTTTAAAAGTAATTAGAATTTGAACATTTCAAAAGTCTTGGAGAAGCCTAAGGAAACCTATCATCAGGTTCGGATCAACCTATTTGATGCTAATTCTTTGTAACAATCAATGTTCTTTTCTTTAGCAAGACTTTTAGGTAGAATTTATAGTCCTGGCTGTCCTTGGCTGACACTTTTCTTGCATTCTCTGACAGTGCAGTATCCACTTCAGTAACTTTCATTTGAAATATTTGTACTGAAACTTTATTCCATGCCATCAAACACGCTTGAGTATTTATAGAATTATCACCGCTATGATTCTGAACGTCTGGTAGATGTAATTTGAATTGTAAACAAAATGTGTTGCGGTTCTATTCCCGGTTCGAGTTATTTTTGCGTTTGCACCGTCGAATACAAATGATCAGAAATACGAGTACCATCGAGCAAAAGTCCAGTTTTCATAGAATAATAAATCATTCTGTTTTACTTTTCAGCCGCCGACGAAGAAAAACAGAAGTAAGTTTTATTTTCAATATCTTAAGTAGAAAAAAAACTTTCTTAACCTTCAATAAAAAAAATGTACTCCAAGTTTTTATTATCGTACAATAACCACTCAAGAATTTGTAAAACATAACTGATAATTAGTAGAAAGTCGCCACTTTATTGTTCATTCCTTGTCGATAATTTTCTTCGCCCAATTTAAGTGTACCATGACATCAAAAGTTTTTCTTTTCTCACCGATGACGAAATCAATTGAAACTTCTCAAATACTTTTATTGTTTTATGACATTTCTGGTATTTCACCCAAAATCTCAAAAATTTTCAGACAAGTGGACGGTAAAGCGCCAACGTTCGCGCGCAAGCCTGCCATCAGACAAGAAGACGATGGCAAGCGGCTTATATTTGAGTGCCGCATCGAGGCCGAGCCTGTACCCAGCGTGTCCTGGTTCCACAACACCGTGGAAGTCAAACCCGACGCGAGGCATAAGGTAAATACTGCAGTATAATAAAAGATACATACATACGTACCATCACGCCTTTTTCCCGTAGGGTTAGCAGAGACCACGGATTTCCATTTGCTACGATCCTTACAGTACCTTACCCGTAATCGACGAGCGTGTATGCAGAAAGTGATGAGCTTAGAAGAAGTTAGGGAAGTCTGCAAGGATCATAATAAAAGATAGTAAATAGCAATAGCCCAATCTTTATTACCATAACCATTATTTTCAATCATTAGAAATAGTTCCTCGTCCTGCCGAGACTATAGATATTCATGGATGTATCATATTTTGATATAGCCCAGAACGGGTTTTGGCAGGAGCACCACATGACTTCAATTTTTCCAAAGGACCTCTACGCGTTGGATCAATATCCCCACGCACGCCTCTCAAAGGTCCGGGGTAACCCGTAAATCCCAACCTAAAACATAGTATAACAAAAAGATACAATAGAGATAACAATTTAGAACTTAGGTGTATAGTTGAAATCTACTACACAAAAAGATCCAGACGTCACCACAATGATGTATGATTGAAATTCACTCACAAAAAAGATACAACAGACTTCATCAGTTTACACCTTAACTTCCTCTACGATATGCAAGCCCTAACTGTCAATGGAATAAAATTAATATAAATGAGCCTGCTTTATGTCCGAAAAGATGTAAAAAATATAAATATGCATCACAAAGGCACTTTTCCAGAATTAAATGAGTCAGTTGTTCTTGAAAGTGATTATATAATTGGCAAAGACACTGAACAGGCAGGCGCAATTATACCTGGCATTTAAGTGTGAAAATAAAAATAAGAAGGTACATTACAGATGTTCCAGTTTTAAAAGTACTTAGAGATGGCCTTGACCCCGATCTACTTGGCGAGAATGGCGGCCAGGTGCTTCTAGTCTCGCGCGATGACCTTTTATCCTAAATCTGTCTATTGCCATCTTACCAACCGAATATTTTTAATTTTTTGAATTCTTTGACTTTGCATTCTTTTTTTATTTGTTTTTTTTATTATTTGTAAATTTAAGACTATTCGATTAACTTTTCAAGATGAGTGTAGCGAATATTGTAGTCGATTTTTCAAAGGGATTGTTCATTGCTTTTAAAAGTTTCTTCCAAAGGACAGAATGCAATTGGAGACAGAACAGAGTTTCAGAACATTGAAGCTAAGCCACAAAATGAATATTACTGGTGTTTATTATAAATTAATAATGGTCCAGATTGGGCTTGTAGATTTAATTATTACTCGTATGTTGACGTATAATTACTACCTATACACGGGTTTTAGAAGGGCGTAAAAGTTTTAGTGAGCAATGACATGTTAGATTTATTTGCCTAACACTAATATTTATAAGTTTTTGTTTTTAAAACATTCTAGTTGACAGTAAGCAAGGACGGAAAATCATACTATGCCGCTTTGGAAATCAACAATGTAACCGTGGAGGACGCTGGAAAGTACAGAGTGACAGCCAAGAACGAATTGGGCGAAAGTAACGCCACAATCAGCTTAAACTTCGACAGTACGTATTGTTTCATTATCTTTATTATGACTGAAATTATTAAAAATATATTTCCATATAGGTATATCTTTATGGATAACTATAACATTAGTTTTTGGATACATTTCATAATGAATACAAAATATTTGTTTTAATGGCCACATGCTTTCTTACGAGTATGTTGGTGCGGCTAATACTGGTGTCAGATTTGTCAATCTGCCTGACTATCTATCATTTAGCTATAGCAACCGCAACAAACGGCTCTACGTGTCTCCAAAAGCACGGAGGTTATGATAAAATACCACCAGCAATGTCGATCAACTCAAGTCAAAAATATGCGTCCCAATAGAACTCTTTATTTCTTTAGGGACACACTATTTACCTTAATTAAAATGCATTTTATTATTACATAGTATTTTTTTAGATTTGTTTGATTAAAATTTTGCTTTTACGTTAACATTTAGCAGCTATTTGTGTGATTCTAATCCTTTATACGGTAAATTATAAATTTCATTGTATACGTAGAATTTTGCAGCAATGCTTCTATAATCATCAACTAATTCCTTCAGAATACCTATTACTCTACATAATACACTTGAAATATTGTACTCGTCGTTAATAAATGTATGTTTAATTTAAGATGTTTTCTTAGTAAAATAAATGCTTATCACATATTTATCTTGAACACTCAACACATTGTCTTTATTAATATAATATTATTAACTTCTACACACATCACAAATTTATTCATTGTGCACGTGTCCTGTAGTGTCATATATTGTTTCGTTTATATTTGCCATTTTGTAATTACTTTTGCCATATGCTTTCATTAACAAAGACTTACCCTGCGAAATATATTTGGTAGTTAATACTATTTCTGCAATTTAGGGCTTAAGCAAATGCACAGTAACGACACGATTAACAGATGCGACTGTTATGCGTACCGTTTGTTAAACTGAAATTAGATGAATGCGGAATTCACACAAAATAATCCAGTATATAATCCAAATTATTTTAATTATCTATGTATATATTCGACTATTTTATCTATTATACATTTCTCGATTAACTCCACATATATCGTACTATTATTCAAATTCAATATCGCCCAATTTCACATATATATGACGAAAGAAAACATCTTAAATTTTTGAGGGAAGGAAAAAGCTGCAAATTGTCATGTTAGTTGATAATGTGATACTAAACTTTGACGGATGATGTAGGCGACGAAGCGCCCGTGCCTGAAGACTTTATCAAACCAACGTTTACGGAGAGACCGGTCATCAGGCAATCGGAGGATGGTACCAAAATCACATTCGAATGTAGATGTGTTGGCAAACCGAAACCAACCATTGCATGGTAAGACAGAACATCAACATCATGAAAATATCTAACGAAGTCTTAAACAACTACTTAATTATCAAATTAATAATACAGGTACCATGGTAAAAAATTAATAAAAGAAAGCAGTCGATACAAAATCACATTAGAGGAGGACCAATCGTTATACCACATGGCGCGACTAGAAATCATAGGCGTAGAAAATTCAGATAGAGGAGAATACAGAGCTTTGGCTAAAAACAAACATGGTGAAGGCGTAGCAAAAATAAATCTTAATTTTGAAGGCGGAGATAAACCAAAGTAAGGCTTCATTAATTTTGTTAAATTGATTTATTTTGATACTGTAGTTGAATTGGAATTAAATTTTTATGTTTTAAACAGAATTCCCGACGGAAAAGCACCAAGGTTTCCTAAAAAGCCTACAATTAGACAAGAAGGGGATATTCTTATTATGGAATGTGTTTTAGAAGCATATCCCTTACCAGATATAACATGGTTCCACGGAGATAAAGAAATCAAAGATGGAGCTAAAATGAAGATGTCTAGAAAGGCAATTGGAAAAGATACATTTAATTTAACTTTAGAAATTTTAAGTCCTACTAGGGAAGATGGTGGAAATTATAGATGTAATGCTTTCAACTTATTTGGGGAGAGCAATGCAAATATAGCTCTCAATTTCCAAGGTAAAAAACTGATTTTAGAGCACACTAGATTATTAATTATGTATGAAAATACAATTATGTAATATCATAAGTACGCATACAGTAGCAGTAGCATGCCGAGCTAAATGCTTTTAAGCTGCATGAAGCCAAATTTGTTATAAGCTCATGCATGGTAGTAGGTAACAGAAATTTGTTTTATTCTCTAGGTGGGGATGACGAAAATGGTTTCGCACCGTCATTTGTGGAGAAACCCCGAATCATTCCCAACGAAGATGGCACTCTTATTACCATGCGTTGTGTCTGCAAAGCTAAACCGGCGGCTGAAGTAACGTGGTACCAAGGCACGACTGTCATCAAGGCTAGCAGTAAAATCGAAATTAAATCATCTGAAATGAGCGAGGACATTTATGAATTGGTATTGCTTTTGACCAATCCGACGGCAGCGGATGGTGGCGCCTACCGCTGTCACGTCAAAAATGAATATGGTGAAAGTAATGCTAATTTGAACTTAAACATTGAAGCAGAGCCCGAACCAGAAGGTGAAGGACCAACGTTTGTGGAGAAGCCTACAATTCAATCTAAAGATAATGGCAAACTTGTTATAATGGGATGCAAAGTAAAGGCTAGCCCAATACCAACGATAGTGTGGTACCATGAAGGAAAAGAAATCAGGGACTCGTCGAAAATCAAAACCAGGGTCGAGGTTAAAGAAGATGTTTACACTATAATATTAGAACTCATCGATCCTGGTATTGAAGACTCCGGATTGTATAAATGCAATATTAAAAATGAACTTGGGGAACTCAATGCAAATCTTACGCTCAATATTGAAAGTAAGTTGTGTTTGATACTTTTTGTTTTCATAATTGTAACAAATTTCAGACATTTATGACAAATAATGTTTGTTTCATTGCAGTCATTCCAGTTATCAAAGAGAAACCAAAGATCATTAAGATAGTTAAAAAGAAGACTGTTATTGTTGAATGTAAAGTATTAAGTAAATTTGCGCCTGCGTGTACATGGTTCAAGGAAGCTAATGCTGTCAAAGAAGACTCGAGACATACGGTGCTCATCGAGCCTCTTAGAGAAGTAAGTACACATTACATTTAAATACTAAATTAGAAGACAAAATAGTAAAGTATTGATTTCGAATTTGTCAATGAATGGCACCAATCAGCGCTTGGCTGAAATGCGTGGAAGGCTAAATATTTGCCTTTGCCCAGCAGCAAATTATTGATTTATAGAATCTCTTATCTTAAAAGCAACGTTCATTTTTTACAGGGTGAATTTGCAGTCAAATTGGAAATTTCAAATGTTTCCCAACATGACAAAGGATCATACAAGCTCGTCGCCAAGAATGAAAAGGGTGAGGCGACGTCACAACAAGTCGAAATCACGGACATACCAGAAGAAAAGGGAGAAAAACCTCAAATTATCAAACACTTCAGAAGTTTGGTAAGTACTTTGTTTTAACAATTTTACACTACATAACTATACATACACTACAATTAATTGCATTACGTTGATAAATCGACATAAAAGAGTTAAATCAAATAATAACTGGAACCCCCTTCCTTCATTTAAAAGACTAATTTAGAGATCCCCTGATACTTTTATCTCATCTTAAAACTACAGATATTTCCGGGAACCTACTGTTTTCTTTGATTAGAAGAGAATTCTTTTAGCATGTCATTTGCCAACCGTAAAACTAATATTGAAAACTAAATTACATCAACAGGCCAAGAAAGAAAATGAGGAAGCTGAATTTGTCGCTGTCCTCAAGACATCAGACCAGTCTTGCAGATGTACTTGGTACAAAAACTCGACTGTAATCAGGGACTCTTCTGAAGTGAACACATCATTTGATGGCACAAATGCAAGAATAATCATCAGGAAAGTCTCCTCCAAATACGTTGCCAACTATAGAGTTGTAATCAAGAACGAATTTGGTGAAGATGAGTCCAGCGCTGATTTGACTTTAGTCGAGGAAAAGGTGAATATGTCATATAATAATATTTTACTAAGAAATTTCAAGTTATTACTTATACAATTTGTACGTGTTACGATATAAAGCGTTCCTTAACAAGTTATGAAAGCTAAATTCTTCCAATGTGGAGCGAAGGCCAAAATTTCACCGGTAACGAGAATGAAATGCCACATATTGACTAGCATGCATATGCAATAATTTTTCAATTTAATTATCCATTGCCGGCTTTTATCAATTCAATCTCTTTATTGTCCAATAAATAAAACATTTAAGTACTACGGGAGTAAAAAAGCTCTAGCTTTTTCCAAGAAGTTAAAAAATCGAACAAGTACTCTAGTACTTGTTCGATTTTTTAACTTCTTGGAAACTCGGAAAGGTTCTTCATCAAAAAATGTGAATAACATGGTGTTTTTGCATAATTTCCTTCATAATTTAATTAATTACAGAAAAATAAAAAAGAGGAAGAAGAAGAGGAAGAAAAAACCGTTATTGAAGAATCAGAGGAAGAAATGTCTATCGTAGAAGAAAAATCTGTGATTGAAGAAAATCACGTCGAAGAGAAGAAAAAGGTAAGTTTTAAGCGAAAGTAATTCCTTAAAACATAACAGAGCAGTGGAGAAAAATTTATCATTGTTCGTCCTATTTTCTACAACTAAATGTAGGACTTAAATGTAAATCCGTTTTTTAATATTAAATAGTTATAATATTTGTTTTTAAAACAGAAATGTAATTAAGGAAACAAGGGAAGATCACTGGCATTAACTCAAACTAAGCATGTTATTTTCTCTAGTATTTTAACTTATGAAAATGTGATAATTTTTTACAATATATAAACATGAGCCAATCAGAGTATAATAATAATAGTCCCCTGTCCCTCGCCTCCGGCCTTCCTTCGCCAAGGTCGGAGCGGACGCCGATGAGGGACAGGACCCCTACCTCTGCGACTATTTGGGAGGCTCATTCACAGAGTGGCGAGTCACCCCCTGGCACTAATCATGTCAGTAATCATGATTCTAGCAGGTGTCTCGAATCTCTATTACAATCGCCCAGTTTCATCTCCACCCAAACTTCATCACTATATTCCATATATCCTTTCAATACATTAAAAATAGTTCCTACTCCTGCAAGGGCCTGTTCATGGACATGTCGTCTATTGATATAGCCGAGGATGGGTTTTGGCAGGAGCACCACATGACATCAACTTCTCCAAAGGGCCGGGGCAACCCGTGATTCCAAGATACATAATAATTTATAATACGTACGGCAAAACATTGGAACCTCCCTTCCAGCAGACGTATTTCCAGACTCTTACAACCTGGGTCTCTTCAAAGCTAGAGTGAATAGGCTATTAATAAGCCAGCGAGTTCCTTCATAGACTACTTCTGCACTCAACATCAGGTGGGATAGTGGTCAATCGCTGGAAATTTTAACATAAATATATACATATATATATATGAATTTGTAGTTAATATATTATTTCTAATAGGAGCAAGAAAAGAAGATAGCTACAAAGAAGGTATCGAAAAAAGAAGAAGTTAAAATCGAGGAACAGAAAAACGAAGTTGAAATTGAGGCTAAAAAGACAGAATCTAAGGTTGAAGCTAAAAAAGTTGTCAAGAAGGAAGAAACCAAAAAGGTTGAACAAGAAGCTGAAGAAATAAAGAAGGTGCTTGAAAAGAAAACAGCTAAAACAGAAGAAGAAAAGAAGGCTCTTCTTGAAAAAGTTGAGAAGAAAAAGGTTGAGGCTGAAGAGAATAAAATTGAAGGCATTCCAAAACTCAAACCAGTCAAACCTAAGGAAGAGCCAGTTGAAGAAAAGAAAGAAGTTAAAAAGACTGATAAAACCGAAGAAAAGAAAAAAGTCGTCAAAAAGAAGGTCGTCGGGAAGAAAGAGGAAGTAAGTATTGTTTATATTTTAAAGGTGCAATGTGCAATAGATATTGATATTTTATGTTCATTTAAATAACCGGTCAAGTGTAAGTCGGACTCGCACACGAGGAGTTCCGTACCATTATCTATAAAAACCGCAAATAATAATAATACGTTTGTTGTATGGGAGCCCCTTCAATATTTATTTTATTCTGGTTTTTAGTATTTGTTGTTATAGCGGCAACTGAAATACATCGTCTGTGAAAATTTCAATTGTCTAACTAACACGGTCAGTTGAATTTGAACTGTATCTCATGAGATAACTGTCTTAGTAATAGTTCCATTTTACCCTTTTGGTAAAGCACCCTAAAAACTATTGCCACGTTTTAATATTATTGATCGATTTAAGATATTCATTTATTTTCAATTCCATAAGTAGTAAAATAGTTTTAGAAACATGTCAGTCTTTGAATGATTGTCATAATGTGTTAACTTATTAATTTTTGTTGTGAGTGTTGTGTTAACAATTAGATGTGCTAAACTTTATTTGAACTTAGGATGAAATCGAGTTCGTCGATGATTACGAGCGACCAGTGCTGGAGAAATACGAAAAGATTACACCAACGCCACTCGACAAAAAAACTAAGGACACACAGAAGGTAAATCACACTATACTTCACTCAATATAAATACATATTATTTAAATCAAAAAATCTTAAATAAAATCGTTTAAATATAAATTACGTTACGTTTGAACAGCCAAAACGCGCATCAGTATCAGAAAGTGTTCGAAGTGAACAAGATAGTGAGGAAGAGCCTTCTATTGCTGCTCCAGTTCCAGAGAAAAAACCAAAAGCAGAACCTAAAGAAAAAGAACAGGTATACCTTAAAAATTTAAAATAATCCATTTGAATGCAAACTCGTACTGTAGGCGTTCGTTACTATATTTTTTCGATAATGTAGGTTGAAGAAAAGACTGAGCCTCGGCGACTTAGTATCAAGAAGGGAGTTCCAAAAGCCGAGGAACCTGTTGATGAGCTATCTAAAGTAAAATTGTCAAAGGCGCCGGTCAAACCAACGGAAGAAAAGCTCGAAGAGCCACAGGTGGCAAAGGCCAAAAAATTTCCAAAAAAGGTAAATTAAATGACCGAAATAATAAATACCTAAATAACATTTACGTTAAGAATATAATCAAAACTAAATTTTAAAAAAATACCTTGTATTTAGCCGGAAGAGTCAGAATTCGTGGATGACTACGAACGACCTGATCTCGAAAAATACGACAAGATGACGCCTACTCCTACTGACAAAACCAAAAAGCAGAATGGAGTTGAGGTACTAATGATACTCTTTTACAAATAATAAATAGGTCTTTAGTTTGATAACTAAATAATAACAATAAATATACGTTTCTAGGCAACACCTGAATTCGTTGATGATTATGAACGTCCAGAACTTGAGAAGTATGAAAAAACTACTCCTACACCTAAAGACAAACGTCGTCCTAGTGATACACAGGTATAAAAAGCTAAATCGTTACCGTGTATATTTGTTATATTGGATTAGTACTTAAAATTAATAAATATTACTATTTTGTATGTAGGATGAAACTGATATGATGAAAGGAAAAATCAAACCTAAAGAGAAGGAACCAGAACCGGAAATGCCAACTCTTAGGAAACGTCCTGTTACAAAAGATAAGGTATATTACCTCAAATTTTTCTTAGCCATAACACTTGCTTAAAATATCACATTTTAAAAGTTTTAATAATAATTTTGCGATAGGAGGAAGAGAAAAAACCGGACGATAAACCAAAGACAAAAACAGTAAAGAAAAATGACACAGAGGCTAAAAAACGAACTGCAAAAGAAAAAGAGGTACAAAATTATTACTACACTTCACAGTTTCGGTGAAGGTTTATACAAAGATTTAATACTTTACAACACCTTCTATCACTATAACACATTAATTTTCACAAATTTTCAGCTTCACTTATCACAACTTTTACAAATTTTCGTCTCAAAGCTCTGTCGCGGCGTATTTCTTTTAAGATTGTTTTTCAGCCTAAATAAATCAAGATGTAAGTACTTCTCGCTTTACCTGGTGGCATGGCAAATGCTGTATAATGCTTTGCTTATCTATGTTTTTTTTAAATAATTAGGTTGGGAGTGCAGAAAATCTTCGAAATTTTTATTACAATATGACTGATTTATGTGTCAATCAAATTTTAAGATCGTTCCTATAAAACTCATACGTAAATACTCATTCATTTAATTCAAATACTCACACAACTATAATTTTAAAGGTCGTCGAAGAAGAGTTTATCGATGATTACGAGAGGCCTGTACTCGAGAAATACGAGAAAATCACTCCAACACCACTCGAGAAAAAGAAAAAGGTACACAAATTTACTAGCTTTCAACTGCTTACACAAACATATTATGCAAATCGCTTTGCGGAAATAAAAAAAAAAATACGTAATTTTTATCTAAATAACACATCTACTTATCTATCTAGGATGAGAAACAGCCTGAAGAAGAAGTACCATCAGCCACTGCCACTGCTAAACGTCGTTCTGTTAAAGAAAAAGACAAACCTGAGGTACAGTCAAATACTACAATTTATACAGAATTTTTCATTTACAAGTATTCACTTTGCACCGACACTAAACATTTTGATATTTCTATAGCCAATGGACGTTGACGAAAGCGTCAGTTTGTCCAAACCTAAAGCTCCAGGAAAACCAGGAAAAGAACCCGAAGATGTATCTCTTACACATAAAACGCCAGCTGAAATCAAGCCTACGGTTCGTATTAGCTTATTTAAGTTTTTCTTAAACATTAATAATTCAAATGGCCAATTATATTAAAATAAATAAAATGTAATTACTTTAGGAAGACCAAGCTGAGGCTAAACTAAATATTAAGAAACCAGAGATCGTCGAGGAAAAGACACTTAAGAGACCTGCAGCTAAGGACAAGGGAGCCAAGGTACAATATTAAACTAGCTTTTTATAACCAGCAACATTTCATGACGGGCAAAAAATAATTAAATAAGCAATAGAAAAATTTCAAAATTTTCGTCTATATTCACAGACAGAAGTTTTGGCTGTCGACAATAATATTCCATTTTCTGCGTCACCCGTTTTGAAGAGACTTATAGTTCTTGTTAAGGTATTAGCAGAAATGTAAACAATATAAACGTAGCAAAATGGCACAAAATTTTATAAATTACTTGAAAATAGTTTTAGTCACTGAATTATTATGATCACCTGATACAAAGCACATATTCAGACACTCTTTTCGTTAGACTTTCTATCTTTGAAACAAAAACATTATGAAAATGTGATCCTATCATTCTATTCAGTCACAATATACAGTGACTTGAATTCTGATCTAAAAAATATATTTACCCCTGTGACACGTCTGATTTGTTTTGTGGTTGGGGGCAGGGAGAGGACACAGAGGAGGCTGTCAGTCTCACAAAGCCCCGCACTAAGACCAGTACCACTGCTCCTGAAGAAGCATCCCTCACACAAAAAACTCCTGCTAAGAAAAAGCCCACGGTACTCTTTAATTTTTATTTATCTCAGCTTTGCTATATTTTTTTGTCGTTATCAAATTAATTTGCTATATTATTTAAGAAAAAATGGTCACTTATCAAATCAAGCTTAATTGAATTCAATTTATTTAACTTTTTTGTAAAACGATATATAATAATTTTATTAGGAGGGATCAGAAGCTGCACAACTCAAAGTCAAAAAACCTGCTGTTGTCAAGAAAGCAAATGATGAAGAAGAGGTAGAAAGACAATTTGGATTTCAGAGTTTTCAGAGTGTAGATAGTCTAACAGCTGAGATAATTAAAAATATGTTTAACAAATTTCTTTTGGCAGTTTAACTTTTTTCTCAAAAATAGGACTGTGTGATTTTTATTATCTAATAATAACTTTCACAGTTTTCTTTCACAGCGCACTAAGATAGTGTACTAACAAGTAGAACGCAAATTCATAAGCAAGACTCCATAATAATATGCACTTACAATTAGGCTTTTTATTAAATCGGTCGATGCTTTTGTTGTTTAGGATCCTCTGACAGTACAGGATGGTAAATTCGAAAAGCCACAGCTTAAGAAAACTGTTGTTAAGAAGCCAACAGATAAATCTAAAAAACCTGAAGCTGGATCTAGAGATATCGACGATGGGGTAATCATTATTTCAAAATGTTTTACTGAAGTGGTGTCTATTCTTTCTATTCTGTTACACTTACACATTTTGTATACAGAGAGCACAATGTATCCAAAACTTATCCAGCACTAACACCTTCAACTTCACATCTTAACGGCACTACCAGGAGGTATCATGAACTGATTTTTGAAAATTTGGCGTCGACAGTTTCCTCGTGGTTGTCTTTTTGTTCGGATCGCAAGTCGCATGCTATATGTTGTTTGTTTTTTCTTGTTTGTCTATAAGATTTATTCGTAAGTATTTATGCTTATTTATTTTATTTAAACTGAAGTGGTAAATTTTATCATATACAACCTAGATTTTAGCATTTCTTTAAATTTCACGAGCACTCAGCTTCTTTGTCGGAAAATAAAAAATCTTTGCTTGCTGAAAGTTGCTGTGCTGATATTCATATATTTTTCTACTATTACAGATGGAACTTGACTTTGTCGATGACTATGAAAGGCCAGTCCTTGAAAAATATGAAAAGGTTACTCCTACACCAACAGTTCGAGAAAAGAAGGAAAAGGAACAAAAGGTAATTATTACTTTGCCAATAATATTGATTGCAAAAAATTACGGTACATTACATTTCTAAATATTATAAAACTTGGATAAAAGCTAATTTTTTGAGAACCTTTATTAAAATTAATTTAATTATTTTTTTATTAATTACTTAATTTAAATTAGTTTAAAATATTTATCTCATGAAATGAAACAGGTCACAATGATGGCACAGCAGTCACAACGACTTGAAGTAAAGGTAGAAATCGTGGTTTAGCATGATCATTACTCTGATCTGAACACAATTAATTGTCCCAACATATTTTTTCTCCAATGACCCCATACCCTATGTTAATGTTACCGGTACCTATGTTTTGTCCGACAAAATTTCAGCCTATATCTATGTCTCCTTGTATTGGAATATTTGAGACACAATGTATATATAAGAGTTTTAATTTGTTTGATTTATTTCCATGTATTGTCCTTGTTGATTTGATGTCATTTGTAAATAAATTCTTGAATTCTTGACTTGAAATCCATGTAATTTGTACCATTATGCTAATGATTATTTTGTGTCTCATTCCTTTTAGGCCGAAAGTAGAAGAACGTCTGTTCAAAGTGAGGTATGTATATGTATTGTATAAATTCATTTGTAAATAATTTTAATCTTTAAACACATAACCATATTCTATTATAATATTTATAATAAATCTGAAGAGTTCATTTGTTAGAACGTTCTTCAAATCAAATCGAAATTAAATCATTCTTGTCGGATTTGGGAAAATATTTTTCCATATATTAATTAATTGGCCCTGTTAACAGCGTACATACATACTACGACAAAGTGAAATCATTGAGCACAGCTAATGCTAATATTCTAATTAATCTTAAGTCAAATCATCCATACTTCCATACTAATAATATTATAAATGCGAAAGTCTGTCTGTCTTTCTGTCTGTCTGTTACGCTTTCACGGCCAAACCGCTGAACGGATCTTGATAAAATTTGGTATGAATATAGTTAAAGACCTGGGGTCAAACATAGGCTACTTTTTGACGCAGGTGAAGCTGCGGAAAACAGCTAGTATTGTAAATGCGAAAGTCTGTCTGTTTGTCTGTTACGCTTTCATGACCAAACCTCTGAAAGGATTTTGATGAAATTTGGTGTGAATATAGTTGAAGACCCGGGATCAAACATAGGCTACTTTTTAACGCAGGCAGAGCTGCGGGAAACAGCTAGTAAAAAATTATCAATGATATATTAAAGTTTTTTTGAGAGTTCACACATATTAATTTGTACAGATTAAGCGCAAATTGGTGTTAAAAAACATATAAACATATCTTGATTTTCTGAAACAAAAATATTTATTTCAGGTCAAAGAAGAAGTAACAACTCAGAGCAGAAAGAGCTCAATAATTGAAAACCAAGCTGTTAAGGCAAGTATCTATTAACAACCTAAAAATAAACGTTTTCTGAAAATAAGGCATTGCTTAAATATTTTTGTAATAAATTGGACGTTTTTTTTTGAACTATAGTTGACAAAGGAATCTGCCGAAAGCAGAAAATCATCGATATCATCGGTGGCAGAGCAAACACAAGTCGCTTCATTGAAAAAATCTGCTCAAAAGGTAAATTTGAATAGCTTTACTCGAAAAACTAGAAGTCGATGAAATTTAAATTTGTGATGTTTCGTTGGAGATATTCGAAAAGTAATTAGTAAAACCAAACAAAATAAAACCTTTTGTCGACTTCTATAATGTTTAAGAAAGCACACACCGCATACCGCTAGAAATCAAATAGATATTGCAAAATCCCTGCATATTTCTAAGAGTGTGAACCCACATGCCCTACACCTCACACGTATTAGAATAGATTTATTTTACAACAGGCAGAAAGTTCATAACCAGATACTTCTAATAGTACAAAATGAAAAAAGCATGTTATGGATCGATCTCCTTAATGTGCTTTATTTATTCTATTTTGATATTCAGAAGTGAATCTAAACATATGTTTTCTTAAAGACTTCTTTATCTGTCTGTTATTGATTATATTTGAAATTGAAGCACTTATTTATTGTCAAGACAACACAATACACGCTGCCCCAAAATTATGCTTAATCACATCCCTAATAACTTCGTTTTTAGACCACCATTAAGGAACCAGAATCCAGCGAAATAAACCAAATCAAGCTTAAGGTAAGTCCCTGGGAACCCTCTTTGCATGATCTATTACAATATCTGTTCACTTTCTTATTAAAAACTATATCTCTCTCTTTCCTTAAAACAGATAATGAAAAGAAATTCAGTCTGTTCTTTATTCTTTCTTTTTGTAAATAAAACTTCATAATTGTATCAAACAACTCTTTGTTTGAAGTGTGTCTAGTAAATAACGATGTACCATACAATTTTGTGATAATACTTACAGGTTGATAAATTTTTTTCAAGTAATGAAAATAGATACACATGAACACGTTTGACTGTAGATGTAATAAAATATTTTTGTAAATAGGATGACACTAAGACGGTAGAGGAGAAGGTAACACCAGAAACTGTCGATAAGCCTACAGAAAAATGGCGACCAACGAAAACTGACACGAAGGTATATACGCATACAGCCATTCACACACCAATTACATTAATGACGTGATACATTTTTTATTTAATAAAATATTAGGATATTAAATAATATAAATAAATATTTACATCAGGAACCTAAAGAAGTTGTTGAAACCAAGACAACCGATGTTAAAATAGGTCCAGAGGATAAAAATAAACCCACTGAAAGGCGTCGACCAAGCAAAACTATTGAGGTACTTGGATTATTGCAAGTAAAATTTTCTGATTTTAATTTAAATTTCAACTGAATAGGTATTAATATAAAGCTATTTATATAGGAAACGAAGAATGTAACAGAAACCACTGAAAGAACGGAAACCACTACTAAAGTGACAGCTAATAAATCAAAAGAGCCTAGTCCTCCCTGGCAAGAAAACAAACCAGAGGTAAAAAAAACATTTTAAAGCAAAATGATTATTTTTTTAGTTTTTGTTTAGTCAATTGAAAATTATAATAATAACAGAAATCACAAAGATTCACTGACTGTAAGTTGGTATATTTTTACAGACTTAAATATATTTGTAATGTTCTATCAGACAAGTTCTTTAGATACTCATGTAAAGACATGTGAAGACATGTCAATGGTCATTTGATTCTTATGAAATGTAAAAAACGAAAATTAAGACTGTTTATTTTCCAAAGAAATTAAAATAAAATAATTTATAAATCCTAACTTTTATTAGGAGCCGGAGGCGCCGCCGCTCACTCCTAAGCAATCTCCTTTCCATTTGAGAAAGAAATCTTATGTAGAGGTTCGTAAAGTTAACTTGAAAATAATATTTTATTGTTCAAAATTAGTAATTATTAATAATAAATAAATTCCTAGGAACCTGAATTTAAAGTGAATGGAGATTCACAATCACTATTCAAGGTAATACGACATATTTTTTTTAAGATTGATACCTATTTATCAAAAATTAGTTACACTTACAATCAAATCTTAAATTTTACCCAAATTATATTCACATTCTATAACTAAGTACACATTTTGTCAGGAACCTGAAATAGTTATAGAGGAACCCAAACCAGAAAATGTAGACAGACCAGTGCAATCACCATTTTGTCCTTGGAAGAAAAAGCCTGTCCTAGATGACGAGGTAATAGTCAATTTCTTGTATTTATACAAAACATTTTTAAAACACAAGCTGACTTCAAATAAATCTTTACAAATGCACCATCCTTCGGTAGGTTTCAACATTTGGCACACCTGATACAGAACAAATGCAAAATAAGGTTCCATTCTCATGGAATGTCATACCAGAAATACCACAGGTACACACAAAATGCCAATATTTTTTTATTTATTCAGTTCATAAAACAGAGTAATAAAGTGACATAAATTATTTAGAATAATAAATTTGTCGAATAACATAAACATTTTTAATGTCAGGCTGAACATACACCAGAATTAGAAGATAAATATATACCAACATTATTAGAACCATCTGATGAACAGACACGAAGAAGACCTTGGTCTCCACAGGTAGACACACTCACTGTTCACTCATTTGAAACAATTTGGAATTCACTCGCATTCAATCTTTCATCACACACATTACTTATTACGCTTACACACAAATTCATCCAGTGCACACGATTGGTTTTGACGTTTGTAAAAAGTTTCGTATGGTCGCCATTAATAAATTTACTCTTTAGGCTGATTGGACAGTGGGCGAGCCTATTGCAGCTACACTTGAAATACCACAACTCGCTTTTAGCAGCAGCCCAGACACTGAGGAGGTATAGCCCGGGCGCTAAATTGTGAACGGCACAACAGTTTTCGCACATGCACCAAAATTTTTGTGATTTTATTCGGCA
Organism: Euzophera pinguis; assembly: GCA_947363495.1. Lineage (NCBI taxonomy): Eukaryota > Metazoa > Arthropoda > Insecta > Lepidoptera > Pyralidae > Euzophera > Euzophera pinguis. The sequence continues at coordinate 3,968,159 of OX376179.1, read as the reverse complement.
CCACGCACTTAGCACAAGCACCAAGTAGTAAACAATTTGTTGTAGCAAACAATTCTATTAATGGTTGGTTAACCTACAATTGGTAAATTAATCATTAATGGAATCACTAAATTTTGCACAAGTAGTTAGATTGTAGGTAGTTGATACACTTGAAGTGTTCGTATAAAAATTTTATGTATTTTATTTTTAGATAGATCAATGTATTTAACAAAATTTGCCATGTTCGCACGTAGTCGTTACTTCACTATCTTTTTTGTTAACATAATTCCTGCTTTGCTTCGCTTCCTAACGATGATTCCATAATCCTTTATTATGCACCGTATCTAGTTTAATTATGGTTATTTAATAGATTTCTGAATCATGTTAAATTATCTATCTGTATTTTTTTATAATCAACATTTACCAGCAGGTTGGCCGGTAAGGAACCATATATTATTATTTTTATTACAATTCCAGTTTAGAGTATGTAATTTTCCAGATCAAATTAATATTTCCAATGTTTCGTCGTTATTAAGTATATTATTACGTGAATTTTAATATTACCTAAAAGTTAGACTTGAAAAGTTGTGCATACTACTTATTCAGGTGTCGATTTGAATTTATTTAATTCCAATACCAGGACTTATTTTACTAAGATTGAGTAAAATAAGAATATATTTAAACCTTTAGGAAAAACTGATATTTGTGTATTTATTTTTTATTTGTGTAATTACAAAATTTAAGCACGAAAGTCATATATGATGTGAATTACAGAAAGTGGCAATCAAAGAAGAGACTGTGCAAGAAGAGGCCAAGAAAGCCAAAGTCACGTCAGTCAAAAAGAAGGCAGAGGATCTGCCTGAGATTGCTGACTATGATAGGCCAGATCTAGAGAAATATGAGAAGATATCTCCAACACCAACTACAAGAGACAAGCCAGAAAAGGACAAGGTACATCTTACTTAAAATACTTATTTAGATGTGATATTTTGCAGTAGTCCTTAACACATGAGATATATAATGCTTTATTTGACTGATATTGATATTATTATGTGTAACTGGAAAACTAATTTAAACATATTCTTGCAGCCTACTCCAAAAGTACCTGAAATTAAGGCACCAGATGAGAAACTTGCTGCACCTAAAATCGAAGTCATACGTGAAAAATCTCCTAAACCCGACATGCCAAGGAAACCATCTTTGGTTCCTGGAGCTCCTGTTGGAAGACGTGGTTCTCTCATTCCTCCACCAGAGGAAATGGGCAGACGACCTTCCCTTATTATCAGCGACGAGGTATGTATAATTTGCTGTAATTCTGCAAAAACTTTATTATTTAGTTTTTTAATCAACATCAAAATTAATTTTCAACGAATCCAAATATCAATCTACGATTAAGGTATGAAAAGATTTCAAAAATTCACTTTTTATATTATTGTGTATGGTATTGTGCCGTCCAATTGTAGTATAGAAATATATTATGAAATTTTGATACCAAAATCTTTTAATGTTTATTTATTATTTTCAATTATTTAGTAACTTATTTTTGTTATTTTATAGAATAATCAATTACATAAGTTTGACTTTTAGTATATTTTGGCAATTATTAGTTTAATGTCACTTTATAGTTTGGAACTCGCATATTTAAAAGATTTTGGCTTATTTTATTTGATGATCCTACTTGAATTAATTATATTTAGTCATCCTAAGTAGTTTAGATACCCTATTCTCTCAAGCCGAACCCTTAACATTAGAATGACCTTAGTTCCATAAACAATATACTAGTACCATAATCATCTACAAAAAGATGCTTTAAAATTGAAATGCTTTAGTAGCGAAAAGATATAGTTTTTATTATGGTTTTATTAGAGTCCCTTGCTCCCTGCTTTTAGAATACACGGTAGCAACAAAAAAAAATATTTTGACAATATTTATTGTAGTGGTATTAAACACAGTACAAAACGTAATTCACAGGAAAATAGAAAACTAAGACCTGGTGAGGTGGTCGAAGAGAAGAAGGTAAAAACAAAAGAAACGCTAAAAATATACGTGAATGCTGTCCGTTATATTGCCGTAATAAAGATTTAACGTGAAAAATTAATGCGTTTGCATCTGAGGCGGTTCACAACACGATCGCACACCTGGATAATCACATAAACCATCAAAAACATATTTATGATAATGTTGAATAGGAGTATGTAATTATCCAGGGATCTGTTAAACAATTCGTCAATGGCACCAAATTTAAACAGCACAACATTTGTGGAGTCGCGCACACGTATGCACAGCTTGTTAGCACGTCCGCACATAATAATTATCAAGGATTGGTCGTGCTTAAAGAAGTTATAGATGACTCAGCACATATTTATAATGGCTCATATCGTGCTCTCACGAAAGCCACTAACAATGTTAAACTTACATAACAAAACGCAAATCGTAACGTAATAACTCTTGCACACGCTGGTATTCCTTTGCACCGAATAATAAAAAAATAGGTATAAGTAGGTATGGTTCGTAGGACTTAGGTTCGGCGGCAGAGATAGGCACTATTTTGTTCGATGTTTATGGGGTTATTATCACAATTTTTTAACAACAGGTCACCAAATTGCGTCCTGGAGAAGTTTTAGACGACAAAAAGGTGAGATCGAATGGATCTGGCCATTTTTAGGTGGACGCTGCTCGCTTTGCAAAGCATTTTGTATTTTATTTACTTGTTTATTTTTTTCTTTATTACTTTTGCACTGACAACACAGACAACTTCAATCGTCAACTATATTTTTGTTATTTCCTTACCGATGAAATCTTCACAACTTTTTTATCCAACACAGAATTTTACACCTCCTTTTGTCAAACTACACGCGATGATCAAGTCAAATCCATGTAATGCTACAGCTATGTTTACAAATATTTACGATCTCTCTTACTTTGACCATTCTCTTTGAATTCTTTGATTATATTTTCAAATCTTTAAGACCCCTTTAGATGTTCATTTATCCAATAGTAGTTGCCGCTTTGCCGTCCAGCAGAAATTATGACAAATTCTAGCTGGAAATATGTTTTGAATTTTCGTTAATTTGAGATCCACATTTTGTGCAAATTTCAAATAAGTTGGATCTCAAGTTGACAGCTTAATAGATTCCTTTTAGAATGGCTTTAGTTTTCCTCAACCCAATAACTGGTTTTAGTTTTAATTTTCCACTAATCATTTAATTAGCACAACTATATTAAAATGTGTATTTTAGCTATAAGTTTTATATTTAGACAAATTCACATACTTACATAAAAAAACACACTGATTTTTTTGTACTATACTTACATAAAATTTTATAAAATTGTGTATATACATAATGCATATACTTAATTCACACTGACACTTCAGAAAAAAAATACCAGTGACACATATAACACCCAATAAAATATTTACTTACGTACATATTATAAATTTCCATAATAACTCTCAAACTGCACAAAACACCTTAATTTTATAAGTTTTTAATTTCTGCACTACATTAACAGAGAATGGTTTACTAAAACGAATATTTTTTTCCAAAAAAGAAACGCAGCAGGCCCGGTGAACTCATGGAAGAGGTATATAATGTGTGAAAAATATATGTTTAGATTATATGTCATAGCAAAAATATCTTTTTAGATACGTGGCTAACATAGATTTTTTCCAAGTGATTAATTTAAATTTAATTAAAATATTGGAAGAAATACAATATTATAAAACGACCACACATTTTATGATTGGCACTTGGAATTCTTCAAAAACATCGTATAATCATTTTCGGGCGGGAAATGTTGTAAATACTTAAAATGAGCTACTAACACCAGACGCATAACATTTTGTAAGAAACAGTAACCAATGTATCAACCTAATTAAAACAACAAAAGCATGATAACCTGTAAAATGTCCATGATATAAACTAATTCCTATGCATGTTAATAAAGAAAATTATAAATTAATCACTATGACTTTGGTAAAGAAAGGGCATATTTTGATCCAAGTAATAGTTTTACTCATAATGAAATGAAATGCATGTTAATTATCAACTGCAGCACCAAAATAACTATCGGTCGAAATCTATGATCTTTAAGTTTTTGGAAAGACTATAAATATAATTTAATTCCTACAAAATGTTGTAGTTAAAGATCATGGACGTCCATATAAAGATGCCACATAACACCCGAAGTGCAAGGTTACAAAACGAATAACTTAAATAGCAAACCGATGCTGAAATCTAAATATGTCACACGCAATAATTATAAATCAAGCACATTGAATATAGCAGCGGAAGCTAAACAAAGATTCTATAATTAACAATAAATATGTTGGGTCCACGGCCAAATGGTGTAGCTATGACGCAAATAAAATAAATAAATTATAATAATATAATAAATATTATTATCGGAACAGGTCAAATAATAAATTCAATTAGTTTAATTTTTAAGCTAACAATAAAATAGCTAACCAACATTGACCATAAAGATTGTTTAATAGAAATGAATGAGATAGTCGACAATGAAAATCATATGATAGCTTTGCGAAATATATAAAATTTAATAAGGCTAAGCAATAAAATAATAAACTGTAATAATTTTTACAAACTAAATAATAAAAAAAACGCATGTCAAACAAGTGCAAAGCAAATGATGCACACCTGTCCACGTCTCCGTCAATGACGCAATGGTCTTAATGAACCAAATGCAGCCAGAACTGATGCGGGATATGATTGATTATTATTCTTATAAATATGAGTGTACAAATTAGGCCAAGAGCATAAGAGCTGATCTTGAAATGTTCTCACCCTTAACTGCGGTGTTTTGCCAGCCCCGATGAATAATGTCCGCCAAACTATTGTTAAAAAGACATAAGTCTTCCTCGTGGTCAGCTGTCAAACAGTGATGGCCTGTTGAATAGATGCTATTTTAGATTGACGTAAAAATAGACTTTCAATGCTCGGTTTTAAAACATATATTTAAATTTGGAAATTCGTTCAAATCTCCTTCTAAGCGAATCGACCCTGGTTATTATGCCTGCGAGGCATTTAAGTAATTGGTAGATAATTGTATTCAATAAATAGTGTTAAAACTACAGGTAAGTCGCTTGTTAGGATTTCCGCAAGAAAAATGGGAGTAGATAGGTTTCTACTCTATTTTTATGTCGAATACCACATTACGAAAATAAGTAAATATTTTTTACATGTAACATTTCAAAATAATGATATAATAAATCCCTGAGATGCAAATAAGCTAGATTTAGCATATTACAAAGGAGTCCTTTTACAATATGACATTTAAACAGCTTTCCAATAAGTATTTTAGAGTAAGGTAAATGTTTATAGACAAAAAGTATATAGATTGAAAATTGGCCAACAAAAAAACATCGCTAAACATCAAGATTACCTGAGAATGCGCGTGGGCAACCATACGGATGGAGTGCAAGTGTGGTGGTGGACATAACTGCAGTGTCAGGCACATTTGGCAAACCTGCAAAGCTCTTGGCCATCAATTCTCTAAATCCATCACAGCTTCGGCAGGTGAATCATCTGCAAAAATATCTGTTGTTTATCTAAATTGAGAAATACCTTTAGATGAATGAAACATTTTTTTAAATGTATGATCGTGTCCTATTTAACAAACATATTTGAAATCTAGAATATTCGAAAAAGAAAATTTAAAAATAATAAGTGTAAATATAAATAGATCAGACTCCTCAGCGTTCGTCTCGAAATCTATCACCTTGCTAAATATGCAGCTATGCAGACATATTATTTCAGGCATTGCATCTCTTGCCAGCGATGACAATGCCTGAGTTATACACGTCCGTTACGACGATGCCAATCAATCTCATTTTCTTACGCAATTAATCTTATCTAATTTATGAAGCAAGAACGATACGCGTCGCTTATGAAATTTTTCGATAGGATCAAACTTTGGCTGCCAAATAGAAGACCATTGCTCTTTTGTCAATACGTCTATAAACTACACCAAGCGACTAAAAACCTATTATAGTGAGTTGATTCGGACATGAACATCGTAGAGATCTGAACTAAATAGCAAATTAACAGTAAATTAAAAAAATCCATTTGAACTATCGAACATCTAGAGTTTCTAGTTAGGTGTATCTTACTTGCTAATGGTCTCATAGAATAGGTAGTTTTTGAAGCAGTACACGCAGTATATGCTCAAGAACACACCAGACTCATGGCTTACCTTAATCTGATTATTAATTGAATTGGTCTGCTGATTTGTGCTGTGCACAAATAGAAGTGCCCGCCCCACACCTCTCACCCCTCCGAGGCTAGGCGACCATGTCTGAGCGACCCCTTCTTCAGTCTTTTGACATTCGCGCCCATTTTTAGATGGAACGACTTTAACGAACTTTACGCAATCGAAAACAATTAAAAAGATTTAATAAACCAAAAACAGTGTGTACCAAAACAATAGTAAAATAAGAAATACTAGTAAAAATAAAGCATTTAAAATTGAAACTTTTTAAAAATGAATAATTAAAAAAAAATCAGGATGCTTTTACAATAACTTTTAAATGTATAGTTAGTGACCCTAGTGATGATAATGTGTGACATGATAATGGAGCTGTGATGTATTATAGACTTTTTGTAAAAGAGGACGATAATTTTGGTTGTATTGTGGCATCTTAGATTTATGTGACTAATAAAATGGCGGCAGTGGCTAAGAAACCACTAGCTCCGCTAAAACCAAAAGCGGCAGCTGCCGACCCCGTAAGTAAATTAACTATAAGGCTTTTAATGTTCTACATACTAAATTTTACCCAGTAACTTGTTTACGAGATTAGAAAGGTCATCAAAACCAAATGCTGTTCAGTTATTTGTGTCAATGCCTTTACGGTTTTTTTTTTTAATTTGTAGTAAAGCATTTATAACGTAGTATTTATTTCTATAAGTTAATAATAAAAAGTAGATGGATAGAATCTTGGATTTATACTTGAACAAAGTTGTACCGAGTAAGACCGTAGCTGGAAAACTAATAAATCTAACAGTAAGTAATCACCTAGTGGCACTTGGTTATTATAATAATCACATTTGTTAATAAATTAGGTGATAACTTCTAACATGCATAAGTGTCATAAATTAGTCAGACGTAAATAGGCTACACGGAGTTATTGCAATAATTAGTTTAAGCCGTGGCCGATTGTAAGTTTATTTTGAAATTCATCCAAAATTTAAGTTCCTGTATTAACAAGTTTTACGCAGGTTGTAATCGTATAGCTACTAGCTATCTCTTTTGTTTTTTTAATCTACGTCACGACATCGACAATCAGACATAAATTCGGTCCCATTTTTCATTTGTTTGTTGAATAGCAATTAAATTACGAGTATGTAGCAGTTTTGTCAAAAGTAACGCCTTTCAACTGAGATAATAGTGGGACTGTTTATTGTTGCCTCGTTGACTATGGCTCAAAGTGATACTCGTATTAAAGTAAAGCTAAATAATTAAACAGGAAGTGACGGTCAGCGTAAGATGAAGTATATTCAGAACTGCAAAATAGTTACAAACATAACATAACATTATCAAAATCTTTTACTATCATTACTTTCCAAAATTACAATTGAGTCAAATAAAACCTAAGTGACAAAACGGAATACCACTGAAATTTCTATATCTCTAGATGTCAAGTTGCTAATTATCATTTTAATTTTACCATACATATTGTGACCTATTTATTTTTCATATCTAGCTACATTTTGAAGATTTTGTTACAGCAAAGGATCATGTTTATAATTCAACTGCATTATTTACTCTGACCCTGTACATAATTTTCGTAATTTAGATACATATTGATCACTAAGCTAGGTACCAAGTGCGTACGTACAAAGGTGATTGTAAGCTTTATGCGTTAAGCTTAAGCGAATAATAGGCTAATTTGCGTAAAAGTTACTTTGAAATAATATCTGCGACTGTTTCATTAGTTGTTACTAATCATCACTAAGACGTCTGAGGTTAGAAAATATCAAAATCATTGTCATAATTACATTAATATCAACACAACACTTGTGCTGCATTTATCAGGAAGTCCAGATCTTCATTGTCAGGTCATTTGGCTAACGTTTTGAATGTAGCACATCTGTCATAACACATTTGTACCATGTATTAGGTTACTGATGCAAGAATTACGATCTAAATTTAATAAGTCCTTACTAACTGTAGTTTTGATGGCCTTTTATTATCTCGAATAAACCAGTCATCATATTCTGTTGGAGTTTTTTAAATAAAGCGGAAATTAAAATGTGCCTTATACTATCCATGCGCAAGTTTATGTAAAATAAACTTTTTAATATTATGTTTATTAAATATAATTTATTGTCTCTTAACAATAACTTGACAAATACCAAATTTGTTTCTTTGTTTTTCACGTAAATAACTTTTTATATTGAAATCTTTAAATATATGTTTTTTTTTTCGTGATTAACATCTGTGCTTGCAAAGTGAGCTTTCATTTAAAGAAGTTTTGATGATTTAGCGACGAAAGTCCGGGGACGCCAGAAGGCCGTCGGTTCAGGATCTAGAAGATCTCATTAACAAGCCTTCAGTGCCATTGAAGCCTTTGGGCAATGAAGGACCTCCAGTCATTGTGGATGTACAGGAGAGCTATTCAGCTGTTGAGGGTTAGTATGAACATTTAAAGTTTCATTTTTCGAAAAGCAATTCTGCAATTGTAAAAATATAGATGTGTTTAGTTATAAAACTTAATTAACTAACAGTAAATCATGTCATGTTCCTGGCGGTCTGGCTTCCCTGTAAAAGGGGTTACGGATGTTAAACAGCAGTCTTGTAATCTGAGCTTGCAATAAGGTTACTGGTACCCGAGGTTCCGAAGTGTAAGCTGAATACGCAACTAGGAAAGCACGCTTGTATAAAGTTGAGTAAATAATTGTATATTTCGCTAAACGTTAAATTAAACAGTCCTTATTTCCAAAGAAATCTTCGAGCCTGGATGTGCTTGAAAGAGGAAACAAGACATCAAACATTTCGGCATCTTTGCATATATCCGTACAAAGAAGACATAAGAAATTATTTTTTTTTGTTCAGATCAAACTGGCTACCTCACGGTGCAAGTGGAAGGCAACCCGCCACCAACATTCAAATTCTACAAGGGTGTTACGGAAATTATTGAGGGTGGCCGTTTCAAGTTCACCACTGATGGTGAAACAGGTCTCATCACATTGTGCATGAGGAAAGTCAAGCCCAATGATGAGGGCAAATACAAGGTCGTGGTGAGCAATATCCATGGCGAAGACTCTGCAGAGATGCAGCTTTATGTATCCGGTAAGTCATTTGTAGAAATTTGTGAATCAAAAGGAGAACTGCCCAAAAATTCTGAGTTAGAGAATATTAACGTAATATAATTTCTAATGTGAACAATGAGAATCGAAATATGTCAGATGTTATACAGGGTAAGTATGTGGATGAACAGATATGTCTCTAGATAAAATTAAGTATAGAGAAAATGAGGCCTTGTCTAGCTATGACACACGATATCAATAAGATAGAAAAAAATATAAAGAAGAATTTCCTTAAAAGTTGCAGATTTTCTAAAAGGCTACTCAAACTTGTGATAATATTAATGATTGATACTTTAAGATTCCAGTGGCATGGACTTCCGTGCTATGCTCAAGAAGAGAAAGTACGCCAAATGGGGCGAAAAGAAGGACGATCCAGATTGGGGAGACCTCAAAGAAGTGGATAAACCCATTCCACCACTTAAGAAAGTGGAAAAGGTAAGAGAATTTAATAATTTTAAATTGGTTTTTCTATCGCTTTCTGGTTGTTTTTTTATTACCTTACATCCTAAGTGTTAAAATTTGTGAACCGCCCATGCATGACGTCTAGAAACCACGTCACTGGGCTACATTGTGGTATTTTGGAACTAAACGCCAGAATTGTAATAATTTAAAATGAAGATCATGATGCGAATAAAATAAACAAATTTAAAGTAATTCTGACATTACCAGTGTTATGTCGCCTTTTTTACATTATTAAGTTACCAAAATCGTCTAACTCGTTCATATGACTTTGCTTTGACTCTAGAACTAAAATTTTGTCTGCTATCTCAAATGCAGTTATTTACTATTCAGGCTATTTTTGAAAATGTGACAAATACTTATTAAAAAAGTCTATTATGAAATGGCGAAAAATTATTTTTTACTTCATGTGTAAAATTGTTTACTTATATTACTTATTTCACTCTGCTATTGATTATTGCCAAATCAAAATAGACTCGCATTAGTCAGATCTTACCTTTTAAGTTCGCTTTTGAATATATTACATGTTTTTTTTAACATTTTGTATAACATCGTATGCATCTCTAGGGCTTAGAAACTGGATATTTCGAAGAAGACGGCTTCATAGTGGTCGTTTCCGAAGGTGTCGAGATGTATAGATTCCCAGCTGATAAGCTCAGCTCTGGACACTGGTCATGGATTAAGGTCCTCGGTATTCTAAACTGCAGCATCATCGTTCATTCCATCTTACATTTCAACTTTAACCCATTCTTTTTCTTCTTTGCTACTAATACTTATTTATTTTCTTCTAAACAATCATCCACCTTGATCCTCAACATCTTACCTTCGAAATACTTATAAATATTTTATAAAAACCAATTAAACATTATGATAAAAGATAAACTGCATGAATTTTAAAAATTAAATCACAACCTTATTTTAAAATAACTTTTTTAAAGTTATTACGCGAGAATGACATTGACTGATTGACTTGGCATATTTACAAAGCATGTGTTGTAGGCATTTATAAATACAAATGCAACGCTTTATTTCTTACGATATCGTAGAAAAAACAATAAGAGGCATGACTCAGTGGCTAATGAAAAGGCTGCTTACTATATTTACTGTTAGTAAATGTATAAATTCTTTATTTTATTTATTTTATTTTATACATTTAATAGATAGTCTATCATTGAAGTTTCGTGAATTACATTTGTTGTGGCTGATCAAGTTAAGTCGAGCTCTTGCTGAGATTCTAGACAAATTAACAATAAAAGACAATTTCATCTTTAATTAAAAACAAAACTCTGACCTTATCATAAAATCTCCATCTACCTACCACAAGTTTACGTTCCGTTTCAATAGCCGAAACTTCATACTAATTTCATGTCATGCAGTCAAACGCGCTTATTCTACTTAGCTCTAAATCATCAAAGCTTCTCTTACCAACGTAAACAATGGCCTTAATTTTAAAGTCCTCTGTTGTCGGTTCTAGGGTATCTTTGAAATACGGAGACGAATGTCTCTCAACGAAATGATACCTGATTGGCCCGCTTTAATGGAGACTGTCAAAGTTAAGGTTCGATAAAAAGGAAATTTAAAAGCACAATATAAAACTGAGAGCGTAATAACTTTTTGAAATGCCTAAGATATTATTATATTTCAATAATGTTCTCTATCTGTTGAAGAAAATTATGAACATAGAAAATTTCAAAAGGATATTAGACGCACTTTTAAAATAATGAAACTATAAAATGAATGAATAAAATAACTAAACTAAAATAGAACGTATCCTTTGAATTTACCATCCTCACTCATAATAAGTAAGGAGTATAAAAAGGAGTATTTTTTTCTTTGAAGTGGAATTGATGAGTTATGAGGGCGGTGAATTTCAAAGCGATTAAAACGATGCATTAAAATTGAAATTTAAAATAACTCGCACAAGTTTTTGTATCACCACATCACCTTAACTTGAACATTTGATTTCCAGGGAATGTAAGTGGAATGAATTTGATGATCACATGACTTGTCTTTTGGGATTTGCCCGTTCTTTGAATTTCCAGGTTTCTTGACGTCGGATTGAGGAGCTTCTGTCACGTCATTAATATCCAAATTAAGATCTCTATCTTCATTGACACCATTATTAATTTCAGCTGATGCATCCGGTGTTTTGCAGATGTTGAATTTTTAATAATCCCTTGTAATATTTATGTGTTTTGATTGGTGATTGGAAGCTCACAATATTGATGATTATGTTTTTGACCATTTTGAGAATACTACGCTTATTTTAATGGTAACATTGTGCAAAAACCATCGTTAAGAATTTTTACAAAAGCGTGTACTGTGTTTGGTCCTAATACTTTGAAAGGTAAATTTTTGGAGTTGATTAAGGATGCTGGCTGTTTTATAGAGACACCATAACCGAAGGCGATCCCTCGCGGAACTGATCCCCGATTGGCCGGTGCTGCACTCGTTCAAAAGAGACGAGGTTTGAGGCCGAAAGATATAAGTTCACAGATGACACGTGCATCTTGTGTTGTATCACCAAAATATTTGTCGCACATCAAGACTATTTCTCACTTTAGTCGGATGATCTTGTGAAGCTGTTGATTGTTTTGTATTTTCATTTGATGATAAATACAGGCTTTTTATAAGTTAGTGGCGATAAGTTGCCAAGTACAACCGTTTATTTTTTTAATTAGAGTACAAAACACTAAGTTAATCAGTTGCTGTTTATCTATATTGCAATCAAGATTGTTTTTGTTTACATGTATGATAATATGAAGTTAATGTTTCGATTTATTTTTTATCAAATGTGCATGCAAAATGATACATGGTTTTGCTGGATCATTACTTTTAGCGACAAAATCACTCTTTACTCAATGTATAGTCAGCACAATGAAATATTCTACACTATCTATATTGCAAGTCAGTCACAGAGCACTTCTTCGATGAAATATTTGTTAGCACACCGAGCACAAAATGTAAATTTCCTACGTAAAAGATTATGTTTTTGCACCGTAATATCGATGTATTGTTCCAAAGTGAAAAGTTTATTTGTAACTTTTCCTAAGTAGTTGCAAAAGGGTCAATATCAAAGTAATTGATTCACATTCGATATAATAAACTTTTCATTTTTTGATGAAATATTCAGCGATATGGTAGACAAAAGGTATATGAAACTGCACATATCTTAAAATATACAATTGGCTATATGTACAAAAGCATGTATTTTGATTGAGAGTGATAAGGAAAGAATGGCTGATGAATCTAATGCCTCGGTTACTGCAGTTTTTTTTCTGGATTGGAGCCACTTTGACAACGGGAGTACGTCAACGAATCCTCGTCAGCTCCTATTAGCTTTGTGACCAGCACCTTTTTGTGACTGCACTATGACATTTTTGCACAAAACAGGTACATTAATCGACACAACTTATTTCAGAAACAAGAGTCATTCTTGAAACCCCTCGTAGATCAATTTGCGAAAGAAGGCAAAGATAAGAAGGTGGTCTTCGAAGCCATCTTCACAAAGCCTAATGCTAAGCCAAAATGGTTCTTCCGTAAGGATGTAAGTTGTATTTCTATTTTACTTTTCTTTTAGCTGTTGCACATACTTACAATACAACTACTTGCAATAGCGATAAGTCCGCCTTTGTACTCAATATTCTAAATGTATTTCTTTTAATTTTAATTTTGTGATTGATACAATATAGTGTATCTATCTATAAAAAAGTTTCTAAACAAATAACTCAATACTTATATTTTTTATTTTTCTCATTTTATGATAATCTCACTTTCATTTTCACCTGCATTTATCCAGGTCAGTTATGTTCTCTTTCAGTTTTTTTAAACAGCTTTCTTAAATTTACAATTCATTTCACAGGAACTATTCGCGGGATCTAAATATAAGATGACAAACGAACAAGATTCCTATAAGCTGATCATCATGAATCCAAAGGTGGAAGATACTGGTAAAATTACCATCGAAGTAGGCGGAATCACGTGCACTGCATTCTTGCAAGTTGACGAACCTGACCCAACATATACCTTCACGAAAAATCTGAAGAAGACTACCAGCGGTTACACAAAGCATGAAGTAGTCTTAGAGTGCACTGTATCTAACAGTCTCGCCATCGTATCTTGGTGGAAGGGAGAAGAAAAGATAGAAGATGGCGAAATCTTCCAAATTTCCAAAGATCTATCAGGAGTATGCAGGCTGATTATCAAGAGTGCTAAGCTGGAAGATGCAGGCAAATACTCTTGTAGAATTGAAAAACAGCCTGATAAAACTGAGACCGATGTGAAGATTGTAGGTGAGTCCGAAGCGATTTATTTTTTAATTTTAATAAAACCAATCGAATTGATCGTGTATATGATCAAAATGTTCAAATATGAGAAGATGATAGTTTTTTTTTAACTTTGAATTAAATTTTGGGATTTCATGACAAATATTATTTTCAGAATACCCGTACAAGTTTACAAAGGTGCTTAAATCGCAGCAGGCGATTGAAAAAGACACCATTACATTACTCTGCGAGCTTGATGATGCTGGTGGTGATGTTGAATGGTAAGAGTTTTAAAGTTAAAATATCTCAAAGTGTATTCAAGTATGGTAAATATCTAAGTTAATAATCTCGTACTTTATAGCAATCAGCTGAGTATGCAGCCGGGAAAGCACTAGAATGAGTAAGAATCTGTTGCCAGAGCTATGATATCTGGCGGTTTTTCTTGTCATAGGTTTTTTAATATACTAGTCCCTCAGGTGTTTCACTGCTAGGCAAACCCTGTCAAGTGCAGATTGGTACCATACACTGTCAAAATCTCGCTCGTCATCTCGCCATCCTTTTCTTGGTATACCTCTAGGTAAAGGTCGTGTCTTGTCATAGATATTAAGGATATTTGTTTCTCAATGACAGTAAGACAAAGTAATATTTCTAATTCAGTTCGGAAACGATTATGAGTATCATGGATCTATCTTATATTATTACTATATTTATAACAAACATGCTGATTATTACCAGGTTCAAGAACGGTGAGCCGTTGAAGACAGACAAACGGGTGACGGTCGTGAAGGAGGGTCGTAAACGCAAGGTCGTCATTAAGGATGCTAAGGTCACTGACGCTGGCAACTTCAAGTGTACCAGCAACGCCGACGAGACCATGTGCGAGTTGATCGTCAATTGTAAGTACTGCTTCATCTTTAACATCATCCTGTCCTATTTCTTCTTTCGTACTCTATCCTTTTGGTTGAGATCTTCATATGTGTTCCCTCCAGGATAGCCAGTCCTGGACCCGGTGACTGGTAGAGAACATTTTTAACAATTGTATGAGTATTTTTTACTCGTGGAACAATAAAGTGTGAATTAATAAATTGTAATGATTTTTTTTGGTCCTTTGAGATCAAAGGTAACGGGGTTGATTGGCATAGGCACTTTTAATATCAACTTTATAAAGCGAGGTGATTATGAGATCTTCTATACCTACAGGCCTGGCCTTTAGCCAGATCAAAAGATCAATCGAATAATTAATTTCTTTTTTATCGTATTATGACATGTCTATTTGTTTCTCAATTATTTTGACTTAATTTTAAATAGATAAATCTCTTGCAGTACTAGATAATATGATGAAATGCTAGACAGTTCAAAACAATTGATGCGATTAAAACAGGGCTAGGTTATGGGCTATTGTCTAAAACTAGTAGACCTAGAAACCCATTTATGAATTTAAACTAAACAGTATCAAAATAGATTTTAAGTAGTAAGCTGCGTGGTATTAAAAATATTTTTAACAATAGAGAAATTTTTAAACAATATTAATGGCAGTAACTTCAAATTTCAAAATCAACTTCGTGTGATAATGAGCTTTATGTATCTTTTTATAATATGATAATGATCAGTGGCAATGACTAACTGAAATGATTGTTGCAGACTCGAATCGCTTCAACAAGAAGTTGAAGGACACAGAAGCAATTGAGAGGGATAAGGTTGTACTTGAAGTGGAACTTCAGGATCAGACTGCAGAAGCTGTCTGGTCATTCAATGGACAACCAGTTGTGCCAAATGACAGGTAAGATCTATCTGCACTTCTTATTTATTAATATCGAGTTACACCTTGGTGTCAGAGTTTTTCGGCCTCTGACGTGGTTCCTATAGCGACCACCAAATGAGAGCTGGAAGGTTTACTTGCCTTCTGATGTTTAATTCCCATGGGAATCGGAACCTATGACTTCCGGGTCTAAGGCAAACACCTTAACCAATGGCCCATAGATACAGTAACTTAACTAGGCACCACTGAATGAAATACTTAAGTATTCGTTTGCACTCTTAAAACATACAGAGACCTGGTTCCAGATAACCTGGGAAGGGGCAATAAAAAGAAGTTGACTGAACACTGTGGTGGAAACTTTATTTAGTATTTCTAGATAGTGACTCTAATTATCTTCATCAGGATTGAAATTAAGAACCTGGGCGGTGGCAAACACCAACTTATCTTCAACAAACTGGAAATGGAAGACGACGGTGAGATACTGTGCGAGTCGGGCAAGCTCAGCTCGTCCTGCAAGCTGACAGTCAAGAAAGGAGAGTCTAAGCCCGCCATCGAATGTCCGGAAGATTTCTACGGACCCGCTGGACAGCCGTTTGTCATTGAGGTGCCTTATAAAGGTAAAACTGTGTAACTGTTTTCCACACATAGAATTGATAGGTTCTTACTTATTTTTAATAGTAATTTTACAACCATAGTCAAAGACCTATTTTCTCTCGTCTCGAGCATGATAAATGATGATGGATTCTACTTGCAATTCTATAAAAACCTTTTCTTATACCCATCTAATCTGTTTCACAGTTACTGGCACCCGACAGACACCAATCGAAGCCAAATTGTGGAAGGACGGCAAAGCCCTACCAGTCAAGGAAGTTGAAGCTGTGGTCGAGCAGGAGAAGGTTCTGTTCAAGATCAAGAAGCCAACGAGGGAAGGTTCTGGAAAATACCAGATCAAACTGTCCAACGCCCAGGGCGAGGATGCTAAGGATGTAACGATCACCATGCAAAGCGTCCCGACACCGCCTCAAGACGTGAATGTAGCTGAGGTCTTCCAGACATCTTGTGTGGTTACATGGAAAGCGCCCCAAGATGATGGTGGAGCTCCGTTGGTTAAATACGTCATTGAGAGACAGGTTCGTTTAATATGGCCCTATTTTTATTGTACTCAGATTAGTTCTGTTTCTCTTTTGGATCGTGTGCAGTTCACCTCTCGGAGTCAATAGGTTGAATTGGCAAAGTATAATCAAACAAACTTCATACTTTTATGTGCAAATGCTAACATAAATTGCCTATTTCGTTATCATTCATCGTATTCCACAGGATCTGTCTCTCAAAGCCGGATGGGACAATGTGGGTGAAGTGCCCCAGGGCCAACCTCTTAAGTACAAGGTTGAAGATCTTATCGCAAAGAAGACATATAAGTTCAGAATCCGAGCTGTAAACAAGATCGGTTCCAGTGAACCTGGATTGTTCGGAAAACCAGTGCTGGCTAAAGATCCTTGGGGTAAGTGTTTTAAAATAATATTGACATAAAAAGTAAGAATATAATCTACTTCTCATATCTCAAGTCTCAGACTATTCTATTGACAGAAAATGATCTTTATGATCTCTAATAAGTAAAAGAAGTACACACATTATTAAAATCCGACAATGACTCTTTATCACCGATTATTGGTTAGTTACATTAAATTGCTATTTACTTGTGTAGATGAACCATCGAAGCCCAAGAACGTGGAGCTGGTTGACTGGGACAAAGACCATGCCGACCTCAAATGGCAGAAGCCGGAGAACGATGGTGGAGCACCCATCACCGGCTACGTTATTGAGTACAAGGTAATCACTTCGTTAAGACCCTTCTTCCTACAAAAATATTTTCCTTCACATTCAAGACACAATTTCTTTCGGGTCCAAAAAGTTTGTAACACAAATCGCTTTTTAGTGTCCTGACTTGAATAAGAAAGGCTGTAAAATTACTGGGAACCAGTTTAGCTTTGAGCGCCAAAGTACAGACAGACTCGGTCTACGCCAACTTTCTTTATCCTCGGCTATCGCAATCAAGTTGTTGTTAGCGATATTTCTAAAATCATTGCCCCAAATAGCTGTCGTAAGTCTAGCACTTCGCTTTCCATTTCTAATATATCTCCATTATATCCTTATTTCACCTACTTCATACTTGAATATTTAATGGCAAGCTCTATTTGACAAAACATATATTTCAAAACAGGAGAAGTTCGGTAAAGACTGGGTGAAAGGTAAAGAAGTGCCCGGCGACTGCCTGGCGGCTACCCAGGACGGCTTGAAGGAAGGCTGCACCTACGAGTTCAGGATCCGCGCCATCAACAAGGCTGGTCCTGGTGAACCTAGTGACACCACGAAGCCAATTGTTGCTAAGTGCAGATTTGGTGAGTTCTCTTCTGTGGTTTTTTTTTTGGTCGACGTACTTTAGAGGATTTTGTTTATCGAACGTATATTTGTTTATCTTTTACTTTGACAACCATCCTGTAGCCTTAACGACTGGATAGATAATTGTGTGAGAGTGACAATGGATTATTTTCCCAAGTTTTATTTAATTTTTTTTCTAGTTATGGCATTCATTCTAGCTGCGCCGTGTCTCATACTCATTAAGTACAACGCAGTGAACGTAAAGACTCAATATTGAAAATTATTCAATATCGAACAAAAATCATTCCACTCGCCGATTTTGCGTGTAATAAAACGTCACTTTTCAAAATAACACTCCAGTGACAATGAGAACTATCTGTGATAAAAATAATGTTATTTCAGTCAAACCTTACATCATCGGCGAGGGTCTTCAGAACATGATCATCAAGAAGGGACAGGTCATCGCTTTCGACATCAAGTACGGAGGCGAGCCTGAACCCGAAGTCAAATGGATGAAGGGAGAAGAGGTATGCTCCTCTGTTTTAACCATTTTTAAACGAGGGGAACATGATCATTTCTTTGTTCTTAAAAAAAGATAAACTTTTCGAATAGAATTCTGCTCAAGATTTAGTTTGGCAATTTCAGTAAGTGAAGCTACTCAGTTCAGTTGATGGTTTCCAATGAAATGCCGTAGAATATTGATCTGCTACATAAATCTAGAATTCTAGATATTGCCGTTTTTGATAGTGGACTGCCAATTAATTGACCATTATTTTTTTATTATTTTTTTTATTATCAAATACGTTCAGGCAAACAGGCCTACGGTCCACCTGATGTTAAGAGGTTACCGCAGCATATGAATGTACCAAAAGGTTGCAACATCTTTTCTATCCAAGAAATCTCACTTAGATTTTACAGATGTAACAATTTTTTATTATTTTACGCAATCATGGAAAACAGGAAGGTACTAATTAAAATTTTACTTTTTCCCAAAAAGAAACGTGGAAAGCCGTACACGGAGAAGGTCAGGATGGATATGAATGTTGTCTCATCTTTAAATGTTCTAAAATATAATCAATTTACTCTTTGTCTCTATACATATATGTGCTAACACCACTACACATACAAGTACGACTTGCAAATACACTTGTAATATTAATTTTGTTATGTATTTTTTATTGAAGCGTATGTTATATGTGTGTGAAATTCGATTGTCCCACGTAATAAAATTTTGACCGGCTTTAAAAAAGAAAAGAAAAAAGACGGAAATTTATTTAAGCGTTTGTTTGAAATACATTAACGATAATAAGTACATCTTAAAAATGTTAGGAAGTGGTCTAAAATGGTCTATAATGTTATTGTAACATACGCTTTAATATCACCACAATCGCAAATTCAAAATTACGAAATATTTGGTTGTAAAAAATTGGTAGAGCTTTATATGTTGTAACGTTTTATTAAAATTGTTACTTTATTTTTATACATTCACATAAGGATATTAGTATTTTAACAATACTTAAAAAATATAAGTACTTACTCATATAAGTAGGTAAATATTTATTCACGTTTTTTATCACGTAGTAATCACAGCGCACAAAATATCGAATAAAAAAGTCATGGAAGACTTTTAACATTTTATAAAGAAACATTTTATAAAAAAGTTTAAACACGAATTTTTTTTTTACTTAGATGTTATTGTGTTAACACTTTACTCGACATTATTCTTTATTATAGTTATGATGATGATGCGAAATAAAATACTCGCTTTATTTAAATTTATTTATCATAAAAAAAATTATATCTATACCAACCTATACTTATAATATGATGAAGCTGACAAAATTTTTTGTTCGCACGCGCTAATTTCAGGAACCACTGGTCCGATTTGGAAAATTCTTTCAGTATTGGATAGCCTATTTATCGAGGAAGGCTATGGGCTAGGACGAAGTCAAGACGGGCTGCTAGTAAACAATGAATTTTAGATTAATAATTGGTCTCGGCGACGCTACGACCGCGCGAGACCAATTAGATATTATTATCTAATCTAAGACATTAAAGTTATAAACATAAGCTGCACCTGAAACCCCAAGTGGTTTGACCAGGAGCTGCACATTCTCCTTACAAAGTTATACACTTAAATAAATTAAATATTTAGCTACGAATTTAAATGCTATACTTAAAGGAACATGGAGACCAGAATCTTTTATCCGTCTGGCATCAAACTTTTGATAATATGTACAAAAAGAAAGTTTTTCTCGTATCATCTAAGTAACTATAATAAGGTTACTTACATAACATTATAATTCTAATACATTATTTACTGTTAACATCGAATTCTACATTATATTTTTAAGGGTTGTGTCTGATCTGATCCATCACAACTGTCACACATTCTCACTCCTCATTTTGTACTTTTTTTGTGTTCATTTTGCAATGGCCCGATAAATAGATTCAATAATTCAAGTTTCTAGATCGAAAGTCTAAGTGCACAAACAAAATTTTTTTCAGTAACAAAATGAACTTTTGTAAGTTTTGAATTAACGCGCCATCTGTTATGAATTTTTGATAAAAACACTTTAGTATTTACTTTTCAAATTTTTTCTGTAGATGGCTCCGATGTCACACAGCAAGAAAGTTCTCAATTAATTCACTAGATGGCTCTATTCAGTGTACTAATTAGTATCGTAATTTGCTAGTAGGTGGCAGTAGAAAGCGAGAAAAATAAAATTTCAAATCTACCGTCAGACCTTCAAACTGCAAGAAGTAAAATCAGTAACAGTCCAATACACAGACAGGATATTCAACTCACTTTTTACTCAAAAAAAACATTACCGTCACTTCATCATTACCTCAGCACAATGATCAGACACTCCCAATCTGTGAAACTCGTAACCTTTATATCTCAACTCCAGGAAATCCACGACGACGGTGACCGTATCACAATTGACAAATACGAGAGGAACACAGTGCTGACCGTCAGGAAGACCACCAGGCCTGACAGCGGGAAATACAAGCTTGTTCTTACAAACTCGTCGGGTACTTGCGAGAGCATTGCCGACGTTGTTGTGCTCGGTAAGAACAGATTTATTATGATAGTCAAAGAGAAGTTGAGGTAAGTTCCTATGCTTGAAACTGTCTTGAACTTACATCAGATCATCATCAGGTATATACGATATATTAAACGATGACGTCGGCAGTCAAATCACCTCGCGAAAGATGGGCATGCGTTCACCGCAGCTTATGAGGGTATCTCTAGGGCATGGCCAATTATTTGATTGGTCTTGTGAATTCTTGCCTGACTCTACCCGCACTGCAGTTAGGTGTCAGAAATTAAAGTTTCCCCCTTTTGTGCAAAGTCGTAGTTTATAGGTTATGTAACATTGCTTGCCAGATAATTAATTGAAATGTTATCCCTACAGACAAACCTAACAGGCCCAATGGCCCAGTCGAAGTTGTGGACATTCGCGCCGAAAAAGCAACAGTCAAATGGAAGAAACCAGACGATTGGCAGGGATCAGACATCACTGGTTACACATTGGAGAAAATGGACTTGGTAAGAATATTAGCAACTGGTACTGCTGTGCCTCTATCATGGGATTTTACTAATTGAACGGGCTAAATCACAATATACATACCTTCTAGGTACCTTAAGCGTACGCCTTATGGAAGATACTTAATCATCTTAAGTGCTCAAGGGCTCAGTAGTTCACATTCAGGATAGGTAATTTGCAAAATCCATTGAAGCATAGTCGACTATTGTGTGGTGTGATTGTGATAATGTTATCAATAATTAATAAAATATTTTTAGGACACTGGCAACTGGGTACCGTGCGGTGAAACTGGCCCAGAACCCACAGAGTTCCAAGTCAAGGGCCTGACGCCCAACCACAAGTACAAGTTCAGGGTACGCGCTGTCAACAAGGAGGGCGAATCGGAACCTTTGGAGACCGATGGCTTCATTGTTGCCAAGAATCCGTATGGTAAGATTGACATTGTGCTTGTCAGCGATTTTAATGTATACCTGAGTACAGGGCCCTTACTATCACCTCTAAACGCAGGGCAGAAACGAATCAGTGAAAGAGAAGGCGCTATACAAGGTGTAAGCAGATATCTCGCTTGTTCACTCGTTTCTGTCTTGCGTTTAGAGTTAACAGTAAGGGCCCCTGACAAAAGTACCATCGCTTTACCTCCATATTCTTAAACGTTTCCTCAAACTCGACTTAACCTTTCATTGGTATGATTAGTCTTCACTAGCTTTCTTGACTTATGGAGATTCCTCATTGGAGTATTGAACTGCCAAAACACCGTGAAATTTTAGTTGTTTTGGACCCATCGTCCAGTGACTCCATTTACGCAACTGAATAACTTTCCCCAAGATACATAGGTCGTACCTTGAGGCGGCCTCGAATAAATAAATAAATAAATAACTCTTTATTGCACCAAATTGTAGAAAGTACATGAATATTATTATTATCTATGGTACAAAGGCGGCCTGGCCTTATCGCTAGAGCAATTTCTTCCAGGCAACCAACAGTGAAAAAGTGGTTATAAATCAGTTTTATGCCACTATTTGCCTAGTTAACTATTTAATTTGTTTATTTTTTACTTTATTCTTTTGTATTTTTAATTTTTGTGCTTTGGACTGTTATTATAACCTGTTTCTTTCTTCATTGGAGTTTGCTCAAGCAACCAATTAAGAATGGCATTTTCAAGGAAAGTTCGAGGAATTCCTTAAAGTAATGTTTAAGTATACGGGTGTTACACCCGTTATTCTTGCTTTTCCTTTCTTCGTCAAAATTTAACGAAAGCTCGAACAAAACGCGTTGCGTTTTATTTCATTTTTGGTAACATGGAAAGGCAGTCATAATGTGTTATTGACACTTGATTTTGACAGTACTTTTTTGTTTACAAACAAAAACAATTTCGAATTCGAAGTGAACCATTTCGGCGGCAAATTTTTACTTTACTAAGTTGTTTCAAATCGATTTCTGCATCACAAAAATGTATTCCAGACCCACCAAAGGCGCCAAGCAAGCCAGTTATAATAGATTACGACAACATGTCCGCTACCCTTCAATGGGAGCCGCCGTCGGACACCGGAGGCCGACCCATCCTCGGATACGTGGTGGAAATGAAGGACAAGTTCACCGCTGATTGGATCGAGGTACTGGGCCTTATGGCTAACCAAACCCATAAAATTCATTAACAGTTCCGTACCTATTGCCTCAGGAAATTATAAATGTTTGTATTTACATGATGATGAATAGTAGGTATGCATCCTGAATGTACGTTTAAACTTATTTTTATGAAATACTAGCTGTGCCCGCGGCTTCGCCCGCGTGGACGTACTTGGTTCCGTTTGTGTCACGGAAAAAAGTAGCCACTCTCCAGGTCTCCAACTATCTCCACACAAAAAATCACATCAATTCGTTGCCCCGTTTTAACGTGAAAGAAGGACAAACAAACAAACACACTTTCACATTTATAATATTAGTATGGATTTAATTTAAAATAAAGTATATTTTTAGCAGCAATAGGAAAACAATATCTGTGAAAATGTTAGGTCTTAAATCAATAGATAGTGAAGGTTTGTTTCCATATTATAACTAATGTAAAATAATCTATCTCCAGGTGGTCAAAACCGAGGACACAAAGACAGAGTACAAAGTGGAAGGCCTGAAAGAGAAGATGGTCTACCAGTTCAGAGTGAAGGCCTACAACAAGGCTGGTGTCGGTGATGCTTCACCGCCCACTGACAACCATCTTTGCAAGCACAAGAACTGTAAGTAAAAAGAAATCAATTTGCAATTCATTGTATTTGAAAGTAAATGTTTGTGAATCGCCTTTATATTTCTAAAAATTGCTGTAAAACATGCTTTTTCTTCATCAATGTCAAATGCATACAAAAGTCTACAGGTCCATTCTATATTTTATGGCTATTTGATTTGTCAGCCAGGATTTTAGCTACCTATTTCTATCTCTCCTGTTTGAGATCCTGCTGAAAATAAAGAGTCCCACAATATAACATATTTGTTGGGGTTAGCTACATTTAGCCATATGATAAACTACAATTTACAAAAATTTTATTGCATCAACTTTAGAACTTGATTAAAAGTTAAATTTTAGGTTGTTATTTTGTATGAATTTCTGTTTCATATTGAGGTCAGTAATCGCTAAAAAAATGGTCTTATTAGATTGATCAAGTTAAAGTTTCAATTAGTCATGTACTATTTTTTCGATTACAGTGAAGCCTCGCATCGAGCGTAGCACGTTCAAGTCGGTGATTATCAAGGCAGGCCGCACTCATAAATGGTCTGTGGATGTCACCGGTGAACCTGCACCAGAATGCTCTTGGTAAGAATCAATCCTAGTTCCCTCTAGTTCGGTCAGTTCAATCGTTGTACTAGTGAAATGTCTCACTTTTCTCAGTAGTTCAACTTAGTACAATCATTTATTTTCAAGAATACATGTAGAAAAAGGTGCACAAAATTGGTTGTCTGATGTACTTTATCTGCTAGAAGTTGTTGCCGACATCTGAAAATTAAAACATGGTTAAAAAGCCAATAAATAAATAGGATATGAAAGTTTTACCACTCTTACTAAAGGACCAAATGAAAGTTAAAATTTTCTTCTTAATTTTTCTGTGTGATGGCAAAGTAATAATATACATTAGATTTGATACAACTTAAAATAGCACTGTATCCATACTAATATTATAAATGCGAAAGTCTGTCTGTCTTTCTGTCTATCTGTCTGTCTGTCTGTTACGCTTTCACGGCCAAACCACTGAACGGATTTCAATTAAATTTGGTATGAATATAGTTGAAGACCCGGGGTCAAACATAGGCTACTTTTTGACGCAGGCGGAGCTGCGGGAAACAGCTAGTTAAATGATGATGCAACTCAAACTCGGCAAAGTACCTAGTGCCAATCCAATAACAAAAAAAATATTAATATTTTTAATAACAGTTTTTTTTTGTAGGAAGCCAGTATAATGCGAGAAATCATAAAAAAACAATTAGAAAATAATATATACCTACCTAAGTTTTTTAAATCAAAGAATTTTTCATTAGTTGTATTGAAAATGATTAAATGTACTTTGTGGGCGGGCCATTATTCCATTGAACATATGCACAAAGTAAAAAAAAATAAGTGCTTCCTGTGGAAATCGAACCCACAACCTCTGGCTCTGCAGGCAAACACCTTAACCACTGAACTACATAGGCAGTTCAATTGGGCAGTTAGATTGTCAAGCCACATTCTATTAATCTATATCAATATCTATACTAATATTATAAAGCTGAAGAGTTTGTTAGTTTGAACCGGCTAATCTCAGGAACTACCGGTCCTGTGACTGGATTTATCGAGGAAGGCTATAGGCCTGGGCCAAGTCGGGACGGGCTGCTAGCTCTTTATAGTTCTGATGGTTAACACTGCCATCCCCTCCACAGGTCATGGCGTGAGAACATCAAACTAGTGAACACAGAACGCATCAAGATAGAAAATACAGACTATCACACAGACTTCACCATAGTGAATGCAGTAAGAAGAGACACCGGGAAGTACAAGTTGCGCGCTGAAAACTGCAACGGTTTTGACGAGGAGACTGTGGAGCTCACTGTACTTAGCAAGCCATCTGCTCCTAAAGGTACATTTTATTTAAAAAAAAAACTTTTATTTCGGACTTTAGGTTCATTTATGGCATTATTGCCCTAAATATATTCATTAAATATTTTATTTAATTATTTATTGCAGTTATAATTACAAATTAGGAATAAATTCACACTAACTGAAATTAATATTAAACTATAAACTTAAATAACTAGGTATAATATATATTTTCGTTGGTCCCGGCTGCCATCTGGTGGATTACATGGTCAATCGACCCTGTGTACCCTGGGGTCAGAGTTGTGCGAAACCGCCTCTCGGTCTCTGACGTAGTTCCTTTAACGACCACCAGATGGCAGCCGAGATCAACGGAAAACACTACAATACAAAACCCTTTAAACATGTTCCGAAGTTACAATGGCTGGAGGTCTATCTGCGTATTTCGCGTCCTACAAAACTTGAGTCTGTTCAATACTAGAGGACACCTTGGACACTCCACACAACAGCGGCGAGCGTGATATCTATTACGACTACTATAGTAGCGTTGGTTATTTACCGCAGCTGTGTCAGAGTCGTCGCAGCGGCCAGGCAGCTAAAGCGACATCATTGCATTATTTTGCTATCGATTTTTACCCTGAACCGGCACGGTGAAGTATCTGTTTGGGTTAGGAAGGTGTGAGTAACAATTCTATGGCTAGAGGTTGAATAAAGATCAACTAACATCTTAAATCAGGCAACCGGAACCGGAAAAAAATCTTCAAAAAACTGCAGGTGGGATCATCAACTTGTGAATAACAAAGATAGTTTTTTTTTTCAAAGATCTGCCCTGCAATTCCTACAACACAACATGCCTATTATCTTTGTAAAGAGTAGTATTTTAATCACACTATTATTTCTAGGTCCATTGGAAGTGTCAGACGTGAACGCCCAAGGCTGCAAAGTCAGATGGGAGAAGCCTGAAGACGACGGAGGCTCTCCAGTCAAGGAGTACGAACTTGAGAAGATGGATATGGCTACCGGAAAGTGGGTGCGAGTCGGAAGGTAAATATCTATTATATTTTTGATTTTATAGTATTATTCTTTTTATCGTAAAGCGATAAGGCGGTGTGCCTAACCGCCATATCAATGTAATAAGCTGATGATTATTTAGCCTATTTTGATGAAAATTGAATCATATTTAATGACTCCTTCTTCTTCTACTAGCGTGTATTCCTAGTTGCGTCGTCAGCTTACGATTCGAAGCCTAGGGTACGCTGTAAGTCATGGTCCTAGATTTGGCGGCACTTGTTATTACAATGGAGTGACTGCCAGCTGACCTCCGTAACCAGACCAACAGGAACATGACCCGAGGTGTGTTAGTGGCCAAAACTGTCGGAATGTTTTAGGCTGCCTCAAGGCATCTGACACAGCCTTACGACTGCTATGTATCTATCTATCTATCAATAACCGGGACCAACGGTTTAACGTATTGTCCGAAGCACGAAAGAGCTCAATATTTAAAATGCCACTAAATGGCGATCAATCCAATAGTAGTCGCGTCACGCCGTCGCTTGACACGCGCATTCGCTACGGATACGCGGGTCGCGCTCGACTAACGAGCTCCTCCAATTATATTGAATGACGTTTTATAAAGTGCAATTGAGATATGTTCTTGTATCTCTGTAAGTTACAGCAGGAACACAACACTGCATCATAGTGTTATTTGACTGCGGTCTTCTGTAGGGTACTTCCCCAGACGGACTACTCCTTACAAAATGTCCTACCTCTCTTATTATTTTAGTTAATTTTATGGCACCAGAAGAAAATAAAGGTTTTATTTTCTTCTCTTTTTCGTGCAGTTTTTTTGTCTGGCTGAGAATACCTTAAACTGAATTTAGTCGTAGTTTACAAACATAAATTAATTTAGTTTTTAAACTAAGATTGTTCACAACATTTCTAGGGTCGCTGGAGACAAGAAGCCTCTAGAAATGGAAGTGACTGGCCTAGAACCTGGCCACCAGTACAAGTTCCGTGTGACAGCTTGCAACGACGAGGGCGATTCGGAACCATTGGAGACCGAGCGCGCTACGCTCGCAAAGAATCCATTCGGTAAGATATTTTAGTCCCTGGAAACATTTGTCTATATTCGCACTATAGCAAACACGAATACTGCACACCACTTTCTCAGTAACCGAGCGGTTTACAACTGGAACAGATTGCCTGAGGAAGTGGTCTTAGCGCCATCAGTGATCTCCTTTAAAAATCGCTTAGACAAATGGATTCAAACAACTAAAGTAACATTAAAGTAAAAGACTTTTTGTGAAATTACTAGACACTGCTTGATATAGACGCATCAGCTGTAACAACTGCCTGTCTATAATTAAATAAATAAATAAAAACCAATTATCTGTATTGACAGATGACACCTTGCTTTGTAGACAACATCACCTTGTAAATTTAAGTATGCGGCATAGCCTATCTACTGAAGTTGACCACAGGAGAAGTAGATTCCTCAGAGCTCTTGTCCAAATGGTGTTTCTCAGTCCCCACCAGATCACACCCCACAGGGCAAGATATTCGTGGCGATATCGTAGTGTCACGTTTCCCTATACATTGCCTTACAGGTTAATACACACAGCGATGTTAATATTGCAAATCAATACTCAAAGTCGAATTCTCTCATGCGTCTAACCACCTCACTCTGACTCGTTAATGAGTACCTAATCAGATTCTTCAAACTTAAATAAAACATTCTCCATTTGAGAGAGAATTTTTAAATCTATATTAAAGAGTTGCTTAAGTAATTTTATACTAATGCGTATAAATTTAAATAATCTCGAATATTTTTTTTTATTTGAGATTAAAGAATTTGCTTTAATAGTCATCAACGATTCTGAGTGCGTCTGTAAGTTCCTATAAAGATGAGATCTCGAAAGATAAGTTTAAAGACCAAGTCAAGGACAACGGCTTTGTGAAAAGCAAAACAACTCTAACAATAATGATTTTTTTATGTTTTCAAGATTGTTACACATTAAAACGCGATAAAACCCGTATTGAAATAGTCTAATATGTTAAATTTGTAACAGACATATCCGACAAGCCCGGCAACGTGCAAGTGGCAGACCACGACAACCAAAGCGCTGAAATCAAATGGGACCCGCCGAAGTCAGATGGTGGAGCTCCCGTACAGAAGTACATCATACAGAAGAAGCCTAAGGGAGGGGATTGGGAGAATGCTGGAGAGGTGAGAATGGGGATTAACTTCCTATAGCCCGACCAGAAAAATCTACTACGCTACTCATCGCCTTTAGGTGGCAACATGCTGTATGTGTCATGTCAACAACAAAATTGATAATGTCATTTAATGGACTATAAATCAATCTTTCGTTTTTATTCTCGTTAAATATGATAACATATTATATGTCACTTTTCTCTCATTACTATGAATCATTTTTCCAGTTTGATAAATAAATCGTAGGAAATATTCACTAAATACACGACGTCCACTCCTGTCTCTTTTTGACAGATGACGGAATGTTACATGCATGCTTATTTGCCAGTAAAATAAATTAGTTCCAATATTTTCCCGCAATATGACGAAGGTAGCTATTTTACTGGTCGGGCATAGACTATCACAGATGACAGAATATTTGCTATATAGATATTCAACCGCCGTACATTGAAACGCGCCCACTTTCCTAGTTACTCTCATACTTAAGTAATTGTTACGCCATCTATCAAGGACATGAGAATTTATAGATTATAAATTTAAACTTTTTAAATACACTTAACAACTTGTGCTAGAATTGCGGTACTTAAAAAAATTGTGTATTTAAAATTCTAAAATAAGCGAGATCAGCACTCAATTTAACTTATTTTTATTAAACAATGAGACCCCCATGACATGACTGTACGTGTTTATGTGAAAAAAATACTGGTCACCTAATTCCACCTAAAAAGTATGTAAAAAATGTAATTCAATAATGCCGTCAAAATGCTAAAATCATCATTATCGATCGAACAGGTACCAGGCTCGCAGAATTCAGCGAAGGTGGACGGCCTTCCGGAAGGCAGCGAGTACCAGTTCAGGGTCATTGCCGTCAACAAGGCTGGCCAGTCCGAGCCTTCTGATCCTACTAAGATGACCACTATTAGACATAAGGCCCGTAAGTATACTGTCATAATCTATATTTCCAGCACTGTTGGTTATAGTATATGCAAACCCACCCACATTATAATTAGCGTTGAAAATGACAGGTAAAATATATTAACATTCGTTCTGAGCAAAACCTAGGACGGACAGCTAGACATGACGAAACTATAAGGGTTCTTTACTACGGAACCCTAAAAAAGGCTCGCTTGTATTGTTAAATATTACAAACTTGCTGTTTCGCGCAGCTCCGCCTGCGTCAAAAAGTAGCCTATGTTTGACCTCGGGTCTTCAACTATATTCATACCAAAATTCATCAAAATCCGTTCAGCGGTTTGGCCGTGAAAGCGTAACAGACAGACAGACATGTATTAGTATGGATACACAGTAAAACACATTTGTTATAGTACGAAACAGTTTTTTACATTTTATGATTGTATTTTTGAAACCAACGTGGAATATGAAATTTACATGTGTTTTACAGAAAGAATTGAAATTTTCGAAAGAAACAAAGTGAATGTTAATTATGATGTTTTGACATAAAAAAAAGCTATGAGCATAACGAGTCATTTATCTGTCGTGAAATTGACTGTACATTCACGACAACGCAATTCAGTATGGATATTATTTGACGGGGTCAAAATACTTTTTAAATTTTTTTTAGTTAACTAAATAAATGAATCCCTATATCTCTTTTGAGCACCATTATTACATTGATATGGTAAAATCATCAACGAATAACTCTTTTAGTCGCGAGCGGAGCCACGATAAACATTTATACCAATATTATAAATGCGAAAGTCTGTCTGTCTGTCTGTTACGCTTTCACGGCCAAACCGCTGGACGAATTTTGATGAAATTTTGGTATGAATATAGTTGAAGACCCGGCAAATTTTTGACGCTGGCGGAGCTGCGGGAAAATGCTAGTCTTGTATGAAAAATAGCTATATATAAATACGTTTTCCAGTGAAACCCCGCATCGACCGCACAAACCTCAAGGCGCTGGCGGTGCGCGCGGGCAAGCCTATCTTCTTCGACGTCAACGTCAAGGGCGAACCGGCGCCGACGGTGCAGTGGTTCCAAAAGTGGAAGGGAGAAGAGAAGGAGGTTCATATTAACGCATTTGGATTTCGAAAAATAAGAAGTGCCTTTCTGATAATGATAGTTTAAACTCTCGATTTTTCTGAGAATATAATTCTCGTTCGGAATTCTCTAGAACCATCAAGTACATATATGTATATGTATGATATATATAAATATTACTAGAGTGATTATTTTGACTCTTAAAACTCTGCGAAACTTTGTTATTTAATTTTAAAATAAAAGATCCACCTATAGCTAAATGCAAATGTCAAGAGTAGTAATACTATTCTTTTTTTCTGAAGTTCTTATGAAAGCAAAAACTTATATTAACTTCCTACTGCAATGACTCAGCACCCCAAAACGAATCTTGGACTTTCCGACACAAAAGTTCTCCAATCCTCCCTTCTGTGCTAAAAACTTATAGTTTATTTTTTCTTTCCATGCCTATGGTATATTTTTTTCACAAACCTTTATTCAGATAGCTCAGAATCATTCTGGTCTACCTGAACAGCTCTGTTAGATGCCAAGTAAAACGATCGTAACTCAACTGAGAGTGAAAATAGATTGTCTAAATTAATTTAACCACGTTCTTCACCAGGTCAAAGAAAACGTCATCAACGTAGACTATAACACGAAATTGGACATCAAAGATTCGGTCCGCGCTATGACCGGCACGTACAGAATCTTGGCCACCAACCAACATGGTTCTGACGAGGCCGATGTGGAGATCACTGTACTTTCTGCTCCGTGCAAACCTGGAGGACCTTTGAAGGTCGCTGACGTCACTAAGTCTGGATGCAAGTTGGCCTGGAAGAAGCCAGAGGATGATGGAGGTAGGTTCTAGAAGTTTCCTAAGACGACGTTGTAATAAGCTCTTTTTTATTGCAAAGGAAGAATTATGGTTCGAATTTGACTGATGTGGAGATTACTGTACTTTCTGCACCTGGCAAACCTGGAGGACCTGTGAAGGTCGCTGACGTCACTAAATCTGGTTGCAAGTTGACCTGGAGAAAGCCAGAGAATGAACGAGGTAGGTTGTTGAAGTTTTCAAAAACTACATTGTAGTTAGCTCTTCTTAGTACAAAATAACCCAGAGGTTCGACGTGCTTCCTGAATATATACCCTCCTACGTAAGATAACTCTTCTTATCTGACAACTATCAACACTATTCTCTAAGTAATATGGTTTGAATTTGACTGATTTGGGAGATCACTGTACTTTCAAAAACCTGGCGGTCCTTTGAAGGTCGCTGACGTCACTAAGTCTAGATGCAAGTTGGTCTGGAAGAAGCCAGAGGATGATGGACATAGGTTTTATTTTATTTAGTCAAAAGGTCATAGACCAGAACGATGGACCTTATCTGGTAAGGTTTGTAGGAGAGATACCTGTATTCTCTGCCCTGGGCAATCTGGGCGTGCCTGGTTCTCTGATGTTACCAAATCTAGTTGTAAGACATGGAAGGATGACATTGTATTTTTACGTAGGTATAAATGTACATGCAGTTGTTACAATGATGTAATGGTATATTTTGCTATTACAGTATGGCGTACAAATATTAAATTGCACAAAGCGATTCAAGTATTATTACAAGTCAAAATTAGAAGTAAATTAATATTTAGTTGTCAAAATTCTAAAATAGTCTAATAGATCAAGATTGTTTTGTCAGATCTATAGCTAACTTATTCCTTCCCTTTCTTCTCCAGGCAAACCAGTCACAGGCTACGTGGTAGAGAAACTAAACAAAGCCACCGGAAGATGGGTGCCCGTCGGCAAGACGGACGACACAGAAATGGAGATCAAGGGCTTACAAGAGGGAGAGGAGTATGAGTTCAGAGTGAAGGCTGTCAATGAAGAGGGAGAGTCGGAGCCGTTGAAGACTGATCACTCTATCATCGCTAAGAATCCTTATGGTAAGAGATATAATTATGTTTTGATACTATACACTCTGGGCACTCCATACAACAGCGGCGATCCCGATACCTATTATTATACTACACCGATTCGGTCGCGTATGCACACACGTCAATGTGTGTGTTAGTCGTAGGGTTGGTTAATTTACGCAGTCGCAGCGGCCGGGTGGCTGAAGTGTCATCCTTGCATAGTTTAGCTTTAGATTTTTCTCCCGAATATTCTGAATACGGTGTTTCGTTCGGAATCTAACAGATTCCGAAAACGACAACAAAATTATTAATTAATTATAGTAGCAATTAGCATTTAAAGTTTTTTAATGAAGAAAAATGGGAGCGTGATGGAGCACGAAACCAAGCGGCAGTGACGTCTCTCCACCCCTAAGTGCGTCCTTTTCTCGTTTCTTAACTGTTTCCTCTTCCACAGAATTTCTAAGGCTTACAATACAATATAATGCTAGCTTTTGCACAACAAGGATACATTATCAAATACAAGCGATAACAAGAAAAGCCTTGCGCTAAAGGCGGCTTATCGCATTGATTTATTTTTGAATAGATTTAAAAAACTCAAATTTTGGATATGTATATTAAAAAAATATTGTGTAGAATAGCTATCTATCTATATAAAACAATTGAATCATTCAGATATCCCCGGCAAGCCATCAGTGCCCACCATTGAAGACTGGGACGTGGACCGCGTGGACCTCAAATGGGAAGCCCCGAAGAACACCGGCGGAGCGCCCATCACCGGATACGTTATTGAGAAGAAGGAGAAGTTCGGATCGTGGCAGGAGGCGCTTGTTACTGATGTGAGTTATATCGTTTTTGAATAAACACCATCATCCATTTAGGTCAAATGTGCCGACCAGAATGTGTATTATGATAGATTTTGTCATTCTATCATTTCTTTCGTTTCGTTTTAGCACAGTGGACGTTGTAAATTTTATCATATGATATATTTATCAAAATGACAAAAAAATCATAGAAATGAGAGTAAAGTGATATAAAAGATGTTATCATCTTTGACGCGAATAAAAACGAAGGATTGATTTCTATATAATTAAATATCATTGTTAATTTTGTTGTTGACAAAACAGATACAACATGTTACCACCTAAAGGCGATCAGTAGCGACGACGTTGCACGGTTTTTATTTTCCTGGTCGGGTTATAAACGATATAGCAGGCTAAATTAACTTATGATATCATCCTCTATTTTATCTCATCTCAGTTTATTTTGCTCGTAGTCATTTCTCTTTGAAAATGTGCCTTTCGCAAGTATTTTTAAAAAACAACCTCAATTCATTATCAATGAATCCGCAGTCAGTTCACTGCTGGACATAGGCCATAGACATTATTAAAATGGCCGGTTAAAAGCGGCCTGCATCCTTGCTTGTTTGCGACCTTATTCAGATTATCTGACCATCGGGTCGGTGGATGCCCAACACCCTGCATGTTGTTTCATGGTCACCATTCGAGAACTTGTCTGCCGCATCTGCCTTCGGTTCTCCGCGCTATGTGCCCCGCTCACTGCCACTTCAAAGAGCTTTCTGTATATTCCAGACGCCAAAATGCGAAGCCCGCGTGCCGGACCTCAAGGAAGGCAACACATACCAGTTCCGAGTCCGGGCTGTTAACAAGGCAGGTCCTGGTGAACCCGGAGACCCGACACAGCCACATGTGGCTAAGGCTAGATTCTGTAAGTATAACTAATATTTATTGTAATTAATTGTAAGTAACTCCCCCCCCCCCTACACACCAAATTTTTTTTTTTTTTTCTAAGCGAGTCAGTCGCCTCTGGCTAATTTATATTAATGAAGACCAATTTTCTGCCACTGAGAAGGTACTGTCAGTAGCTTCATAAAGGTCTTTGAAATTTTCTCAAAAAATCTCCAAATAAAAGAGATCTGCTTTCTACTCTCATCCTTTTAAAATCATTTGGTAAGGTCCTACATTACTCGATCGTATTTTTTTCTATTTGAGACCTCGTGTAGAGAGAATATAATAAAGTACCTGACGCTACTCAACGATCTCGTTGCACAGCTCCCTCAAGTTGACATATTCAATGTAAATTTAACTTATTTCATATCTGCATGTATTCGTTTTTTGTCAATTACCAACTAATTGTACTTATTTAACTCACTATACGTCTTGGGAAACTGTAAGTGTAGTGAGTAGCTGTGAATAAATAAATAAATAAATAAAAGTACTTGATTTTTTTAAATTTCCCATTCTGTTCGAAATTAATATATAGCCAAGTAAATCGTAGTAGTAAATAGTATATAACAATCTAACCTCTTATCCTGCGAACGAATGATTTCAAAATGTATTTATTAATAAACGAATTACAAATGAAATGAATGAATTAATTGCCATTTAATTAAATTCACAGTGAAACCCTTGATCAACCGTGACAAAATGCACGCGATTCGCGTCCGCGCCGGCCAAACGGTCAAACTGGACGTGGACATCAAGGGCGAACCTCCACCAACCAAGACCTGGACCTTCGCCAAGAAGGTCCTCGAGAACGGACCTGGGGTCAAACTGGATAATGAGGACTACAACACCAAGCTGCAGATCTTCGAAGCCACGTGGCAGAATACTGGGGTTTACACCCTGAAGGCTGAGAACGATTCTGGTGTTGACGAGGCTACAGTTGAAGTTACTGTTCTGGGTAAGTTGGTTTTTCGGTTCCTTATTCATTTAGTTAGGCCATCGGAGAGGAGTGGCATCGTGTTGTGAAGCTTGCCATCATCACCTGAAGTGATGACCACGACCACTCTGTCCTCTGTCAAGAGTGATACCGGCAAGGAAGAAAAAAATCATTAAGTATCCTTCTAAATGTGTTGGGGGCTTGGGGAATCAGTAAGCGAGTTGTCGATTTACAACCTTTATTGTGTCATCTCGCTTACTCACTCGCATTTAATTTTCGAATAGTATGAAACATAATTACAACGATCGCTCAGTATAAGTAAGAGTGAGGACATAAAGAGGTAGTTTTCCGGTGCAGACAATGCCTTGCCGCAATACCTGCCTCTTAATGTCCCCTTAGAGTATAAAATTTCATTCTTTCTTGCAAACAATTACAGTTATTGGGTTTTGTCTATCAAATTAAGTCAGTGGCCTTAGCGAACCCACGAGAATACTGTTTACGTGTTGAAGAACTAATAGGGAGTTGATGAGGTTTCTCTTCAAATGTATTCATGATTATCTTCTTTGCGTGTCGATAGCATTACACTCTCCCAACTAGTGTTGTAAAAATGCTCGAGTCGGATCTAAAACGCTCGAGCAGTGGCTTGAGCGTTTTAGAATAAAAGCTCACTCAGAGCTTCTAAACTCGACGCTTCGACGCTCGATTCGAGCTTGAGCGCGAGCGTCAAACATATGAGTAATTTTAAAATGAGATTTATTCTTATTTATGTTACACTAGCTGTTTTTCTGCGACTTCGTCTGCGCAAATTATAGCTTAGTTTATCCGTTACCTACTAATAAACAATTAACCACAATGAAACATTATTATAAACGCTTCGACGCTTGAGCTGGAAACTCGAGGGTTAAAGTCACAAGCCTTACGCTCGCCAGCGTTCAACGCTCATGTCTTCAACGCTCAAAAGCGTCGACTCAGCGCTCAACGCTCGACTCTCAGCACTCATTTTTTACAACACGACTCCCAACCCAGTAAGAAACCACCTGAACAGGTGTCAGAGGCCAAGTGCAAGTCATTCAAGATGCGCCATAGTTTGAGGGGAGAAACTACACGCGCACTGGTTTTGTGTGCCGTCAATAATTGCCCACAATACAAGATTATGAAATTCAGAAAGATATCCTAACTAATGTATATCATTTCTTTCCATAGACAAACCAGGAAAGCCAGAAGGCCCACTAGAAGTATCAGATGTCCACGCAGACCACGCCAAGCTGAAGTGGAACAAGCCCAAACACACCGGAGGATTGCCACTAAGTGCATACGTGTTGGAGAAGATGGACACCTTGACTGGAAAATGGGTTCCCGCTGGTACCATAGACCCGGACACCACTGAGGCTACTGTTACTGGTATGTGATTGAGAAATTTCTTTAAACTTACAGTCGCCATCAAAGTCCGTTAAAGTTATTTTATCAAAATAAAATAAATAATCTCCTATAGAGGGAGATCTTTTTAATTTAGACTCATTAGTATAGATTTACATAAACAAAGCCTTAGTATAGATTTGATTAATTAAGTAGTCATTAAGAATTTTGAATGCGATGGTTAATTACAAAATATGTGATTGGTGGACTTAAAGCCATATAGCCACCAGCCGTCCAATAATCGATATGGAGAATTTTTTTATGCGACAGTTAACGCTAGAAAGACTAGTAATAATACTGTGATTATGATTTTATTAGTACTGTCAAAAGAATATATCTGTTAATAAAATGCACGAAGTCCTGCTAAATGACACACTTGCAAAGCAGAAAAGTTGATTATGCAACCAGTTTAATGCGGTCAGGAATATTCTTAGATAAGAGAAAGAGTAGGTAACCCAACACACCAATAGTCAATTTGTTAGCTGACTACTGCTAAAACGTGACAATTAATAATGTATTATTTTTTCTCATAGGTCTAGAACAAGGTCACACCTACCAATTCAGGGTTAAGGCTCTGAACGAGGAGGGAGAATCGGAACCTTTGGAGACCGACCACGGAACCCTCGCCAAGAACCCCTTCGACGTGCCATGTCCTCCAGGTCTTCCTGATATTGTTGACTGGGATGAGAAGAGTGCTAAATTGAAATGGGAGCCTCCAATTAGGGACAATGGAGCCCCTATCACTGGATATGTCATTGAAGTTATGGATAGGGATAGAGGAGAATTTGTTAAGGTAAGTCTTTGGATTGTAGCTATTTTAGTCAGAATTTCTAGGTCGTCTCATGTCCAGGCCCTCCTGATATCGTGGACTGGGATGAGAAGAGTGCTAAATTTAAATGGGAGCCTCCAATCAGGGATAATGGAGCCCCTATCACTGGATATGTCATTGAAGTTATTGATAGTGATAGAGGGGAATTTGTTAAGGTAAGTCTTTAATTTTTAGCTACTAGAAATACCTAGAAGTTACAGTGTCATCCAGGTCTTCCTGATATCATGGGCTGGGATGAGAAGAGTGCTAAATTGAAATGGGAGCCTCATGTCTTATTGTTTTAATTAAATACCGATTATTTTATAAAGTTTCTTTGTACCGAATTTAAAAAGCCTATAATATATACATTGGAAACTTAAAATTAGGAAATCTCTTACTTAAATTATCAATCTTACAGAACTTTTTTCATATGAATGAATCTATCCTTATTACTCGTTTATTTGTTTGAATGCGTTAATGTCAAGAAATTACTGGTCCCATTCGAAAAATCCTGTATAACCTATTTATCGAGGAAGGCTATAGGCCGAAACGAAGGCCCTACCTTTTCCAATTGTTACTGAATATTGACTTCCAGGCCGCGGAAGTCCAAGGCAACGCCTGCCAAAGCACACGACATTCGATTATCAATACTTATCACATTCACACCTCAATAAACTCACAAATCATTTTCACAAAACACCATCGACAAATCTGTCTCAATGTTAGGCTGTTTGTTTACATTATTGTCTTTTTCCATTGAGACATACTATATCTATAGCTATTTCTTTCCAATTCTTATTGAACATTACCTTCCAGGCCGCAGAAGTCCAAGGCAACGTCTGCCAAGGCACCGTGCCCAAGCTGGAGGAAGGCAACCAGTACCAGTTCAGGGTGCGCGCTATCAACAAGGCTGGTCAATCAGAACCTTCGGAGAACACCAACTGGCACACGGCTAAGCCTAGATTCTGTTAGTATATTTTTTTATGCTATATATTGCTAAATATATTTTATTACGATACATTACAAATACTCTTTGCAATAACCAAAAAAACATAACACATCAACCATAAACTTTAAAAAGTCCATTTTGGTTAAAATGTTTTTGTCCCTTTTTCTTGTTGAAAGTCAATACGGAAGAAAGGGCCAAAAAATAAGTTAATTCACTAAAATTTACTACATTTGTAAATTTATAAAAGGGATTTTATAACAAAATGTTGCCAAGAATTTGGCATTTGTGAAAATTTCATTTGAAATAAATGAAAAAATGGTATTTTAATTTTAAATTGGCAAATGATTTGAGTTTAAAAATAAAGTATTTTTTTTTAATTTCCTATTTTGTAATTTACAATGGATCCTTGGCTATACACACTATGCACATACCTTTATTTTACGTGTGGAATAGACCTTCGTCTACTATCCAGCTAATGAAAGGAAGATGGGTGAATAGACTGGGTGGTAAGTGTGGTATAAACCCACAAAAACCACACTAAGTGCTTCGTATTTTTATTTCGTCAATCCATAAATAATTAAACTTTCTTTCTGTCACAGTGAAACCAAGAATCGACCGCACAAATCTGAAGCCTTTGACCGTGAAGGCTGGTCTGCCGGTCTCCTTGGACGTCAAGGTGTTTGGAGAGCCACCGGCTACCGTCACTTGGCACTTTAAGGGTTAGTATACTATAAAATTATAAAATACATACACAATCTTCACAAAAAACATACAAATTAATTAAAAAAACATAAATAAAAAATACAATAAATACTTTGTTCGGTTGTTTCCAGTTTGGTTAGGACATTGCAAGGTTTAATCACCTGTCTGATAATAATGATGATTCCGAGCTTCGGAAGGCTTGTTAAGCCGTTGGTCCCGGCTGTCATTTGGTGGTCGTTAAGGGAACCACGCCAGAGGTCGAAAGACGGTTTCGAAAAATTCTCGACTTCAACGTGCACAGGGTCGATTGACTACAAAACTAAATCGATTTGAATGACATGACATAATGATATGAATTACAAAAAATTTCCTTAAATGATCATAATTTATAAAAAAAAATAATAATAAATTCCTTATCTTACAAAACAGGAGAGGAGCTCAAGAACTCAGAGAACCTGGAGATCGTAAACGTCGATTACAACACAAAGTTCCTGATGACGAAGAGCAAGCGAGCAAATACTGGAGTTTACATCATCAGAGCCAAGAACGAGGTTGGCGAAGACGAGGCCGAGGTCGAAATTTCTATACTCGGTAAGATATTTTTTGAACGCCTATAGGGGATTTTCTTATCCTTATTGAGTGTGTTAGTGAAAAACTAGCGAGCAAATACTAGAGTTTACAGTATCAGAGGCTAAGACGAGGCCGAGGTCTAGATATTTACATATACTTGGTAATACATTTCTAAGAATGGCTGTAGGTAATCTTTTTATTCCTAATTGAGTGTGGTTAGTACCCAATACCAATATTTCTTGATGATAAAGAGCAAGCGAGCAAATATTGAAGTTTACATTATCAGAGCCTAAAACGAGGTCGGCGAAAATGAGGCCGAGGTCAAGATTTTTATAATTGGTTTGATTCCTGTTGGATACTACAGACTGCTATCGCTAAGCCACAGGGCCACTACCGCGTGGGTTTTGCATTCTCAAAACTAACCCTCAAAGTTGTGGTTTGGTTTAGGTAAATACGCTAATGTGATTTGAAATTAGCTCGATTATCCGCCAGAAAACCGTAAACATTAGCCATTTTTTTTCGACAAATCTTATTCGACGACTTATTCTCTAAACACGTGAGTTTCATCCCTTGTACTTTTACATTTTACGTCCCAGTAGACACATTATCTATGCATATTTTAACACATCGACGATGACCTGACACAGCTAAAAGACAATCCATGTTTGTCGGGTCATCGGCGATCATAAGTTGTTAATAAAACATTCAATATCATTATCGTTTATCCCAGGCAAGCCATTGAAGCCCAAAGGTCCATTGGACGTGTCTGACGTCACCAAGAATGGCTGCACATTGTCCTGGAAGAAACCAGAAGACGACGGCGGTTCACCCGTCGAGTATTACGAGATTGAGAAGTTGGACCCGCTTACTGGTAAGTTCTAAATAAGAACACGTGGAAGTGCCTTAAGCAGGCCAGTTAGCAATGGCACGCGCTATAGCACTTCTACCTCATCTTATTGCTGTTGGCGTCCCGCGCGGTAGATTATTAAGACTGTTTGTTTTCCAAAGAAAATAAAATAAATAAATTAAATGCCGTTGTAACACGGTTGATACTTGGTAGTATAAAGGCATTATACGCACATAATCTTGAAATTTTATATTTTAAGCATTTTAAAAATGAATTGTGAATATGAGTTTCGTTAGAACTAAAAATTCTGCTGAATCAATTTGGCCAATTTTGATTTCGAAATATTTGTAAAAGCTAATAAAAAGTATAAAACGCTAGAAATTGCAAGGAAAGTAAGAAAAACATATCACATAACATATATCGGCTATTTATTATTATTAGTTAGACATTGCACCCACAAACTGTTCTCTGCATAACCCAAAGTTTAACTGTTAGACAATGCTCCTAACATTAAGTTCGCCTTTTGTGTAGTATACATTGTATTTTGTGCAATAAAGTTTAAATAAATAAATACGAAAACTGACGATACTTTTTCATATGAACAGGACAATGGATCCCATGCGGCACGGCCAAGGACTGCAAGGCTAACGTCACCGGCCTTTCGGAAGGCAAGCCTTACAAGTTCAGGGTGAAGGCTGTCAATAAGGAAGGAGAGTCCGAAGAACTGGAGACTGAGAAGCCGATCATCGCTAAGAATCCTTTCGGTAAGTTTCCATGTTATGTTATGCCTATGTCGGTCAAAGCCCACTTCTTGTATTTCCTACATAGTAATATGAGCATCATCGGTAAAAGACATCGTAGCAAAAACCTACTCTGTCTAAAGTACAGTGATAGCAGTTAGTTGTTTTTTTTTTTTTTTTTTTTGTAAATGTGTTTCGTATTTGATTTTCAAATTTCGGATTACCGATAAAATTAAAAAAAACGATACTGTATTAAACTTAATTTATTTTTTTATAAAGCTAGCAATTTTTCACAATTTCTGAATTCTGTTAGGTAACTTTATCCCTAGATGAGGACTTTTGGCGGGAAGCTATGAAGAGCAGTATCAGCGCTGTATTTTATTTTCCAAAATTTGTATTTTTTTGAGTGTTTGTGATGGTGGATTATTATTCGCAAAGTGTTCGGTAACAAACGTGAGTGTTGGGAAGTGATACAGTGTTTGATTTATGTGATTTTCATCCTTATTGCCAAAAGCTCCTAGTAATCGCTAAGTGCAGTTTTTTCTACCACTTCACTTAGCCTGATTCTTCTGACTAGACTTGACTACCCACTAGACTTTTAGACTTGACTAGGACTTGAGGAAAACGAAACCACATTGTAGGACTGAAGAAGATATAAAAGCTAAGAAGGGCTTTAAAAGACTTTTATCCATAGCCGTATAACCCATTACTAAAAAAAAACATCCCTAGGATAACAATGTGAGTTTCTATAAGTTGATAAAGTGCGAAAGTTGTTTAGTTTATAATTCATTAGTCCAACTGTTGTTTCATTTTGGGAAAATTTCGATCCATCGATAGAGAAACATATTATCATATCAAAGGGTATCAGGTTTAAAACTTACTTTAGAATTCAAACTATAGAATTGGGTCTCATGATTTTTTCAACCTTCCAGACGAGCCCGGAAAGCCCGGTCGTCCAGAACCCAGAAACTGGGACAAGGACTTTGTGGAACTGGAGTGGTCTCCTCCGAAAGAAGATGGCGGCGCTCCCATCACTGGATACATCATACAGAAGAGAGAGAAGGGAGGACGGTAAGTTGTATTAGTTTGTTTTAAATTTATGAATATTACGATAAATTGGTAATCACTATTTTTTTATTTTTCATCACTCAATACAGTTTACTATGCCAAAAATAATAAAAAAATAAAACTCTGGTCTGTTCATAATTAATTTTATTCTTTTCATGAGTTTTTTTCTTAGAAGTCTGACGCAATAGGATAAAAAAGCTTATGGTAACATAAAATACATTGAAGTTTCTTGATAATATTCTATTGTGCTAATTTTCTATTGTTCTATTCTAGTCCGCCTTTGCACCTCATTTTCATGTATGTTTGCCGGAAATCGTCATAGATGTGGCATGTTTCTGGAAAAACAATGTCTGATTCTGAATGAATGAATGAACACTTTATTGCACCATTTACAAACAAATGAAACACATAGTTAAATCCAGTATCACTAAATGAGCTAATCGACACCAAAAGAAGAAGATGTATGTTTGTTTTGTTATCATTTTGTTTTGGTACTATAAAGAGTATTTGTATTGTATTGTGCTAATAGGCGAACTTAATGCTAAAAGCATTATCTAAAGTCAACCTTTGGGTTTAACGAAGATCGCGATATGTATTTAAAATATAAGTACGTAGATTTTAAGATATTTACCAATGTTATTTTATTTTCAGCTCATGGCAAGACTGCCTACGTACTACTGGAGACCGCCCCACTGGTAGAGTGGAAGATGTGGAAGAAGGTCACGAATACGAGTTCAGGGTGATGGCTGTGAACAAGGCCGGACCTGGAGAACCTTCTGACCCTAGCAAGTCCGTCATCGCTAAACCACGATTCTGTAAGTATTCTCTAGTCATAATGATTATTTATACAGCTCCACTGGTGTAGAAGATGTGGAAGGTCATGAATTCGAGTTTAAGGTGATGGCTGTGAACAAGGCCGGGCCTGGAGAGCCGAAAAAGAACAGATATAGAGGTCCATTTTAAATAAATAATAAAAAGGTACAACTTATTTATCTTATACTAAAATTAACACAATAAAATAAATGGTTTGAAAAAACACTTGCCAACTGTCAACGCAGAATCCAAACTAGGTCTAGCCTGTATTTCGGAAACCCTGTTACTTTATGGTACTAAATACCTACTAAAGTCTTAATTTTGGTCAATATCG
Source organism: Euzophera pinguis (assembly GCA_947363495.1). NCBI lineage: Eukaryota > Metazoa > Arthropoda > Insecta > Lepidoptera > Pyralidae > Euzophera > Euzophera pinguis. Next base: position 3,924,366 of record OX376179.1, on the reverse strand, counting down.
GTTCAATGAAGTGACACACACACAGAGAGAAGTAGGTTAATTATTACAATTAGATTTCTGCTTCTGATCTTTGTTTATTCTCACACATACTCACTAAGATTGCGCAGTGACCTAAAGTGAATCTTGCCCACCGATAAAAATGATATGTTTCTTTTAACAGTTTTTAATGTTTACAGTGGCGCCACGCATCGACCGCAAGAACTTGCAGAAACGCAAGATCAAGGTCGGCGAATCACTCAAGATGGAGGCCGATGTCAAGGGTGAACCGGAACCAACGATTACCTGGACGTTTAATGGAGAAGTTCTTAAGGTAGGCTATTATTGTTCTTCTCTGCGCTATGGATGTCGATGGTGGAATATTGTTGCTAGAAAATATTATGTTGTTAATATATAAAGTTAAAAAGGTTGGTGGTCTTTGGTCGACGTAGATTGTTTCTCGATCGATCTTTCATCATGTTCCTGCATTATTTGATTTTTTTTTGTCAAAAATGACGTCAGAAAGGTAGAAAGTTTGCTGTAGCATTATTAAATGTATTTCAATCTTATTTTATAACAATATCGAATGTCGGGTAGTCGGTAGTGCTGTGAAAAATAAAACATCTCAAATACTGGGTGACATTCTGGAAAATTCCTAGCTTCTATCTTCTATCGTTTTACGATTATATATCATATTTGGAGGATGTGTATCTACTTTTCACAGGACTACTTTTGTTTTATGAATAAAATCTCATATTTAGAGGATGTATATCTACTTTTGACAAAACTTCTAATGTATTCATTATATGTTTTTTACCAATACTTACATATATCTTAATATTTTCAGGCCCAAGAGCGTCTCAAGATAGAGAACAAGGACTACCACACGTCCTTTGCCCTACAAAAGCTGACTCGAGCGGACGGAGGGAAGTACGTCGTGACCGCTAAGAACGACTCGGGAACCGACACTGTTGAGATTGAAGTGCAAGTCGTCAGCAAACCCGCTAAGCCTAAGGGGCCTTTGAAGGTTGGTAAAAGAATAGTCATTATATTTATTTATTGTTAGGCAGACCAACAGTTTCTATCTATACACTAGGTAAACGACTAGCAGTAGGTATGTATACATATAAATAACGATATAAATGCATTTGCTTATTGCGCTGTCATGTATAATTTTGTTATTTTAGCATCGAAGATCGTGACGTAATGGTTAACATACCTGCCAGCTACTCAGGAAGTCTCTGGATCGATCTCCGGTCAGGATGAGATGGAAAATGGGTCTTTTTTTGAATGACAAGGGCCTTGGATGTATTTGTGACAAATTATAGTATCGTGGAGTTGGTATTCCATAACACAAGTCTCGAACTTTGGAGCTAAGCAATCTGTGTGATTTATACCTATATATTGAACTAGCTTTTTCCCGCAGCTACGCCGGCCGCGAAAGCGTAACAGACTGACAGACTTTCGCATTTATAATATTAGCATGGACACACTTTATAGACCATAATTATTTTGTCTTGCATAGCGCGTATGAATATCTGTGAAACGGAATGAGAAGAATTGACCAGCTGAATTATTCTGCATAAATATTTGCTAAACATTTGTATCTCATCTATCGATTCTCCTGTCTTTCTGCAGCCTTAATATCAAGGCTACGAAATTGACAATAAAACAATCAGTTCCGCAGTCAGAAATAGACCTTAATAAGAACATTTTAAAGCCGAAAATCTGGTCCCATACCTTCTCGCGGTCGACTATAATAATAATCTATATGCCAATCAATAACCACGTATTTATTATTCCTAGGTGTCAGACGTAAAAGCCGACGGTTGCAAGCTCAAATGGGAACCGCCAGAGGACGACGGCGGCGAACCGATCGAGAACTACGTCGTCGAACGAATGGACACTGAATCCGGAAGATGGGTTCCCGTTTGTACCACGAAGGTTCCAGAAGCTGACGTCACGGGCTTGAACGAGGGCAAGGATTACATGTTCAGGGTGAAGGCTGTCAATCCTGAGGGAGAGAGTGAGCCGTTGGTCACTGAAAGTGCTACTACGGCTAAGAATCCATATGGTAAGTGTTTAGCAATCTTATGGTCTTTATTATTAGAAGTAGGTTTGCACAACGAAGGTTCCCGAAGCTAATGTCACGGGATCAAACGGGAATAAGAATGCCATTCCAGGCAACAAAATTGAGTGTTTCGAAAAACGAGTGCTTGTAAAATAGTATGATCAATAGGCTAGTTTCCTAAAAAAATATAATTAGTCCGTCAGTTAGATTATCAAAAAGTATTGGAGACGTATTTTTTCTTTTGAAAATGCAACCTGGAATGGTAAAGATATGGCGCGTTAAAGTTCCGTGTGACGTCACAGTGTGCTCCACTTTTTCGCAACATGTGACGTCACGAGCCCTCATTTCTTAACTTTGAAGCGTTATAACTTTATATATTTATCGCTCAATTAACAAAAGAAAAAATACGTCATTAATATATTTGGTTTCCTTTAATGACGGACTAACTTTAATGTCATTCTTTTATCCCAGGACACTAGCTTATTCAATTGATTTTGTACTCTTCACTGTTATCGTTTAACGTCCGGTCCGTAGGTCAAATGATTCTGCATAGGTTGACTAGGGTGCAATTCTTGAACACAATTTTGCTTTGAATCTATGACATTACCGTGAGGTTATTAGGAAAATGTCAGTCGTCACAACGAATGGAAGTTTACTTATTTGTTTAAACTTTATTGTACAAAATAAACAATTGTATATCAGAATAGGTGGGCTTGATGCTAAAAGTATTATTAGTACAAACGCGAAAACATAAGAAATCATTATAAATATTTGTTTTTGTTAATAAAAGATATCAGAAATCATATCTACAAAATACTACAAATAAAATGTAACTTATAGGCGAGCCGGACTCCCCCGGAAAGCCAGAACTGAAGGACTGGAGCAAAGACCACGTGGAGTTGAAATGGGAGAAGCCCGCCAGCGACGGTGGCGCCCCCATCACTGCGTACATCGTGGAGAAGAAGGACCGAGACACCGGCAAGTGGGTGAAGGCTGCTGAGGTAAGTACGAGATACGTTAATGTCGACAATTACATACACATATAGGAAAAAAACACAGACATAGGAAAAAAAGGCTCTTAAAATTGCTGAATGGAGATCAAGATCTGGGCGAAGGAAAGTAGGGAAGCCACTGTGTAAAACTATGGGCAAAACTGGTTGCGAGCAGCAAGAGACCGGGTGAAATGGAAAATTCAAGAGGCCTGTACTCGACTATGAGTGATACCGGGCTGAAGGAGAAGAAGAAGGAAAAAAAAGGTCAATTGTGAGTTAGACTCCTACGGAAAAAGGAGTGGAGCAAAGACCATGTGGACTTGAAATGGGAGAAGTATACATTGTGGAGAAGAAGGACCGCAACAACGGCAAGTGGGTGAAGGCTGCTGAAGTTTATAGTTCTTTAGTAATTGGTTTTACAGCCATTGATACAAGTATAGCCCTTCTTAATTTTTCCTACGGTATGGTTTCGTCAAGTCTAAAAGTCTAGTCGGCAGTCAAGTCTAGTCAGAAGAATTAGGCTAAGTGAAGTAGTAGAAAGAAGAAACGCTTAGCGATGAATAGGAACTTTTGGCAACAAGCAGGAAAATCACATACATAATTCAAATAACACTCACGCTTGTTTTCTAAAACTTTGTGTATAATAATCCGCCATTATTATGCACACACACACAAAAAAAAACACACATTCTGGAAAGAAATACAGCGACGAAACTGCTCTATTCAGCTTCGCGTAAATAGCCATTTAAAAATCTTAAGAAATTATTTTATAATTATATACAATCCTCACCTAATTCCTTCTGCCAGGTGCCCGGCAACAAGACAGAAGCGAAGGTTCCCGATCTGATCGAAGGCAAGACGTATCAGTTCAGAGTGAAGGCGGTCAACAAAGCAGGCCCGGGGAAACCTTCAGCTCCCAGCGACAACCTGCTTGCTAAAGACAGATTCGGTAAGTCATGATTTGATTCGCCGTTCGATATCTATTTTTTAGATAGAGGGGCTTCCTCGATACAGAAGGCTTATTATCATCTCTTAATTCACAGTAGATCGTACAGACCACAATTGACTGCCGAAATGATTAACCCTTAGATTTTATTTAAACCTTTCCTACACTGTACAGCTGCACTTTGTTTGGGGATTCTTTTAATTTTAATACAAAACTTTTTACTTACTAACTCACATAGCATATAATATGTAATCTTCTAAATATAGATGTCAATTCCGATACATGTTAATTTCGAATGAGATTTTAAGGCATTGATATATAGTTATATTTATTGTGTCATGTAAAATAAAAAATAAAATTTCATGAAAAATTATACCGTGTAGTTATATCATCATTATTTATACAGCGGCGCCAAAGATCGACCGCACGAACATGCGAGACATCACGATCAAGGCCGGCAACCATATCAGACTGGACATCAAGGTTTCTGGTGAACCTCCACCGACCAAGACTTGGTGAGTATTTTAATAATTGATATTAACAGGAATGAATTGGGTCACATAACGCGGAAAACCAAAGGCCGATGGGGCAGACAGGTTCTCGAATGGCGACCATAAACCGGCTGAATATGGTCGCAGGCAAACGCTGGAAGCTGGTCGCTTCCAATTGGTCAGTTTGAAAATAATTAGGAGAGGCCTATGTCCAGTAGTGGACTGACTGCGGCTCAAATGATAATGATCGACTTCTTCGAAAGGCCATGTGGAGGATCAAACCCCGCGCTAGCGTCTCAATATCTGGCTTGTACATACCCGTGATTTCAATGGCATTAATAATGCAATTTCACTACTAGAATCTGCGATTATGGTCTAGCTAGCGGTTAAGGAGTCTACCATGTGGCCTAAGCCCGAGGGTTCGATTCCCAATGACGACTGGCGAAATAAGAATTTTGAAACTAAACAAGCCCTTTTTCACAGGTTCCACAACAAGGAAAGGTTGTCGACCCGTGACGACCTGACAGTAGACGCAGAAGACTACAAGACCAAATTATCAGTAGTAGTCGCCGCTCGAAAACACAGCGGTACTTATGTACTAAAGGCTGAGAACAGCAGTGGAAGAGACGAAGCTAGTATCAATGTTATTGTCCTGGACGTTCCTGCTAAACCTGAAGGACCACTCAAGGTATTTTATAGCATCTCAAAATGCTTTATTTTAATTATTTTAATTCCGAAATTGTAAAATAGAAAGTAGAAACATCTGAAAATGATAATTTTATTATCCGCCAAAAAACCAATTTCACAGACAAAGTTAAATTTGTCCGTGAAATTTTTGTCGTTTTGGACCCATCGTCCAGTGACTCCATTCATGCAACTGAACAATTTTCCCCAAGATACATGGGTCGAAATATGGAGTAAATTTTTGGACCTCCCATACAAAATATCTCATCACGTGACCTAACTTACTATGGGAAATTTGTTTTTCATGTTTCGAGCTATGTTCCTTGGAGAAATTTGTTCGGTTGCATGAATGGAGTCACGAGAGTGGACGATGGGTCCAAAACGACTAAAATTTCACGGGGTATGGTTAGGTCGTTTTCTTAATATATTGTTTTGTTGGGTCATCGGCGGTAAGAGACTTAAAGTTTACAACAATTATTTTTAATTCTACAATTCCACAAAACCCATGACTTTCGTTTACAAAACTTGAATATCCCCAACAGATCTCAGACGTCCACAAAGAAGGCTGCACGCTTAAATGGAACCCGCCAGTGGACGACGGTGGCGCCCCCATCGACCACTACTTAGTCGAGAAACTGGACACGGAAACCGGAAGATGGATGCCGGCCATGAAGACTAAAGATCCGAAAGCGGAAATTGAGAATTTGGTGCCGGGACACGAATATAAGTTTAGGGTATCAGCTGTCAATAATGAGGGACAGTCTGAGCCTTTGGAGGCTGATCATTCCATCATTGCTAAGAATCCCTTCGGTAAGTGGAACATTTGGTTATCACTTAATTGGGTGATGAAAGGTGAATATAGAGTCATCGCTTTGTCAGTTAGTTTAATTTTTTTTTTAAAACCCCTTATTTGTTGAAAAACATTTCTGTCTTTACTTTCAAATTACATTGGAAGTAAGTGGTTGCCCGTAACGTCGCTTTCGGGGCATCGTAGGAGGCAAATTAAAAAAGAGCGGGCTTTATTTTGCAGTTAGGAAATGCATCCTAATAAATTTTTTGTTAACATATCACGTACTTCAAAATGTCCGAAGAGTTACATCATTGAATAAATAAATTACTACATACAAAGCTCTGTGAACGATGTCCTCACATATACGTAGCGCGCGCTTACTAACTTTGAAAAATAGCGACCGTGTTTATACATAGTAGTTGAAAGTAAAATTTATCTTGTGTGTGTAATTTATTTATTCAATTAAGATACACCAACAGGCTACATGTTCACATTAACATTCTAAATATGTACTTTATCTAGATAGCATGCAACCCAAATAAAGGTGTGTGATGTTAGTCCAAAAATACTTATATAATGTGTTCCGTATATAGACGAGCCCGGCAAACCCGGGACACCAGAAGTGGTCGACTGGGACCGCGACCACGTGGATCTCAAGTGGGAGAAACCAATCAAAGATGGCGGCGCGCCCATCACCGGATACATCATCGAGAAGAGAGAAGTCGGCTCGCCGAAATGGGTGAAGGCTTGCGAAGTAAGTGTATTAAAGTCTTTATTTAGTTAAAGAGGTAAATAATAAAGACGTTATTAGAAAGGTGCAAGAACGTCGCGTTTTGTTCATTTCCAAAAATAAATTTTGTCTAGAAATTATTTCCGCAATGCTCATTGCCTTGTATAATATTTTTGCTTTCGTACTTTTTACGTATTTGACAAAAGATAAATTAAAAACGTTTTATCGTTTTATAAATCCGCTTTCTATTCAATTGACACGAGTAAAATAAAAATTATGGCTAAGTTTTTCGTGACAATACATTTGTTACGAAATTTCTGTTATTTTGCCTTTTTTTTATTTATTTATTCACAGCTACTCACTACACTTACAGTCTTTTAGAGATTTTGGTCATTTGTGACAAAATTCTAACTTCTGGCGATTCGCTAATCTGTCATATTTCCATATCTGACGTTTTACTACTAAACCACATTTATTTTTGTTCTTTTTTATATATTTGATTACAATTATTGTAAAATTAGCATTTAAGAATATATTTAATAATGATTAATTTATTTATTCTTATTTTAGGTGGGACCAAATGACAACGAGAAAGCGACAGTGCCCAACTTAGACGAGGGCACGGAGTACGAGTTCCGGGTGAAGGCTGTCAACGAGGCTGGTCCTGGAGAACCTTCCGACGCCAGCAAATCTGTCGTCTGCAAACCCAGGAGATGTAAGTTTATTTCAATGGCACGTAAACATTAATCTAATATGCTACTTGACTGTGTTCATACTTGGACAAGATACAAACGACAATGAGAAAGCGACAGGGCCCATGTGTATTAAAATGACATGTAAGTTGACCTAAGTGTTAGCGAGACAAATATAAACTAATTTAATTATCGATATGGGTTCGTCCCGCTCACGTATAGGTCAACTTAAATTGTTTTTGTATTAATGCCCCAAAAAGAAACAATCTTAATCCTATGAATAAATAATGGTTTTAAGGGGAAGGATGTATAGCGGATAATGAACGAGTTCTTTATTCGTGAAATATTGCTCCGTGATTTAATTGAACCCGGTTCTAGTTTTAGTTTATTTTTTTAATGTTAAATGCAGATGTAGTCCTAAAAAACACCCATATACATACAAATTAGACAGTATAGGAATTTTATTCCTTTGACGTACACAAACGTTTACACAAAGATAATAAAATCTCTTTTTAAGTTGAGTTTAACGATAGTGCCGTAGCTATGGCTATTGATGGCAATGTAAATTTATTCAATACTTAGCCACCTCTATTATCCGTTGATATATTCTTTAAAATTTAAATTTGAATATGTTCAACAGTGGCGCCGAAGATCGACCGTCGCAACCTCCGCACTATCAAGGTTCATGAAGGAGAACCAATCTCTCTGGATGTGAAGGTTTCTGGAGAACCTGCTCCAGATGTCATTTGGACACTGAATGGAAAGTCTGTTACTAGTGGAAACGGACTTAAATGTAAGTGAAATCTTTTATAGAAATTTGGAAAACTGTTCTTAGTACCTAGGTATATTGTATATTTATATTATAACTATTCATAGAAATAGATGTTAAGGTATCTGGAGAACCGGCACCGGATGTCACGTGACAGCGTGTTTCTTTGCTCTAACTTGTGGCGTGTGTTTTTGAATGATAGTAATATTTTTTATTATTGTTTTTCCATAAAACTTTTTTTTTGTATATTCAACGTCGATTTGTGTCATTAAATAGCCTATAACATACGTAACGAATTTTTTATTTCACAACAGTGGTGGAGATTCCATACTTGAGCAAGTATCAACACTCGAGCCCTCGTAGGAAGGATTCGGGCACCTACAAGATCCAAGCCGTTAACAAATACGGTCAGGACACCGCTGAATTGGAGATCATTGTTACATGTAAGTCTGATTTAGTTTCTATACAAAAATAAATTGATTACTTGACAAGGACAGTGCTTAATAAGAATAATCAAACTTCCTGTATGCTGGAATTGGTCGCCGATAGAAGTCGAATGCGAGATTACATACTGATAACACAGTGACGAAATTTTGGTCTTCTGAAAAATAATTAAGGAAAAGAGACTTACAGACTTAAGGAAAGAAGATAAACAAAATAATCGAAACGTATTTACAGATCGAGCTTAGTTGCCGAAAATCAAGGCCGCTTTTAAACAAAATAAAAATATTAGTCTGCCCGTTTAGTACCTGACAGAAGTTACAAAGGTTTTTTTTATTTTATTTTAGAGACCTGACTTTTCAAAAATCCTTAGGCAATTTTTAAACCAAAATACCTTAGTAATTTAATAGAAATTAATAATTTAATTTCTTCTCAACAGCTAAACCAGACAAACCTGAAGGTCCGCTAGAAGTGTCAGACATCCACAAAGATGGATGCACGTTGAAATGGAAGAGGCCTAAAGACGACGGTGGTGAACCTATCGAGGCCTATCTCGTTGAGAAATACGACCCAGAAACCGGAAACTGGGTGCCCGTGGGCAAAACCCTGGGCAATGTGCCCGAGATGGAGGTACGTATATCTATACATTATAAATAACTAGTAGTAACTCTAGAACAGTAGATTTCGCGGACATCCTCCAAATATGAGATTGGTTCATGAAAGGCTACTACGAATTCCCACATTTCCCCCTTTTAGAGTTTTTACAGCACTTTTAGGGAAGTCGACATTCGATGTTGGTATTGAATACTAGCCGTTTTCCGCAGCTCCGAGTGCTTTAAAAAGTAGCCTATGTATGGCCCCGTATCTTCAACTATATTCATACGAAATTTCAACAAAATCCGTTCAGTTTAGCCGTGAAAGTTTAACAGACAGATAGACGTAATTATAATATTAGTGTGGAAGTATGGATATCATATCTAAATTTTTTTTTATACACTTAAGTAGGCAAAAAAGCGCCTTTAAGGCAGACATAGACTATTTATTAATAATCTTGATCTCATGTTTCATATTACAATTTGTGTCTTGTTGTGTAGGTGGACGGGTTGATTCCCGGCCACGAGTACAAGTTCCGGGTAAAGGCGTTGAACAAGGAGGGCGAATCTGAGCCGCTAGAGACCTTCGGCGCCATTGTCGCTAAGGATCCCTTCAGTAAGTACCTTTTAGCAATACCTAGCAATTGGCACGCTAAAGACTAGGCTCGCCCCTAGCCACGCATCTCTCGGCACGGCTTACCTTAGATTGGCGGAAAGAGTATATATTATTGTTAAATTAATGTATGATTGAGAAATTATCCCTATGAGGTTTTAGTGTTGAAAACTTGAGTTCGACTTTTGTCCACCTCCCTGCTATTCTTTATTTATTCATTAATTTTGTTACACCACTAGGTTACATGCAATAATATACAATAAACTTTCGCAGAAATGTGCTAGCATGCAACCCAATTACAGGTGAACACACCATTCATAAACACTTTGCTAGCAAGCAAAATTAAATTAAATTCGACTTGAATTTGAATTATAAGATCAAATTAGGTATCGACTTAATTTGATCTGACTGAATTTAGTATTGACTAAATTAAATTAACATGCATTATGATGGGTTTGATTTGGAAGTAGACAACGGGTCGTGTAAAATATCTAGGTCGCATTTAGAATTAATTTTATTGTAAAAGGAAAGAATTTTAGGCAAGGGGGCATGTCTGCCAAGGTTAGTATTTGCTCGTGGGACAACAAATGTGTTTGTAACCTTTCTACGGGCGTTTGATCGGGGTACTGTAAGAGAATATTTCGAGACAGCGTGATGACAAACGATTGCTCCGAAGACCAGTTTTTAAAGGCATATTGCGTCCAGCAACTTACGGGTTATTTATTTACAGTTATGATATTCTTTGTGACCATCATAGGTTTTATAATACGTTTCTCGTTCCTACAACATCAACATTCCTCTACAGCTGTACCGGAAACCCCATCAGCGCCAGTCCCAGACGACTGGTCGGCCACTCATGTGGATCTCAAATGGGAACCTCCATTATCAGATGGGGGGTCACCCATCATTGGTTACATTGTTGAGAAGAAGGATAAATACAGCCCGCTATGGGAGAAGGCTATTGAGACTCACACGCCTACACCTTCTGCTACTGTGAATGGGTAAGTCGTTCATCCGGTCATTTCATTCATTCTAAATGAGGGTGTTTTGCGATGTCTAGTGGGAACCACCTTTGTCGGATAGAGGGTCACTTATCATTGGTTACATTGTCGAGAAGAAGGATAAATACAGACCGCATTGAAACAATGTCGATTAGAAATCCCTTTCATCGGATTGAGGGTCATCAGTGGTTGCATCGAAGAGAATAAAGATAAATACAGCCCGTTTCGGGGGGAAAAATATCGAACTTTATAATGCATGTAATAGTTTTTCCTACAACATCTGATGTTTTTCATTAAATCAACCCATTTTTGTCCACCTTGGCAAACAAATTGTTTTGAATTTAATTATTCAGTATTGTGTGAGAAAAGAGGACATTAAACCATTTCTAATTAATAAAATCGCTCAAGATCAAATAACTAACGAATACCTCTCTTAAAACTCTTTCCAACAGCTTAATCGAAGGCAACGAATACCAATTCCGAGTCATCGCCATCAACAAGGCGGGTCAAAGCAAGCCTTCTGACGCAAGCAAGAACTTCATTGCCAAGCCTCGATTCTTGGCGCCAAAGATCGACAGGAGACACCTCCGTGACGTCACTATTTCTGCTGGATCCACTCTGAAGATGGAAGCCGCTATCACTGGAGAACCTGCCCCTGCTGTTGATTGGAGGTAAGACGTTGAATCTTCTAATCACAACCTTAAAATAAATCAGAAAGTCAGGTGGAAAATTGATGAAGACTTCATCGACTCACCACAAAAGCCTCTGTGACGTAATAATGTCTGCGCCATGCTAAAAATGGAAAGTACTATTACTAAAGATCTCCATTAAAATCCTGTCCTTGATTCGATTGTAAAACCCGTTTATAAAAAAAATCCAAAATATCTTTTAGTTCATCATAAAATTAGGTTCGGAACATTTCAGAATTTAGAATTTTTAAACTTCCTTACCAAGTAACAATCTTGATTAGAAAAATACCTCGAAACTAAGATAGGAACTAAGCTTTCGTCAATGACGAAAGAATATACTTAAGTTATATACTTAAGAAGTCGAATAGCAACTAGGTTCAATTCAAAAACTTTATTTAGCCATAATTGACGTTTCCGGATACACAACTCAAACTTTCAATGTTAAAAACGGTAACCATTGTTCTTCCAGATTCCAGAACGTTCCTCTCCGTCCATCGAAGGCCGTGACCATAGACAGTCCGGACTACTTCACCAAAGTCGTGGTCCGACCGGTGAAACGCGACGATTCTGGCGAATACACCGTCATTGCCGTGAACTCCAGCGGCAAAGACACTGTCACAATCAATGTGCTTGTCACTGACAAGCCTTTGAAACCCGAAGGACCACTGCAAGTAAGTATAAGAGTGTTATATTAAACTCAGTTTATTAATTAGGGAGTTTTATTTTGTGCTAAGATGATTCTGGCGAATACACCGTCATTGCCGTGAACTCCAGCGGCAAAGACACTGTCACAATCAATGTGCTTGTCACTGACAAGCCTTTGAAACCCGAAGAACAACTGCAAGTAAGTATAAAAGTGTTATATTAAACTCAGTTTATTAATTAGGAAGTTTTATATTGTGCTAAGATGATTCTGGCGAATACACCGTCATTGCCGTGAACTCCAGCGGCAAAGACACTGTCACAATTAATGTGCTTGTCATTGACAAGCCTTTGAAACCCGAAGGACCACTGCAAGTAAGTATAAGACTGTTATATTAAACTCAGTTTATTAATTAGGGAGTTTTATATTGTGCTAAGATGATTCTGGCGAATACACCGTCATTGCCGTGAATTCCAGCGGCAAAGACACTGTCACAATCAATGTGCTTGTCACTGACAAGCCTTTGAAACCCGAAGAACAACTGCAAGTAAGTATAAAAGTGTTATATTAAACTTAGTTTATTAATTAGGGAGTTTTATATTGTGCTAAGATGATTCTGGCGAATATACCGTTATTGCCGTGAATTCTAGCAGCAAGGAGGCTGTCACTATTAATGTTCTCGTCACTGACAAGCCTTTGAAACTTAAGGGAACGCTGCAAGCACGTATTAGTTTATTTAAAACCCCGTTAGTTAATGAATGAGTTTTATTTTATGATTTGTAACGATTCTGGTAAATACACCATCATTGCCGTAAATTCCAGCGGCAAAGACGCTGTCACTATGATTGTAAAATCTGATAGTTGTAACGACCTCATTATTTTTCGTTGTATTCGAATCTTGAAGTGCTCAAAATTGAGCCATGTATGCACCTGTATTTTGTTTGTTTATAGATCTTGTAGGTTTAATTTTCCAAAATGTATGTAAAAATTCTCATTTTTTATGAAAATTTTGTCCAATTATTTTATGTAAGTATTAGGAAAATTAAAATTTATAATCTCGACAATAATTGGTAAAATAACGAGTGGCAAATATGGGGTTAGGAACTAATCTACAATTTCGTCGAAGTATTTTAAGGTCGTAGTTTTTGAAGCTAAAATATTGTAATTTTGTACTCAGATTTCGGACGTCCACAAAGAGGGTGCCACATTGAAATGGAAACGTCCTAAGGACGACGGTGGCGCCCCCATCGAGTACTACCAAGTGGACAAACTGGACACCGAGACTGGTTGCTGGGTGCCCTGTGCTAGATCCGACGAGCCCAGTAAGTTGATCAACTTAGAGTGGTTTACGTAGTCAATTGACCCTGTAAACCCTGTTATCAGAGTTTTCGGAACCGCATTTTGGCCTCTGACGTGGACGAAGCCATTATCATCATTCAGGTCATTGAAAATGTAAAAATATTAGATTTACACATTTGTGTGGTCAGAGCCGATTATGACGTCACAGTTCATGTACGAAGCCTTTTTATAACTCTTAACATCGTCATCGTGACGTCAAATTTCACACGGGTTGTCAGTAAACTTTAATTATTATTTAAAGTCTGAGATATGAATGTTTGTCTGGGAGAAGTATTATTGATTCGATATTAAAATTCTTAATATGTAGAACTCATTTTCATTGTTAAAAATGTGTACATATCCGTGTCTAATTTACATAACGTGTCCATATTTATCCCTAAGTTACTTGTTTAGTTCCACAAGTAATTGACTCTTCTGATTTTTACACTATTGATAAAGACTATTGAATTGTATGTAGAAATTGGTGATACTGTGACGAGGAGAGGAAAGAGGCACACGTCCTTCTATGACCAAATTTATTTCTCAATTGATTTTCATTACTTGTGAACGAAGCCCTCGTTCGATATTTAAATCTACACACTTTTTCTGTTTGCAGCCAGTCTCGTCACATTTTTTATTTTTTTTACAGAGTGTGATGTCACTGGCCTAACGCCCGGCAAGGAGTACCGTTTCCGTGTGTCTGCTGTGAATTCTGAAGGAGAATCCGAACCTCTCACTTCTGAACAGAGTATTGTTGCCAAGAACCCGTATGATGAGCCTGGTGAGTGAACGATAGCTAATATTTCATTCATTTAATGAAGATCTCTGTGGCGTAATGGCTTATACGTCTGCCTGCTATTTAGATGTCCCGGGTTTGTTCCCCGGTCAGGTCAAGATGGAAAATTATATTTTTAGACTGGTTAAGGGTCTTGGATGTTTATCAAATATGTATTTGTAATAAATATAGTATCGTTGAATTAGTATCCCATCATAACCCAAGTCTCTAGCTTGATTTGGGGTAACTTAATCTGTGTGATTTGTCCCTATATATTTACTTATTTACATATATCGTCAATTCAAAGTGGACGACTCAAGAACATTGATCAATCAATTGAAATTGGACTATGGACAAATCGGATAACAATACCTAGACCTAAAGTATATATAAAACATTTTAACAAACAACAATGTTATCATTAGAATGTAAATCTTTTTCAGAAGACCTAAGGGTCAATTATTCTTACTAATTAGGTAATAGGTAACACCTTTAAAACAGGTTGAACAATTGCTTAACTTCAAACTTCAAGATACCCACGCATCGCTATATAAACTGCTAATGTGTTCAAGAATATACTATTTTTGTTTACGTTTTTACTTTATGACAACCGGAAGTAATATATGGTCTTCTGTGAATCTGAAGCAAATCCTCAAAATTATTTACTCCCCCACAGGCGCGCCAGGCACACCAAGCGTCACTGATTGGGACAAGGACCATGTGGACCTCAAATGGACCCCACCAACTACCGACGGTGGCGCCCCCATCGAAGGCTACATCGTGGAGAAGAAGGATAAATTCGGAAACTGGGAGAAGGCTCTAGAAGTACCGGCTGATAAGACCACATGCACTGTTCCTGATTTAGTTGAAGGACAAACTTACGAGTTTAGGTATGTGTTTCATTTTCGTGAGGTAGTGTTAATTTATTGGGGCAAAGACAATATAGACTTCAAATGGAGATCATCATGGTGAAGAAATATTAAGTTCGGAAACTGGGAGAAGGTTCTAGACGTACTCGCGGATAAGAGCACATGTACAGTTATTTAGTTAAGAGACAGACTTAATGAGTTGGTATATCCATACTTCCATACTTATATTATAAATGCGAAAGTCTGTCTGTCTGTCTGTCTGTTACGTTTGTGTTGGTGTGAATATAGTTGAAGACCCGGAGTCAAACATAGACTACTTTATGACGCAGGCGGAGCTGGGGGAAAAGGCTAGTATTTTATATTTTACTTTAAACGGACTGGTATGTCTCGTGTCAACAACAAAAATGACAATGTCATTTAATGACATACAAATCTATCCTTTATTTTTATTCGCGTCAAATATGTTATATTACTTTTTTTTCTCTTTACTATAAATTATTTTTGCCATTTACAAAAATAAATTGTAGGAAGTAATCACAAAATACACAACGTCCGCTCCTGTCTCTTTTTGACAGATGACATTGAGATGACGGAATGTTACATGAATGCCAGTAAAAGAAATTAGTTCCAACGTTTTCCGCGGGGCTTAACAAAAAAAATAATACGAGTACAAGCAAGGGTACAAGGGTATATGTTATACTTCTCCCATTACAGAGTACGTGCAGTAAACAAGGCAGGTCCAGGTGAACCCAGCGACAGTACCCACCCGATCGTGGCTAAACCCAGAAATCTGGCGCCGAAGATCGACCGCACCAACCTCATTGATATCAAGATCAAAGTCGGACAGAAGTTTGGATTCGATGTCAAGGTACGGTAACATTTTAGAATAGAATAGGATAAATTTATTGCCAAAGAAAAATACACAACAGCTATAGGCGAAAGTCTGTCCGTCTGTCTATTACGCTTTCACTGCCAAACCGCTGAACGGATTTTGATGAAATTTGGTATGAATATAGTTGAAGACCCAGAGTCAAACATAGGCTACTTTTTGACGCAGGCGAAGCTGCGGGAAACAGCTAGTAATATTATAAATGCGAAAGTCTGTCTGTCACGCTTTCACGGCCAAACCGCTGAACGCATTTTGATAAAATTTGGTATGAATATAGCATAGACACGATTCAGAAATACACGTATTTAAGCACATTGAAATATTTAACTTTGAAATTTTGCATAGGCGATTTTATATAACAATTTATAAATCCATTTTAAAAATTAAAAAAAATATTACAAAATTATAATTATAATCGATGAACACATAAAACATAAACTTTCTTTCAGGAATTATTTACATAAACGCAATATTTAAGGTAGATGTCGAACAAATTTTAGTCTCACCCTTGTAAATTAACTAGGCGTGACGTCACCGCTAGGTATCCATTAGTATGGAGCGTTTGGTATCGTCCAAAATGCATGTGAGTTTACTTCATATCTCAGTTAGCTTAAGTTTGGTCGACGAGTTTTTTTTTTACCATTATGTCTATTATAGTGAGGTCTTTCTTTTAAACATGAAATCGAAAATTATTCGTCATGCCTATTGAAATTGTTCTATTTTAGACATCATCAAATTCCTTTAATTTTTTTTTCCTATGTCTATATTAAAAAAACATTATCCATTAAATAAATAATTGACATTCAACAGGTCACTGGAGAACCGATGCCAGAAACGAAATGGTTCCTCGCCAAGAAGGAGCTTAAGTCCGGCGGCGAGATGAAAGTCCAACATTCGGACTACAATACGAAACTCAACTGCAAGGCTGCGACAAGGGCTGACAGTGGAAGATATACTATCACCGCTGAAAACAGTAATGGAAAAGATGTCGCTGAAGTGGAAGTCATTGTTCTTAGCGTGCCAAGTCCGCCTGGAGGACCTCTCAAGGTAATTTTAATTATTTTGGCCCCAAATCAAGGCTGCTATAAGGGTCGTCTATAACATGTATTGCATTTTATCTTTTTTCAGTAACTATTCTACTATTTATGGATACAGAAATTGTCAAAACATGATTTGTGCTCTTCATTACCGAAGGTTATCTAAACACAAACAAGAAATTACTTTGTTGATTGACTTGAGTACTTGAGTTTAAGATCTGAAGCTAATAGCTGTGGCCCTGTGGCTTAACCTACAATAAGAAAAACCAATTTTGAAAACATCCATGGGTTTGTAAAAACCACAAAATCCAAATTTTTGCCATTTTTCCAGGTTTCCGACGTTCACGCCCACGGAGCTAAGTTATCATGGAATCCACCAGCAGACAACGGCGGCCAACCCATCGAGAAATACATCGTGGAAAGAATGGACGAAGCCACGGGAAGATGGGTGACCGCTGGAGAAACCGACGGGCCTGAGACAAACTTAGCGGTTGACGGACTTCAACCTGGACACAAATACAAGTTCAGGGTCCGCGCTGTTAACAGGTAGGTGGATATGGTTGATGTAGATAGTCGGTGGAAAGCATGGACGAGGCGTCGGGAAGGTGGGTGTTATCGCTAAGTCGGGCAAACCAAAATTAGGAAACTCGTTCTATTTTTTCTGGATTTATGAACTTTTTTTTTCACTTTATTTGCTGAATCAACAGCACTTAATTTTTACTATATAATTATTATCAGATATTCTTAATGCTAATAACAGATTATTTTTTTCTCATACAAAACATTTACTTAGAACAAATAGGCAAAAAGATAGGCATTAATGAAGTTAAAATTCTTTGTGTTTAATATTATATTGAAAGGGTTGCCTTTACTTGTGTATTAAGTACTTTAACATTAAATAAACATAACGTTTATTAAACAGTTTATCCGTTCAACAGATTTGAAAAGTGATTTATAAAACTTATACTCTCTCCTATCACTCGCTGGTTAAGCAATAGATTTCTAAGTGGTATAAATCCCTCATTTTACTTTTGTTTTGTCACGCTTTTCTACACTAATATTATAAAGAGGAAAGATTTGTATTTTTGTGTGTATGTTTGTAATGAATAAACTCAAAAACTACTGTGCCGATTTCAAAAATTCTTCACCATTGAAAAGCTACATTCACCCTGAGTAACATAGGCTATATACCGCAGGTGGAGCTGCGGGAAACAGCTAGTTTTATATAAATTACTTATGTTTTGTACAATAAATATATTATAAACAAACAAACTAACAAATTTAGTTATTTTTTTCATGATTACTCATAAATATTTTAATTTTTTTGATCACCAGGCAAGGCAAATCCGAGCCGCTCACAACGCCTCACTCAACCGAAGCCAAGAATCCGTTCGACGTGGCGGGCAAGCCCGGAACTCCGAAGATACGGGACTTCGACCGCGATTTCGTCGAATTGGAGTGGAGCAGGCCTGAGAGCGACGGTGGCGCCCCCATTACAGGATACGTTATTGAGAAGAAGGATCGATTCTCACCTGATTGGGAGGAGTGCGCTAAGGTATCAACAGATACAATGCTATATTGAAAAGATCTTACCATAGTTTAAAAAACTGAAATTTTGTCATTATACAAACGCGTCTTTACCTAAATTTTTTAAACTGTGGAATTTGAATTTGAGTGTGTTACGTGGTCTGTGTTTAAATAAGTACTTGGTTATCTTTTGTTTCTTATGTTAATAGATAAATAAAAAACAAATCGACCTGGGTGTACAGAATCAGTTTTTGGTGTCAGATTTCTCCATAAGCGCCTCTCGAACTCTGAAAGTGGTTCCTTTGATGCCCACTATCGAATAAAATAACTATATCTTTGTCTAATTGCTGGATTTTTTTTTACTAAGCTTATGACTTTCCTATAATTCAATACAATACAAATACTTTTTTTTGTACCAAAAATAGAAACACATCGACAGTGAGGCACAAAGACATATAAAATTATAATCACAAAATTATGTATTATAACACATTATTGAAAATGATTTCGTCCACAGATCGAAGGCGACGTGACATCGGGCAAGGTGCCAGACCTCATCGAAGGGAATACCTACGAGTTCCGCGTACGTGCTGTGAACAAGGCCGGGCCGGGAGTGCCCAGCGACGGAACTGCTCCACATCTCGCTAGACCTAAGAACTTGGCGCCTCATATTGATAGGAACTTCATGTTTGATATCAAGGTACGTTCATTTGAATGAAAGGTTTTAATGAAAGCAGTATGTTTGCAATTATATATACCTATTTATAGTCCGACCAGGAAAATAGTAACCTTCGCCATATTGCAGAAAAATATTGGAACTAATTTCTTTTACTGGCAACTAAGCATTCATGTAACATTCCGTTATCTCAACGTAATCTGCCAAAAAGAGAGGATTTGACATTGTGTATTTTGTGATTATTTCCTACGATTTATTTATCAAATGGCAAAAATATAGTAATTAAAGAAAAGTGATTTAAAATATGTTATAATATTTAACGCGAATAAAAACGAAGGAATGGTTTCTATTTAATAAAATAAAATTGACCATTTTATTATTGACATGACACTAAAACATGTTGCCACTTAAAGGCGAACAGTAGCGACGCCAATGCAGGGTTTTTATTTTCCTGGTCAGGCTATACATACAAAGTGTAGTCCTCAACTGACAGACGGGACAAATGAATAGACAGAGGAAAGTTAAAACTGGGATTTAAGAATCCAAATGAAAAATAGATTTCAAATGAAACACTCGTGGTCGAAAAGGGCTTGAAAGAGAGAGGGAAAGAGAGATACATTTTAGTTTGCTAATAGCGTACACGATTTTAGGATGCCCATATTAATAATTACTTTTTGACCCCAGGTCAAGGCCGGCCAGAACTTCGAGCTGGACGTCCCAGTTGCAGGAGAACCAACCCCCACCAAAGAATGGACCCACAAAGACAATATCGTCATCAACACCGACAGGGTCAAAATCACCAACGACGCGCATACCACCAAATTCAGGGTCATCGACGCTAAACGCGCTGACGCTGGACCTTACACTCTTAAGGCCAAGAACCACAACGGAACAGACACGGCTACCATTAAGGTCGTCATCCTCGATGTACCATTACCACCAGAAGGTCCATTAAGAGCTGATGATATCACCAAATCAGGCTGCACGTTACGCTGGAAACCGCCCAAAGACGACGGCGGAAGCGAAATCACGCATTACGTTGTCGAGAAAATGGACCAAGAGAACTTGCGGTGGATCCCAGCCGGCGAAGTCCAAGCCTGCAGCATCAGAATCGACCATCATATCGAAGGACACGATTACAATTTCAGAGTCCGCGCCGTTAACAAACAAGGAGAATCTCAACCTCTCATCGGTCACGAACCGGTCACCGCTAAGGATCCCTACGGAACCCCAGACAAACCTGGAACGCCAGTGGTCAAGGACTGGGACAAGGATCACATGGACTTGGAATGGGTGCCGCCGAAGAAGGATGGCGGATCTCCCATCACTGGTTACATTGTTGAAGCTAAGAAACGCTACGGACCTTGGGAAGTCGCTGCCACTGTGCCAGGAAACCAGACAACAGCTACTGTTCCCGGTTTAACTGAAGGAGAAGAATACGAATTCAGGATTATTGCTGTCAATAAGGCAGGAAATGGCGAGCCAAGTGACGCGTCTACGCCTCAAATCGCTAAAGCTAGATTCTGCGCGCCACACTTCGATAAAATGCTTCTCGCCGATAAGACAGTCAAGGCAGGTCAAAGAATACAATACGAAATACCTATTGAGGCCGCGCCGAAGCCGACAGTCGAGTGGCAGATCAACGGAAAGGTCGTTCATCCTACCGACCATATCGATATCCAAGTATTACACAACAGGGTCATTCTAGACATTCCATTCTCTGTCCGAGCTGACGGAGGCGTTTACAAACTGACCCTCAAGAACGACCTTGGAATCTGCTCGGGAACGGCCCAAGTCACTGTCTTAGATAAGCCTTCGAGACCAGAAAAACCTTTGGTCGTATCAGATGTCACAAAGGACTCTTGTTCGCTTACGTGGAAGGTTCCTTTGGACGACGGCGGATCACCAATCTTGCATTATGTTATTGAGAAAATGGATCTTACTCGCGGTACTTGGTCCGACGCTGGAATGAGTACTTTCCTATCGCACCAAGTAACTAGACTCATTCATATGAAGGAATATCTGTTCAGAGTTAGTGCTGTTAATGCTATTGGTCAATCTGAACCTTTGGAGTTAGACCGTGCAATTGTAGCGAAGAACGAATTCGATGAACCGTCGGCACCTGGCAAACCTGAAGCCACTGATTGGTCCAAAGATCACGTGGACTTGCAATGGACTACACCTAAATCTGATGGTGGCTCACCTATCACTGGTTACATCATCCAGAAGAAGGAGAAGGGAAGCCCGTATTGGGTTAACGCCGTTCATGTACCAGCTAATAAGAATAAGGCTACAGTACCTGATTTAACTGAAGGACAAGATTACGAATTTAGAGTAATTGCCGTCAACCAAGCTGGCCAATCGGAGCCTAGCGAGCCTTCAGATATTATCACTGCTAAGGACAGATTTGTGGCGCCTAAGATCATTACTCCACTCAAGGAAATTCGTATCAAGGCTGGTCTTATCTTCCATTTGGACGTAGATTTCATTGGAGAGCCTACTCCTGAAGTTAAATGGACATGTGATGGCAAACCAGTGAGTTCTAACGAGAGGACGACGGTCACATCTGTCGGTCATCACACAATCATCCATACTGTGAACTGCAAGCGATCAGACGCCGGCAAATACCATCTGATGCTGAAGAACGATTCTGGTTCTGACGAAGGCAGTTTTGACCTCATTGTTCTGGACGTGCCGGCTCCACCAGAGCCTCCATTCGAATACGAAGAAATCACAGCTCAGTCGGTTACATTGTCGTGGAAACCACCTAAAGATAATGGCGGCAGCGAACTTACTGCTTATGTCATTGAAAAGAGAGATCTCACTCACGGTGGTGGATGGGTACCGGCGGTTACGTACATCAACCCTAAATACAACCACGCTACCGTACCTAGGCTTCAAGAAGGAACTAAGTACGAGTTTAGAGTATTTGCCGAGAACTTACAAGGACGTTCTGAACCTTTGGTTACAGACAAGGCAGTCGTCGCTAAGAATCAATACACGGTGCCTGGAAAGCCCGGCAAACCAGAGCTTGTTTCCGCTGATAAGGACCACATTAAGATCAAATGGTCTTCGCCTATCTCCAATGGAGGATCCAACATTCTTGGTTACGACGTCGAGAGACGAGACAAGGCTACTGGCCGCTGGATCAAACTGAACAAGGATCCTGTCAAATTCAGTGAATACGAAGACGACAGGGTCCAAGACGGACACCAATACGAATATAGAGTATCTGCAGTTAACGCTGCAGGACCTGGCCAGCCTTCAGATCCTTCGAATGTCTTCATTGCCAAACCTATGAAGGAGAAACCAAAACTACACTTAGACCATCTCATCGGGCGTAAGATTAAAGTCCGTGCTGGCGAACCGATCAACATTAACATTCCAATTTCTGGTGCTCCGACACCGACCATCTCCTGGACCAAGGGGTCAATCCCGCTCGTGCCATCGCACAGACTTTCCACAGAAACAAAGAACGATGAGACCAAATTCTCTATCGAAAAGTCTACAAGAGACGACGCAGGCAAATACACGATCACAGCCAGCAATGCTCACGGCAAAGATTCCGCTGATATTGAGGTCATCGTTGTCGATAAGCCAGGAGTACCTAAAGGACCTCTCAGTTGCACTCCGGTTACACACGACTCTATCAGTCTCACGTGGAATCCACCTTCAGACGATGGTGGCAGCGAAATTACCGGATACGTCGTCGAAGTGGCAGAGTTCGGTGTCAACGATTGGCGAACAGTCGCCGGCTTCTGTCCGAAATGCTCGTTCACTGCTAAGAACTTGACCGAAGGCAAGAAGTACTTGTTTAGAGTACGCGCCGAGAACTTATACGGAGTTTCTGATCCGTTGGAGAGCAAGCCTGTCGTCGCCAAGTCACCGTTCGACCCGCCAGATGCGCCAGACACGCCCAACATCACTGGCTACAGCTCAAACAGCTGCTCTCTGGAATGGCAACCACCTGCGAACTGCGGCGGAAAGCCAATCACCGGTTACTACGTCGAGAAGAGAGAACGCGGAGGCGATTGGGTTAAAGTCAACAACTATCCTACACCTAACACGTGCTACACAGTTTCCGACTTGCGCGAAGGAAATCGCTACGAATTCCGCGTTATCGCTGTCAACGAAGCTGGCCCTGGCAAACCTAGCAAGCCAACTGAACCAATCACTGCTCAAACTCAACGTCTCAAGCCCAGCGCTCCAGAGGCACCTAAACCCGACAGGGTTACCAAGGACTCCGTCACACTATCATGGAGACCGCCAAAGAGCGACGGCGGAGCTAAGATCAAGGGCTACATCATCCAACAGAAGGCTAAAGGCGATAAGGACTGGAAGGACGTCAATGACGTACCTATCCCAAGTCTTGTACATACAATTCCTAAACTTAAAGAAGGCGAAGAATACCAGTTCAGGGTTATCGCCGTCAACGACGTCGGAAGATCAGACCCGAGCAAGCCAACATCGGACATCACAATCGCCGAACAGCCCAACAAACCTTGCATGGATCTCAGTGGAGTTAGAGATATCACCGTCCGCGCCGGCGAAGACTTCTCCATCCACGTTCCTTACACCGGATTCCCACAACCGACTGCATCTTGGTTCGCTGAAGATAATCCTTTGGATGTCGATGGAGATTCGAGAATGACGCAGAAAATCACACCCGAATCTGCCTCTCTCGTTGTTAAGAACGCTAAACGCTCTGACGGTGGACAATATAGGTTGCAATTACGCAATCCGTCAGGTTACGATACGGCGACGATTAACGTACGCGTTCTCGACAGGCCTGGGAAACCAGAGAACCTTCGCGCTGATGAGTTCGAAGGCGAGGCTCTTACCTTATACTGGAACCCACCGAAAGACAACGGCGGCGGCGAGATTACAAACTACGTTGTTGAGAAACGCGAAGCCCGTACACCAAACTGGACCAAAGTGTCTGGATATGTCACTACTCCGTTCTTGCGGGTGAAGAATTTATCAGTCGGAAAGGATTATGAATTCAGAGTGATGGCTGAGAACCAATACGGACAATCTGACCCAGCGCAGACTACTGAGCCGATTAAGGCTAGACATCCATTCGATCCCCCAGGCGCCCCTGGGGCTCCAAGATCTGTGGAGACGACAGACTCCAGTATCACCATCACCTGGACCAAGCCAAGGCATGATGGCGGATCTCCTATCACAGGATATGTCGTTGAAAAGAGATTGATCACGGAAGATAAATGGACGAAGGCGTCTCATGCGCATATACCTGATACTACATACAAGGTAAGAAAACATTTTTTATTCTTAATATTATTAAATTCATTAAATCACACCGAACCATTAACATTAAACAAAACCGAGACTGTAAATTGCTATATAATTTGTGTATTAAAAGCTTTGTTAATATAATATAATCTAAAGATTGGAAATGCCGAGACAATGGAAATGAAATAGATCGATCATAATAATATGCCGTTGTTTAATGCTTCAACAGATTCATCAGATAATTTAGCTTTTAATTATTCGATAGAACTTTGAAATTGACTCGTTACCAAATTTATGTTTCTAAGATTTACATTTATTGCTGTAATTTTTTAATGACTTAAAACACTGTATATTTTTCTGCTATAAATTTGATTTACTATTCCCCAGGTGACTGGTCTAATCGAGAACCACGAATACGAGTTCCGAGTGGCCGCCATTAACGCAGCAGGACAAGGACCCTATTCACAATCATCTGATGCCATCAGGGCTTGTGCTCCACCTAACTGCCCGAGAATTACTAGCGACCTTAGTCTTAGAGATATTACTGTTATTGCTGGCGAAGAGATCAAGATTACTGTGCCTTTCACTGGAAACCCGAGACCTAAGGTAAGACCTTATACACCGAGGACAACCTACTCGTACTATTGTGCACCAGCTGTACTTTATATGTGCGCGGGCTGATTTCACTATGACCTCCAACTATGCCGTTAATGTTCGTCTTACTAATGCCATCGATACGAAAGAATGTGAATAAATTGTTTTTTTTTTTTTCATACCTTGACACTAGAGGAATATTACAATTATTTGTAACTCCACTTATGTGGATTGTCGTCAAATTATAATAAAACCGGGTCTCCTGCGACCGTGTTTTTTTTTTCTAACACCTAACATTTTACAAAATGTGGGCGTGTCATACACAATGCTATCCGCAGCGAACTGAAACCATGTTTTGTTAGTTGTTATCTTTTTGCGCGGGAGACACTGCTAAAGCATTAAATTCTTGATTTTTCACCACATAATTGTACCCCAGGTGTCCTGGATGGTGAACAACGAGGAAGTATTCCCCGACGCGCGCATCCGTTTCGTGACGTCAGATGTGGATACAGTCTTCCTGAATACTTGCGCCAAGCGATCTGACACCGGCTCTTATACTATCCAGCTGGTCAACAGCGAAGGTTCTGACAGTGCCACGTGCAGGGTAAGTTACTGTCATCAATTCTCATTTTAGCTGCAACAACGCATTCCTTTTCTAATAATTATTAGATAGACTGCTGACACTGAATAGTTCTATACCAAATTCAATTATTTTTTTTACTTCTTTTGTCAAAATATTTTAGGCGGTTGTGGAACCATAAAGTATAAACAAAAAATTACTATCATTAGGTAAAAAAAAAAAAACATATTTTTAAATATTAATTTCATATTTTATTAGTCTCGTTTAGTTCAGTTAATTGAATGAAATTGAAACTAAAAACTAATAAAAATAAATATTCAAGAATAAATAAATTATATAAACACCTTTATAGATTGCTTAGCAATGAGTCCGCCTTTGCTCCATATTGTTAACAATGTTATAATTTCAATTTTGTGATTTCCCAGATGTGGGCAATAAAGTTATATTGTATTGTATAACCACTTTCGATTAATTCCACATTATCTATCAACACAACTAATAACAACCTCCATTTCCAGGTACTAGTGGTAGACAAGCCATCCCCACCAGTAGGACCACTAGACGCCTACGACATCACACCAGACACTTGCACGTTATCATGGCGACCGCCATTGGACGACGGTGGCTCCCCTATAACGAACTATGTAGTTGAAAAAATGGACGGCAGCGGAGTGTGGAGCAAGATATCTTCATTCGTACGGAACTGCCATTACAATGTGATGGGTCTTGAGCCTAATAAGAAGTATACGTTCAGGGTCAGAGCTGAAAACCAATATGGAGTTTCGGATCCGTTGACGATGGATGATTCCATTACTGCTAAGGTGAGATTGTTTTGGATTTATTTACTTTATGTTAGAACTAGCTGTGCCCGCGACTCCGCCCGCGTAATGTTCGATTACGTACTTTCCTTTTTGATGCTGCCGAGCTGTGTTAGGACTAATTGTCATATTTGGTAAAAGATTTCCGGTGGTACTAAGTTAGTAGCCGAGAGGCGGCTCTCGACTACTAAACAGGGTGTACAGGGTCAATTGACTATGCAATCCACTTGTAATGAAAAAATAGACCCTCGCTACGTTCAGGATTCTACTAAAGAATCTCTCCCTTCGCTCTGGGTTCAAAAAAGCGCCCTCGCTGTAAAAATATTATTTTGCTCCCATAAGATACAATCTACTATTGTATTTTATATAATTAGTTCATTAGTATCTTGAGAAAACAACTATAATATGATGTTGCATCGTTAGACTCGAGTTCACCTAACTAATCAGTAATTAGTGTTTTAGATACAGACGAAAATTTATAGGTTTCGCAATCGTTTCTTTATTTTATGAATAATTCTTACCCGACTGCAACGAAGAATTCTTATAAAAATGGGGGTTAACCTTTATTCTAAAATCAACAGTTCCCCTTCACGATCCCGGATCCACCAGGCACACCTCGCGTCACGGAATGGGATGGATCCACCGCGACCGTAGTGTGGGACAGGCCTCGGTCTGATGGAGGAGCCAGGATCCAGGGCTACAAGCTGGAGTTCCGGGACGTGCTGGACGGCATCTGGAACAGTGCCGACTACCTGGTCAAGGACTGCAACTATCAGGTGAGAAATTGATAGATATAAAGCCCGACCAGGAAAATAAAAACCCTGCATTGGCATCGCTGCTGATCGTCTTTAGGTGGCAACATGTTGTATGCGTCATGTCAACAACAAAATTGGCAATGTCATTTAGTGCCTTCGTTTTCATTTGCATCAAATGTGATAACATCTTTTATATCACTTTTCTCTCATAGCTATGAATTATTTTTGCCACTACTTGCATTCCTGTCTCTTTTAGGCAGACTACGTTGAGATGCGGAATGTTGCATGAATGCTTAGTTGCCAGTAAAATTTAGCACTACAGATTTAGCGTAAAATTTGTCATGTCTGAAATTTTTTTCAAGTCGTCATGCGAATTATTACCAATTGTTGTTCCAGCTCGTCATGTGTTGTTATGGTTTCATTTCGCCAAACCATTAGACATGCCTATGAAAAGTTCTAACTTGCCAAGCCTATTATTATTTGATATGTTGTGATTCGTCTTGTATTTTTTTTAATTCTAATTCTAAAATCAACAGTTAATCTAATATAATTCTAGTCTACACAATATTAGCCCAAAATCAATCATCACCAGCCACTTGACTAATTAGAACTTAAAAAAGACTTGACGAATCGCTACATATTAACAGTTCCCTTTGCGTCAAAAAGTAACCTATGTTTGACCCGGGTCTTCAACTATATTCATTCCAAATTTCATCAAAATCCGTTCAACGGTTTTGGTCGTGAAAGCTAACAGACAGACAGACAGACAGACAGAAAGACTTTCGCATTTATAATATTGGTATGGATAGTATGAATGACAAATTGAAACGGCCAATAGGTACGCATTGTATTTTGTGCAATAGAGTTTAAATAATTAAAGTTATATTTTTATCTAATTATCGGAATTAAAATTATAGTATAGAAGCACTATGAAGTAGGCGGCCGAAAGGATTCCATGCATCATTCTCACTCTCCTCCGGTTTTGTTTTTATTTCTCTCGCATAGATGTCGATGTAGTATATATGGCATGCGTTGTGATTTCGTTCGTCTGATTTATAGCTAGAACATCTTTTTCTTGTCTCAATTAGACATGACATTGACATGATGTAGATGTTTTTTATTTTTTTGTATTTCCTGAATTTTTTTTTTTTGCGCATTGGAAACACTTAATAGAAATAATGCAATAGTTATTACATTACATTCATTCATATCGAATGTTGAATGTTCACACGACCCTGTGCACCCTGGTGTCAGTTTTTTCGAGACCGAAATACAGTGAAACAATTATATTTCTATTTTAATTATGTGTAGGCAACCTCTGTATCGTAATGGTTAACATGCTTGTCCGCTACTCAAGAGGTTCGAGTTTGATTCCCGGATAGGCCACGATGGAAAATGATCATCTTCTGATTTGCCTAGATCTTAGATATTTATATAACATAGGATGGTAATAAGGTATTTGTTTTAAATATAGTTGTTCAGTGAGTCTCCTATAAAAAAAGCCTCGAACCACATATCACAGACAAAACATATATCTCGAACTTACTACAATTCCATTCACTTTATTGCATTTCATAACTGTACATCCTTGTACTCCTGTTCTCAGTTCTCTTTATTCCTTGTACCCCTATTTATCTAAAAGAGCGTTTCACTTTTCTGAAATCGGATCAAAACCGTCCTTCGCGCAGTGTTAATGACCTACTTCTCAAAACTCCAACCCACTCTTCTGCGTCTTACTCCAAGTCGTTTACGGTGCGGGCTGTTCGCCTGTGGAATGCTTTGCCTGTTAATGTACGCATGGCTCAAACTATTACTAGTTTTAAGAGCCAGGTTAAGGAGCACTATCTGTCCCTTCAAGGTATGTAGAATATATATCATATGTGTTTCTTATTAGTCACTGTCCCTTGTTCCCAAATTATATCTGTGTCTGTGTTGATTTATCTATAGAGTAGACATTATTTTTAATTCTACTGGGCCCACCCTTACATCATGTTCTCTTACTGTACAAAGGTTGGCTGGAAGAGATTGCTTAGCAATAAGTCCGCCTTTGCTCCATATTGTTAACAATGTTATAATTCAGTTTTGTGATTTCCCAGATGTGGGCAATAAAGTTATATTGTATTGTACAATACAGTTCTAACTTCATACAAAGTCAGTGATAAAATTATGTTGGTACAATACAAACCCTGTCGGGTGTCGCACTTTGTATGAAGGTAGAACGGCAAGCGGATAATTTTTGTTAGTAATCATCATGCAAATGTATACCTAACCCTTCAAATAATAACTACTCAATCTGTGTACGATTTGTCCCTGTATATATTTACTAGCTGTGCCCGCGACTTCGTCTGCATAACGTTCAATTATTATACTTTCCTTACTACAGGACACTACCGAACTACTCTATTGTTTTCTATTCTCCGTCATTGCAGAGTTGCACACAAAATAAGTAATTGATACAATTAATATTTGAAAGGTTCATGAATCGTGAATGTAAAATATTGCGACGGAGCTTTACCTGTTTCGTTTATATACAATAATTCCCACAGGCATACAACCTAGAAGCGGGCCACGAGTACGAATTCCGGGTGCGTGCGAAGAACGCCGCGGGCTGGAGCAAGTACTCCGCATCTTCGTCCAAGTTCAAGGTGAAGCCTCGTTGTGGACCGCCCAACGCTCCTAGAGCTCCGAGGGTGGCTAAGGTCGGAAGGAACTACGTTGACCTTAGCTGGGATCCGCCGTCTAGTGATGGAGGTAATGAACTACCGTATTTTGTTTTACATTTCAGTTTTTATCTGTATAATAGATGGTGTACGTTTTAGTCTTTGTTCTTGGACAGTTAGAATCTATTTAATGAAATTCTTCCATTAATTATTAGGCCATAGTTTTTGGATCTTTTCAACCTATAAATACTTAAAAGTTGTATAGTATGACGGCGTAAAAAGGCTAGCAGAATATAAAACACATGAAATGATCTGTGTCTACAAGATCGCTTTTAAATTTAGATAGATCCTAGTCCTTTTTTCTAGTGTTTTTACAAATCTAAATAATTGGTGTGGGCTTTTCAGTTCCACCATTTCACCCTATCTTGGGCAGTAAGGATCGGTATTTTAGATAACTATCAATAGATCCATGAATAATTACCAATTTATGGGCAATGTATGTATATATAATGTATGTGTGCCTTGTCCTTATGTTTACTTGTCAAACACCCTAAGATTGTCTGGAAGAGATTGCTTCAGCGATAAGTCTGCCTTTGTGCTTCGCTGATTTTTGTTGATGTTTTTCTGTAAGGTTTTTATTCCCTTTTTAGTGCATTAAAAAGTATTTGTATTGTACTGTACCCACAAACGACATATCTAACGGAATCCCGTGAGGGTACTCTCCGTCTGAATATTCTGGAAGCTTCGGTCGCTGATGAAGGAGACTACACTTGCGGGGTGTCAACAATATCGGCTTCATCTACTGCACTGGACACCTTAACCTTATTTCTGTATGGCTCGGCGAGAGTGTACAGAGACAAAAAATTATGACGTCATTCAAATCGGCATGACAGTGCAGAGCGTTATCGCATGATATTCAAAATGTGTTTTTTAAATACAATATACATATTAAAAGATTAAAGTATTGCAAAAAATAAAACAATTTTTGAATATTCTACACGTTGACTTACATTGATAACTACATATTAAAATTTAATAAACTAGCCTATTATGAAATTAAAATAAAAGAAATGTATAATTGACCACAGGTTCTCGTGTGACCGGCTACATAATCGAGCGTCGCGACGTCGGCGGCTCAGTATGGGTGAAGTGCAATGACTACAACGTACAAGACACTACATTCACTGCCATGAACCTTGGAGAGAAGGCTGATTACGAATTCAGGATCATCGCTGTGAATGCTGCAGGTAAGCGAACAAGGAAAAAGCTACCTATCAAAAAATAAATAAAAAAATAAGTGATTAGCGAGCGATATTAAGGAGCCTGCTTTATGTTATTTCAGCTAAAGAAAGAGTATTGGTATGGATTGTGAAAAAAGTAAATAAACTGCCCTGTATTATTCATATCCATACTAATATTATAAATGCGAAAGTCTGCCTGTCTGTCCTTCTGTCTGTCTGTCTGTCTGTTACGCTTTCACGGCCAAACCGCTGAACGGATTTTGATGAAATTTGGTATGAATATAGTTGAATACCCGGTGTCAAACATAGGCTACTTTTTGACGCAGGCGGAGCTGCGGGAAAAAGCTAGTCCGAAATATACAGCAGCGTTGGATAACCTCCGACCAGATGGTCAGATGACCTGAAAAAGGTAGCAGGCAATCGCTGGATGCAGACTGCTGCCAACCGATCATTTTGGAAATCATTGGGAGAGGCCTATGTCCAGCAGTGGACTGACTGCGGCTGAAATGATGATGATGATCTAAAATATATAAAAGATCTAAGCTAGCTATGGTTGTTCCATTAACTATTGTATGAATAAGGCAGCATTTAAAAAAAATACTCATGGATTTACGTAAGCATAAATATTTACATAACACTAAGAGATGGATTGCGATATCTCTTTAATTGACTTTTTTTAACTGCTGTTGAAATATCCTTTAATATCCATGTTTCGCAGGCAAATCGGAACCATCATCTTGCACCACGCCAGTAAGAACCGGCGAAGAGATCGGAGGAACCAAACCTGAATGGGTGAAGATGATTCCGCCGCACATGTGCGCGCCATTGAGCCGACCGTTCACCATCGAGTGTGTAGCGACAGGCAACCCACTGCCCACTGGAAGGTGGCTGAGAAACGGCAGGGAGATTGTACTTGGTAAGTCATTGAGAAGGATCGAAATAATATTGCCAAGTCTGTGATCTCATAGATCTAAGTTTCTTAGGAAAGAATAATAACAAAATAGATCGTTGTATTTGGGTTGTAAATTCAATAAACTATAGAGATATTTTTTTTTATACAACTAAGTAGGCAAACAGGCGTACGGCCCACCTGACGGTAAGTGATTACCGTAGCCTATGAACGCCTGCAACACCGGATGAGATGGTAGAAATCAAACTGGTATGGGTGAACATGATTGTCGAATCTGTGTATTGATCTTGAAGGCTTGGATAGGTATAGAAGTCGGAATTATTATTTCGTGTAGGCTACATTGTCAATCGACCATGCACACGCTGGTGTCAGAGTTGTGCGGAACCGCCTCTCGGCTTCTGATCTGGTTCCTTTAACAACTCTCATATTTTGGTAGCAAAGAATAAAGTCATCCAAAAATCACACTTAAATTTCCCCTATAATCGACCATATGTTCCTAAAATAGAACTTTTGGAAAATAAATCCACTTTAAAATGGATTTGACAATTTTAAATTCTCCAATCTAATTTATTTATGAAAAAATTAACTTTCTTTTTATGTACCTTTTTTTTATGATTTTTTTTCTTCTCCAGGAACCAGGTACATCGCGGAATCCCGCGAGGGTACTCTCCGCCTGAACATTCTGGAAGCTTCGGACGCTGATGAAGGAGACTACACCTGCGAGGCTGTTAACAATATCGGCTTCATCTACTGCACTGGGCATCTTAAGATTGGAAGTGAGTGTAGCCTCTAACTCTTTTTACTATTGATTTATTTAGACTAGACTTTTAACTTAGATTATGTCTCGTCATTTTCTATCTTATCGATTTTGAATGTGAAAGAAAGTTTTAACTAAAATGGGCTAAACAAATGTTTGTTAATGTTTATGTATGAGAAGGTTATTGTAGGGGTCATGGATATGTCGCAGACTTTCTCCAGATTATCTTTTATTATAGATTATTTAAATAAAAATAAAAGTAAAAATTTCGTGACGATATTTTCAACATCAGGTGGTACACCTACTAAATAGTATAAAAATAAATGTTTACTTCGTAAAGAGATGGCTTTTGTTAGCTTTATCTCGATTAGTGAAGGCATTAGATTAGACTCATTCTGCATTTTTATCCCTACACAGCGCTTGACTTACTGCCTCTGGACCAAAGGTCGCGGGTTCGATTCCCACAGGAAGCACACTTTATTTAGTTGTTTCCAGTTTAGTTAGGATATTGCAGGCTTAAATCACCCGATTGTCTGAAAATAAAGATGATTCCGTGCTTCGGAAGGCACGCTAAGCCGTTGGTCCCTGCCATCTGGTGGTCGTTAATTGAATCACGTCAGAGGCCGAGAGGCGGTTCCGCACAACTCTGACCCCAGAGTGTACATGGTTATTGACAATGTAACCTACTCGAAATGATGATGATGATGATGACAGCGCTTGACTGACAATATTTTTCACTAAACATCCTTATATTTTCAGACCCACCAAGAATCACCAGAATGCCAGGCGACCTCCACCTGCCAGAACACGACAATACCAAGATCAAGATCTTATACACTGGCGACCAACCTGCTGACGTCACACTCACCAAGGACGGCCACAAGGTCACGGATTCGCCACATCTCAAATACACCGTGTTTGATGATTATATTCTTATCTTCATCAAGGACATCTCTAAGGATGATATGGGTAAGATTACTTAAAAATTCTCGAATTTGAAACGAAGATAGTAGAATATCTCTAGGTTTATTTTGAAGATTTCTAACTTACTAAAGACGGCTACAAGGACTCGCCTTATTTGAAATACAGTGTTTGATTAATAAATTCTTATCGAGAACATCATGTCATTAAACAAAAAAATTGTAAATTATATTCTCAAGCGTTATATTAGGGAACAGGTATCAACCCACTGACGTCACAATCCAAAGACAAGGTCAAAAAGTCGTCGCATCTCAAGTACACTTTGATGTCACGAACACGACTGATTCCTGGAATGCGAGAGTTTCATTGATCTTTTCGCGACACTTGTCGAACGGAAAAACGGTCATATTTGAAACTTTCGTGTAACTCCCATCCACCAAATGCTTTAAGATTTATTGTTCCTGAAAATGAAAGATTCACGTGAAGTAATATCTCCCTATAATGATGAGAAAAAGATTTGAACATATTCGAAATACTAAAAGCTTTATTCCCCACAGGCACCTACAAGATCTCAATCAAGAACAACTCGGGCGAAACATCGGACACGTTCTCCGTCACGGTCACAGGTTTACCCGGACCTCCTCAAGGTCCATTAGAAACTACAGATATCTCCAGACACTCCTGCACATTATCCTGGAAACCTCCAGCGTACGACGGAGGCCTGCCAGTCACGCACTACGTGGTCGAACGTATCGATACGTCGGGAACTACGTGGATAACTATCGCTTCGTCCGTTAGAGATACGAGGTTCACCGTTCAAGGGTTGACGGAGGGACAGGAGTACAACTTTAGGATACATGCCGCTAATGAGAATGGTATTGGACCCGCTTTGGAAGGCGCTAATCCGATTAAGGTGAGATTTTTAAACAAATTTTGATTTGATAACTTGATCAAGTGATTTTAACTCAACGTCATGACTTTGAAAATTAGCCTATGCCAATACTCAAACTATCTCCATACAAAAGTCATGTCTGTTCGTTGCTATATATTTTTCATTTATTTATTCACACACCCTATTTTAAAGTGAAAATGAACAGGAATTATAAACACTTTCATAAAGTCAAAATAGTAGAAGTATGTATAATCCATTGAACAATAAAATAATGAAGCTATTTTTAAACAAATGTAAAAAATTAAATATAATATTAAACTAATTTAATACTATTATCATCATCATCATCCTAGCGTGTATTCCTAATTGCATCATCAGCTTACGCTTCGGAGCCAAGGGTACGCTGTAGTCATGCTCCTAGATTTGGCGGAACTGGTTATTACAATGGAGCGACTGCCGTCTGACCTCCTTTACCCTTTTTATAGGGAAACCAGACCTACAGGAACATGACCGTTTAATATTATTATAATGTGTAACAATCACGATAATATAAGAAATCATTATTATCTATTTTCCCAGGCCAAAGCA
The DNA here is from genome assembly GCA_947363495.1 of Euzophera pinguis. Taxonomy (NCBI): domain Eukaryota; kingdom Metazoa; phylum Arthropoda; class Insecta; order Lepidoptera; family Pyralidae; genus Euzophera; species Euzophera pinguis. The sequence goes on along the minus strand of OX376179.1, from coordinate 3,889,165 downwards.
CCTTTCGACCCGCCATCGGCCCCTGGAATTCCCAAAATCTTGGAGGTCGGAGGAGACTTCGTACACCTTGAATGGGAGAAACCAGAGAGCGATGGAGGCGCTAGAGTACAAGGTATACCATATATGTGTATATAATAACAATTAGACAAACAGTCACGAAGTAAGGACATTGAAAACGTGTCCGAAGGGGACTGTACTTACACACACATACATGCTTTCTACAGTGTTTGCTTCAAATGTAAACAGTATTACTTTCACAGTAAGTATGAGAATTGTCAACCCTATATGTGTGTCGGGTCAAAAATAAGACTGTTCTATATCGATATTCCTATATCGATGAACAGTCTCACTGTCTGTAATCTTAGCTTTTTCCCGGTTGCGTCCTTAGCTGATTGTTCGCCACCATCCATTAGTCCACCGCTAATACAGTATTCTCCTATTGTGCTGGTGGGTAAATGCTGAGGGCAAAACAAAACAATAGTTAAAAACATAACAAGCCTAACAATTTTGGTACAAGGACTAAAACGGGATGGGCACGTGAACTATAAATTTTCTACAGAAACTGGCAATCTAAACCAATTCATAATAAATAACAATAGGTTATATTATACATATATCCTATATATATAGATAAGATAGAAACGGACTAAATATATTTTTCTTAAACATGCGCGGAAATATTGTCATTACTTTTGAATAAAGAACACGCGAAGTAACATATTTACGTAGACTGAAAATCAAATTCACTTCCCGGCGCGTTCTTTGAATTTGGAACGAAGAGCGCGCCGGCAATGTTGTATGAAACGGTGTGCTGTTTGAATTTAGAACTTTTTATCTATCGTACACATCGCGTTCTCATGGCTGTATCTGAAAAACCAAAATTACTTCCCGGCGCGTTCTTTGAATTTAGAACGAAGAGCGCGCCGGCAATGTTGTATGAAACGTTGTGCTGTTTAGTAATTTAGAACTCTTTTATTTATCGTACACATTGCGTTCTCGTGGCTGTATAGCCACAGATGCGTTTACCTTTCGGCACAAACTGTAAAATAAATTAAATTTATTATGTAAAAGGTTTTATTTCCTTGCATTTTTTTAAGAAAAGCACTATATATGCCTCGCCCGAAATGGCAATTGCCTGTCTCGTATCATTGAAGTCCTCGCCTGCGGCTCGGCCTTCAAACTCATACTCGACCTGCAATTGCCTATTTCGCTGCCTTTGCAATAATGTACTATTAATTAATGTAGGCTTAACGATAGTTTGTTAAATTTTATGAATGAGAGGTAAAGGTTTATGTAAGTGAACATAAAAATGTACATAAAACACCTTGTAAATTAATTGTATACTTTATTGAATAAACACAATAATTGAATAAACATTTTACCAGGCTACTGGGTCGACAAACGCGAAGTGGGCACGTCGACATGGCAGCGTGTGAATGTCGCTCTGTGCTTGCCCAACCAGCTCAACTGCCCGCATTTGATCGAAGGTCGCCAATACGAGTTCAGGGTCACCGCTCAGAACGAGGCGGGATTGTCACCGCCAAGCTCTGCTTCTCAGGAGGTCAAGGTCGTTGATCCTAAGGGTGAGTTACATGTTTTTTTATTATTTTGTTTTTGAAAGATCACATATATTTTTTTAATATACTTGTTTTGTTAAAGGATCACAAATTTTATTTTGATTATAAACTCCCTGCCAAAGTTTCTTACGTCAAAAAATATACTTTTAATGTAGCACTTAATTAATTTAAACATAACTTGTATACACTAAATCGCTTAGAATTGAAATAAGAAAAAAAATAGAGTATTTGTAGTATTTCTCTGTCAAATTAAAATGTCGTTTCTGATACAAAGTAACGTCCGACGTAATTCACAGCCGGGACCAATGGCTTAACCTGCCTTCCGAAGCACGGAATATCAGGTGATTCAAAAGCCCGCAATGTCCCAACCACACTGGAAACAACTAAACAAAGTATGCTTCCCGTAGGAATCGAACCCATGACCCCCAGGTCAATGGCGAACGCCTTAACCACTGGACCACGGAGGCAGTTCTTCGCAGTGAAATAAATAGACTATGCGCCTTTGAAGAATTGGACAGGCCGTAATATAAGGAACATAAATACATATTTCCTTTTCTTCGCAGCTGCCACTCCGCCAGAGATCGTGAAGCCTCTACAGAACGCCAACTGCATCCAGTACCACAACGCTAAATTCCAGTGCACCATCACTGGATCGCCCAAACCCACCATTACTTGGTACAAGGGTCAGTATTTATATTCATTTATTTAGATATACCCACTTTCACTCTCACAGTAAATACGAATCTAGCCACACCTCTCAAGCTAAAATCTATCGAGCCGTTCAGGCTGTAGAGCGTGCCAAATAATTATACATACGTACAAATCTACATATATACTCTAGAAAAACATAATCCTCCTTCTGGCGCAGACGGTTTAAAAAATATTTTTAACTTAAATAAAATAAGCTTCTTTAACAACCAACTGCATCCAGTACAAGACAGTGATGGTACATCGTCCAAACTCACTATTACTTGGTACCAGGGTTTTTTTTTTTTGTTATGTTTGTTGAATATCAGTTTCGTCAGAACGTTTAAAAGGATAATACTTTTCGAGGGGATTAGACGAAAGAATTAAAGTATGATAGAGATCCTACCACTAGCAGTAGAGACTACCAGTGTATTTAGAATTCCTTGTTGTCTTGTCTTCATCGTCCAAAGTGGAAGAGGAGGCCAGTGACAAAAAGTGATTACAAATTTTAGTAGCGTTCAGATACAAGGTGCATTTTGATTGAGACGAAGAACATTACTTTTGGACGTGTTATATTTAAGATACTTTTAATCTGACGAAATAACATAATCGTTAAAATTTATTTATTTATTAATAATTTACAGACACAAAATATACGTTACACTTTTGAAGCTATTATAACAACGATACACAACGCTATCAATTGGCATTTAATGAATGTAATATTTTTAAAATGACATTAGCTGACATGGTGTTCCTTGTAGATTATTAACGTGATAATATTTAACGGAATATCTAACAGTTTATCGGTTTATTTCAGGCGCTCGCGAGATAACCAACGGACCACGCCACCGTATCTGGTCGGAAGGCGACAACCATTTCCTAACAGTGATGGACGTTTTTGGAGAAGACGCCGACGAGTACGTCTGCAGGGCTGTCAACAGAGCTGGCGTGAAGAGCACCAGGGCGGAGTTGTTGATCATGAGTGAGTGTTGTATTGTGTTGTAGAAGCCAGATAGATGTTCAGACGATCTGTTGAAGGTCGCAGGCGAGCGCTCGTTAGATTTGTTTAATTTTTTTATTAAAACTTTATTGTTACACAAGTACAAATACTTATAACAATTGGCTGAATTAATGCTAAATGCATTCTCTACCGGTCAACCATTTAACTATTCTACTTGTGTCTAGCAATAGAACTGCCTGCCTGATGATGATGATGATGATATATCTGGCAATCGCTTCCTAACGGTGATAGAAGTGTTTGGAGTGTTCTGAGAAGATCCAAGTTTTAGTTTGATCTGAATTGTAGATAATAAGCGAGCCCAACTTTAGGAAATAGATTAGACTTAAGAGGGTTATAAACAGAGCGGGCGTAAAGAGAAAACAACTCATACATATGGGCACCTACGAAGGCTCTCAAATAATGTTCTGTTTGTCTTATCTGCTCCGTAACTTTCGACAGTTCCTGTAAATTTTCAATTATCTTTATATACTAAAACTTTCCGTCTCTTTCTAGCCGCGCCGAAACTGAACGTGCCGCCTCGCTTCCGCGTGACAGCATACTTCGACAAGGGCGAGAATGTCGTCATCAAGATCCCCTTCACCGGACACCCCGTGCCTAAAATCACGTGGGTCCGAGAAGGAGAGGTCATCGAGTCTGGACTGCATTACCATGTTGAGAGGAAAGGTGAGGAATGATAATCAATTTTATAATAATTGATTGAAAAATGAGGTTAGTTTTTTGGGTCATGAAAACGAAACAAATTCCAATTCGTGACCATCGTATCCGAATTAGCAATTTCTCTTCTTGTTTTGTCTTTTCAATGTTATTCCGAAAAGTGTGATTCGCATTCCCTTTACTAGCGTTAAAGCCGCCTATTGTATATATTTGTTACAGACAACACATGTTTATATGTAATTTTTCAAACTAACATCTACCTACATGCTATGAATGTGTGCGATAGGATTGTCACTGCAATAAAAACACTACAGGTGTTTAAAATTGTTTCAATGAACCAAACGTACGAAACATAATTCTAGAATCTTGAAAAAATAACACATATTCATAATAAAAACAAAATCACATTTAAATCCCAATCTTCAAAAATAATTTGTCTTTTCAGAACGTCACGCGGTCCTAACAATCCGTGACGCGAGCAAACTGGACTCTGGACCATACCGCATCACAGCCGAGAATGAACTGGGACAGGATTCAGCCATCATCAACGTTGAAATCAGCGGTATGTCCAACTCTTAATAAGAAATATTTGGTTCAACAAGTCTTTTAGTTGAAAATTAATAATGCATGTTTATGTATACCTATGTTGCACAAATGAATTATTTGATTTGATTTCAAAAGTCGCCGATGTAGGAGGTAATATGCGGAGATTTGGTGATAACATTATTTTTTAAAGTTAAATAATTCTTTTCAACATTATTTATGACTCTCTGACTGAATGGTGTTAATAATTCAAAATTACGAAAATTGACGACTGTCCAGTTTAAAAATATACTTCGTGTTGGAAAATGATATCTGACAGGACAACCCGAAATAAGATTTTAGTAGTTCGCTCCATCTACACGTAGTTGGAGATCAGTTGACGCAAGCATTATATTTGTGGACCGCAGTTATGATAGAATATAGATGTAATTTCATTACGCATTAAAAAACACGCGTTCATTTTCTAGCTTCACTGTTGGTTCGACATCTGCATTTCTTCAAGCCTATTACATACGGGCAACTATCCAAAGGCATGCGATATTTTCCAAAACAGTTATGAATGTACTATATGATATGTTGAGCAATAAAATTATTTTTTTTACATTTTATTATTTCAGATCGTCCAGACCCGCCTCGGTTCCCGGCCACAGACAACGTAGGAGTGGATTCCTTAGCGTTGAGCTGGAAGGCTCCAGTATGGGATGGAGGATCAGACATCACCAACTACCTGGTGGAGAAGCGAGAGCATCCCATGTCCAGCTGGATCCGAGTTGGCAACACCAGGTTTGTGGCAACATTATAGTTGAAATATGTCTTTTGCATACAGAAAATGTAATGACAATACCTACTGTCGAATTGTATAGCCCGACCAAGAAAAGAAAAACCCTGCATTGGCGTCGCTACTGATCTTCTTTTGGTGGCAACATGTTTTAAGTGTCATGTCATCAATAAATGTCAATGACAATGTCATTTTCAATCCTTTGTTTTTATTTGTGTTATATGAAATAACTATATTATATTACTTTTCAACTATGAATTATTTTTGCCATTTTGGGCAAAAAAACGTAGAAAATAATCACAAAATACACAACGTCCACTCCTGATTTTTTTTGGCAAATGACATTGAGATGATTGAATGTTACATGAATGCTTAGTTATAGCCCGACCAGGGAAATTGCAACCTTGGGCATATTGCGGAAAAATATTAGAACTAATTTCTTATACTGGTAACAAGGTATTCTAGTAACATTCCGTCATCTCAATGTCATCTGCCAAAAAGAGACGGGAGTGGACGTTGTGTATTTTGTGATTATCAAATCAATATATTTATTAAAATGGTAAAAATCATAAATAGTTATGATACAAAAGTGATTTAAAACATGTTAACATATTTGATGCGAATGAAAACTTAGGATTGATTTCTATTCCATTGAATGAAATTGTCAATTTTGTTGTTGACATGACACATACAACATGTTGCCACCTAAAGGCAATCAGTAGCGCCGCCAATGCAGGGTTTTTTTTTCCTGGTCGAGGTATACCAATATATTTTTTTTTTTGCTATTTTATTCTATTATACGACACTACGTTTACTTTCTCCTTAATTTGCCTCATGTATATCCATGGGCGTTAAGAGAGCGGCAAGGCAGGTTGTATAATGCGGTTCGTTGTACTGCTGATCGCGCAAACTGGAGACACATTTGTGGTCGCGATCCTCAGCATAAAGAATGAAGAACCGATGATGTTTCTCATCAAGTCATCGTGTCGTATTAAATGCCCAAACATGTTTCCCCTTCTATTTTCAATCATCCTCAAAATGCTTCTCTTCTCTCCTACTCTAATTAACACTAGGAGTAATATAGTCTACTTGATAATACTAAAAGCAAAATTCTTTTTTTAGATTTACAACAATGGCGATCACTGGTCTAGTACCAGGCAAACAGTACGAATTCAGAGTATACGCTGAGAATATCTACGGAAGATCAGAACCTAGCGAGCCGACGTCACTGGTGCAAACCAAGGCAGTCGTCAAGAAGGAGTTCAAGAAGAAGGAATACCCAGGTAACGATACTAGTTAAAATAAAATATACCAGCTTAGTACCAGGCTATCAGAAAGTATTAAGAGTTTCTAGTACGAATACTTGCGGAAGATCGTTATCCAACGTTGTTTGTTAAAACCATGGATGTCGTCAAGAGAAATTCTAGAAGAAAGGTACCGATTCTAGTCAAATATATTTCATTCAGACTTAGTACTAGGCAATCAGAAAGTATAAGGAAGTCTACACTATACTATTCTTTGAGTATAACATCGAGTTTGTCTCTTTGGGCATTGTTATGGTAATTAGCTATTTCAAGTTTGGCCAGGCCCGTCTCATAATCAACACCTACTATACGAATATCAGATTGAAAAGAACAGGACAACACTGAGAGAAAAAGACGACAATGCGTACTTGTATTTGATTAGCGCTGTATTAACTGAATTGTAATTTATTGTGGCGTGGTCGTCTAGAGCCGCTATTTATTAGAATGCTTTTGACGAGTGATTTTTCTGTACTTTTTTATAGTACTATTATCTTTTCTGTGATTTGGCCGAGATCAACCATAGTCAAATCCTAAATAATATAATAAAAAATATCGGTATTTAACACTATCTACGAATGTATTATAATTCATACATTGACGCTTATTTTTCCGAAATTAATCAATTAAAATCGTACGTTATTATGAATTTAACATGACTTGTTTATGTCTTTATTAGAGATACTACAAAACAATTCAAACTAAAACTATATTCATCTCTTTCTCTCCCCAGTGGACGAAACAGGCAAACGAATTCGCTCGAACGCAGACCACGGACCAGTCAAAGACTACGATAACTACGTCTTCGACATCTACAGCAAATATGTCCCGCAACCTGTCGACATCAATACCTGCTCTGTGTACGACAAGTACGACATTCTCGAGGAGATTGGTGAGTATTCTTGTTATATATATCTCCTTTTTTTCTAGCTATTCAGGCCCCACTGGAGGTTTACTTCTTTACCTTGTCCCACTTAGGGCCGATTTCACCAAAGTCTGATAAGTTTCCAAGGATAAACACGCAATTCACTCTCGTATAATGAAGTTTATATTTCATCACACAGTTAACCCGAGAATATATAGTTAATCCACGTAAAATTCCGGTATAAGGACTATCGCTAGAATAAAAATGTCTTCCATTCAGTTTTTTGATTCGATTAGTTACTCTTGAATAAGAACGATGTTGGTGAAATCGGCTCTTAGTTATGTGGGGTCGGCACAGTATCTCAGTTCCTTCCACTTTCCTCTATCTCTAGCTATTTCCTTCTCAACACCCTTCCTACTCATGTTCTCTGATATAATCCAGCCATCTCTTTTAGGGTCTTCCCCTATGGTATACGTTTACTGTGGTCTCTTAATTCCATGCAAATGCTAGTGAACGATGCGCAATACGAAGTGTAATGCGACATCACGCTCACCCGCTCACATTTGGATGGAATTAAGAGATGATAGTAAGCTACCTAGTCATAGCATTTTTTAATAATTCTCCTAGGAACACAAAATATACACAGTAAAATAACAGGTGGTAATAAATATAGTTTTTTGTTACGAATTTTCGAGAACATTCTTGGACTTTCATATTGCCGAGAACATTCTCGTTTTGTAACTGCTACTTTGCGTTAAGTTAGTTCATAAAACTACCCACAGCAGAAGAGCGTTAGTTTCAGATCATTATTAACTATGCTAAATACATATAAAATTCTTCAACTTTTTAGAGTTTTTAGCTAATATTTCGTACCACAGATTCAAATTTTTTGTATCTTTTTAGAAATTGCTTAATACATATTAAATTCTTCAACTTTTTAGAATTTTCAGCTAAATTTACGTACCACATATTCAAATTTTTTGTACCTTTTTAGAAATGATAATATTTTTTGAAATTTTCTTATTCATCAGTCTTACCGTCACATCAGTTTTTTATTTTGATGAAATAGTTTCTATTGGATATTTTTTTACATTTTTTCACTAATATTATTATCGCATGCAGAAATGTATAAAATGAAGAGATATTTACTGGTAGTTAATGTTTAAAATGTATATTTACAACGTGTACATAAAATAAATAAATAATAAATAAATAAAATACAAAATAAATGAACCGAAAGCATGACTTTAAAACGTAGCACTAAAGACTCACGAAGTTTCTTGGGAAAATATTATGTTCAGAAATGATACATTTATTTATGATTGCTCAATTGAAAAAAAAATGCATTGCCGTGCTGTTTTTCTTAGTTTTTGTGCAGAAGTATTCATGAAGAATATACTTTTGATCGAAAAGAGATATCATTTCTGAATAATAAATAAAAACGACCGTATTCAAAAGTTTGCAAGTTTTTATTAACATAGCCGGTACTAACCAGTAGATTTTGAACTTTAAATCCGTACAAATAGTAATCAATTTCGCAGGTGACTTCGTGAGGGCTTCTAAACGGAGGCGCGCCGGAGGTCTGTGTGAATAGATCGATGTAGTGCTATCTCTCTCTGCATCACTCTGTCTCACACAATATTATATTTATATAGTATCTTACGTTTATTATGATTTCGCATGCGATATACAATTATTACACCTATTTGTAGATTATTATTTCGATTTTACGAACGTTAGAAAAGCAGCTTGGAGCAAGCTTATACGCGCACGGACTTGAAAAAGTCAAGTCACCAACAACAGTCAAAGTAAAAAAAAGAAAAAAAGGAACAATAAAAAAAGAAAAAAAAAAAAGTAAAGAGTACAAGTCGTAGTCACCATTAATCTTGTAAAGAAATCGAAATTTTTATTTGTATTCTCATCATGATTAGTATCCTGATAATGAAAGAATTATTCTTATTATATAATTGTTTGAAGTAGTATAATAGATTTCTGACGTTCGTAATATGTAGATAATATGAAATTTAAACAATTAGTACGAAGTTAAGTAATTTTCAAACTTCAATTTACAGTATTATGTACGAGTAGTAACAGTTTGGTAGCTGCACGGGTTTGAGCTTATACATTATTATGTTATATACGTATTTATGTACAATTTACACAAAAATTAAATATTTAACGGGAATGCGCGTCTTCCTAGTCCTAGTTACACTTTAGTTCTAAGCACTGTTTGACTCTATAGAAAAGTAAATCGAGAGAATTCGCATACTTGATTTATTTTTTTCTAAATAGTTTTACTTGACGCAAAACGGTAATATATGCCCATATGACTCCTTTGTCTTGCCATAATAGTACTTTATATTTATTGAACTAAGAATCTATTTGGAAAAATACTTTTTAATATAAACTACTTGCAAGTTAGTTGTAATTTAGTTTGAAAATCACTATTTCAAGAACTTTATTATTTCACACCCATGCATTATTTTTTTATATAGAAAAATAAACATAAACCGTCGAAAATCCGTTTTATCTATCTACTGGATAAATAAACATTTTGTGAACTATAAAATTTGTCTACCATTTCTGCACTATTTTACATTCACATCAATTTATAGTCTTTAAATGGACAAAATATTACCTTTTTGCACATCAATTACAAACCACATTACCAAACAAATCGAGCGATAAAATCGGCAATGTTGTAGGCACAGGCGCATTCGGCGTCGTCCACCGTTGCCGAGAGAGATCAACCGGCAACTACTTCGCTGCTAAGTTTATTCCTGTCTCCGGAGCCATGGAGAAGGAGTTGATCAAGAAGGAGATTGACATCATGAATCAACTCCATCATAGGAAACTGATCAATTTGCACGACGCCTTTGAGGATGATGACGAGATGGTGTTGATATTTGAGTTGTGAGTAGTTTTTCTATAATAATAGGTGTTCTTTGCTTGTGTGTTTGTTCGGGGTAATCTTCGAAATTACTAAACCGATTTGGGAAGATTCTTTGGGGAAGAATATAGGCATACACCAGACGTGTGAAACCGTAGGTAAAATATAGTGTTAAATATTTGGCTAAGTTAATTCCTGTCTCCGAAGCCATGGAGAAGGAGTTGATCAAGAAGAAAATTGACATGACGAATCCACTCCATCATAGGAAACTCAATCAATTTGCACGACGCCTTTGGAGATGATGACGAAATGGTGTTGATACTCTTATTTGAGTTGTGAGTAGTTTTACATCTCTACTAATATTGTAAAGATGTATTATATTAGCAAGTTTTCGATTGCAAAAATTTTTTACAATGATAGACGGCCTATTTAACTATAGTACATATTCAAAGCGGAATTGAGAATTCGGAACAAGCTTACCTTGGTTTGGAAGAAAAGTTATGAATTCTCTGACGATTCTTCTGGCTTTATCCAGAAAAGCCAGAGAAAGTGGCGACTTTCCAAAGGGAAACAATTAGACATAGGTGACAATAACCTATCAACACCCACAAAAGTCTAACGACATTTTAAATTTCCTAGAATAAAAAATTCCTCGCATATAACCTATCCTCTATTCACAGCTTATCTGGCGGCGAACTATTCGAGCGCATCACAGAAGCAGGCTACAACATGAGCGAAGCCGAAGCGGCACATTACATGAGACAGATCTGCGAAGGAGTGAGACACATGCACGAACAAAACATCATCCACCTCGATCTCAAGCCTGAGAACGTCATGTGCCAGACCAGAAGCGGTACTGATGTCAAGGTAACAGCACAGAATCCATACTAATCCATACTATCCATATCGATACTTCCATACTAATTTTATAAATGCGAAAGTCTGTCTGTCTGTCTGTTACGCTTTCACGGCCAAATCGTTGAACGGATTTTGATGAAATTTGGTATGAATATAGTTGAAGACCCGGGGTCAAACATAGGCTACTTTTTGACGCAGGCGGAGCTGCGGGAAACAGCTAGTACTTAATATTATAAATGTGAAAGTGGGTTTGTTTGTTTGTTTGTTTGTTTGCTTGCCCTTCTTTCACGTTAAAACTGAGCAACGGATTGATGTGATTTTTTGTGTGGAGATAGTTGTAGACCTGGAGAGTGATATAGGCTAAACGAAACCGCGGGCACAGCTAGTTATTAATAGTACTAACGTACAGAACGGACACTCACATACTCCCACCCGAAACATATACCGCGTCGAGCCAAGCAGATTTAGAGTAAAAATCGAGAGCAAAACAATGCAGGGATGACGCTTCGGCGCGCGGCCGCTGCGACAACTGTGACGCAGACACGGTAAATAACCAAAGCTACGAGTGAGAAACAAATTGACGTGTGTGTTCGTGCGTGCGTACGCGACCGAATCATAGTAGTAGTGATCTCGGCGCTGTTGTATGGAGTGTCCGGGGTGAGGTAACACTGTCTGCAGTGTGTTGGTCTTTATTGATATAGTAGTAGACATGAGGCAGATCTACGAAGGAGTGAGACACGTGCACGAACAGAACATCATCCATTTGATCTTAAGCTTGAGAACGTCATGTTGCAGACTAGAAGCGGGACTGATTTAAAGTTAAGACTTTCTGTAGTGTGTTGGTCTTGGTTCTTGATATAGTAGATAGATATGCACTTAATTGCACCAATCACAAAATTGCGGAAAAATATTGGAACTTATTTCTTTTACTGGCAACTAAGGATTCACGTTTCATTCCGTCATCTCAACGTCAACTGTCAAAAAGAGACAGGAGTGGACATTGTATATTTTGTGATTATCATACGATTTATTAACAAAATAGCAAAAATAATTCATAGTAATGAGAGAAAAGGGATATAAAAGATGATATCATATTTAACGCGAAAGAAAACGAAGGATTGATTTCTATTTAAATACATTGTCAATTTTGATGTACATGACATATAACATGTTGCCATCAAAGGCGATCAGTAGCGACGCCAATGAAGGGTTTTTATTTTCCTGGTCGAGCTATAAAAGAAATACATTTCAACAATTGAGTGCTAAGTCGGGCTTATTAAAGGTGAGACTGTCTGTAGTGTATATGAAACAAATCTGCGAAGAAGTGAGACACATGCACGAACAAAACATCATCCTTGATCTAAAACCTGAGAATTAAGATTCTTTTTATTTCTTCATATCTTACTTATATTAGAAACGCCAAAGTTTCTAAGTATGTGTGGTTGTTTGAATGTTACTCGAATCTTGCACGTCTAAACCGCTCAACCGATTTTGTATGGATATAGTTGAAGATCCGGAGTCAAAACAGGCTTTTAACAGCGCAGACGGTGCCGCGGGAACCAGCTAGTGACTTATAAATCGACAATGGGCTCCAATTGGATAATAAATTCTCATTGGCTAACTTTTACACTTCTTCTCCGACAGATCATCGACTTCGGCCTAGCCACGAAGTTGGACCCGAACGAAGTAGTGAAAATTTCCACCGGCACGGCCGAATTTGCAGCTCCAGAGATAGTGGAACGAGAGCCAGTCGGGTTCTACACCGACATGTGGGCCGTGGGCGTGTTGTCATACGTATTGTGAGTGTTTCATTGTGTTTTATTGATGTACAAGTCAGATTTTAAGGAAGCAGTAAAGGTTTCCACAGGCACGGCAGAGTTCGCGGCATCAGAGATAGTTGAACGAGAGCCAGTCGGGTTCTACAACGACATGTGGGCCGTGGGCGTGTTGTCGTACGTATTGTGAGTGTTTCATTGTGTTTTATTGATGTACAAGTCAGATTTTAAGGAAGCAGTAAAGGTTTCCACAGGCACGGCAGAGTTCGCGGCATCAGAGATAGTTGAACGAGAGCCAGTCGGGTTCTACAACGACATGTGGGCCGTGGGCGTGTTGTCGTACGTATTGTGAGTGTTTCATTGTGTTTTATTGATGTACAAGTCAGATTTTAAGGAAGCAGTAAAGGTTTCCACAGGCACGGCAGAGTTCGCGGCATCAGAGATAGTTGAACGAGAGCCAGTCGGGTTCTACAACGACATGTGGGCCGTGGGCGTGTTGTCGTACGTATTGTGAGTGTTTCATTGTGTTTTATTGATGTACAAGTCAGATTTTAAGGAAGCAGTAAAGGTTTCCACAGGCACGGCAGAGTTCGCGGCATCAGAGATAGTTGAACGAGAGCCAGTCGGGTTCTACAACGACATGTGGGCCGTGGGCGTGTTGTCGTACGTATTGTGAGTGTTTCATTGTGTTTTATTGATGTACAAGTCAGATTTTAAGGAAGCAGTAAAGGTTTCCACAGGCACGGCAGAGTTCGCGGCATCAGAGATAGTTGAACGAGAGCCAGTCGGGTTCTACAACGACATGTGGGCCGTGGGCGTGTTGTCGTACGTATTGTGAGTGTTTCATTGTGTTTTATTGATGTACAAGTCAGATTTTAAGGAAGCAGTAAAGGTTTCCACAGGCACGGCAGAGTTCGCGGCATCAGAGATAGTTGAACGAGAGCCAGTCGGGTTCTACAACGACATGTGGGCCGTGGGCGTGTTGTCGTACGTATTGTGAGTGTTTCATTGTGTTTTATTGATGTACAAGTCAGATTTTAAGGAAGCAGTAAAGGTTTCCACCGGCACGGCAGAGTTCGCGGCATCAGAGATAGTTGAACGAGGATCCAGGAACTAGTTGGGTTCTAAAGTTCTTGTGGCAACAACAGTTTCATATAAACTACTATTTCAGCTTAAATAAGTGATGGAGGTGAAACTATATTAAATTGTTTAATTGTATGTTCTTTTCTTCTACCTCAAAATATCTTTAAAACTATTTTAATTTTGTGGTGCGTTTGTCTTTTGTGAAATTTCTTTAGATATGAAGTACGAACTATCTACATTGTGCTGTCTACGAGTCTGTATTAGTAGTGATTCTCCCCTATTTGAATATAAAGAAAGAATCTTTTTTATTTGCTTAACAAAAAGTGAAGTAAAGGAGAAATAACTTGCTCCTTTAATTGCTACGAAATTTAAGATCTCTTAGTCGACGTGCTAATTATGTAGACAAATATATGTTAATGATTTTTTAATACAACACGCCATAACACGATATATTTTATCAGACTGTCCGGCCTATCGCCATTCGCCGGCAACAACGACATCGAAACCCTGAAGAACGTCAAGGCTTGCGACTGGGAGTTCGACGAGGAAGCCTTCCAACACGTGTCCGATGATGCAAAGGACTTCATCAGGCGATTGCTGGTCAAGAACAAGGAGTAAGGAAACTTTCTTTTAATATTTTTTTTTTTTGATTTTGATGCGATTTTATTCACTTATGCATTCATATCATGCGAGTGACATGGTCAATCGAACCTTTCGAATCGAATTTTTCGGAACCGCCTTTCGGCGTCTAACTCGGTTCCTTTGACAATCAGTAAAGCCATCTATGTTTGTCAAAGAAACGCCGAGACCAACTGCTTAACAAACGCTCCAAGCACGGAATCATCGTTATTATCAGACAATCAGGTGATTCAACTCAATGACCGAACTAAAATGGAAACAACTAAACAAAGTATGCTTCGCGTGGAAATCGAACCCACGACCGGGTTTACCGCAAACGCCTTAACCACTCGACCACAAAGTGAGGTATTTTATTTTATTCATTGAAGACAAAGTCATATCTTTAAGTAGGCAAACAGGCGTACGGCCCATTTGATGGTAAGTGGTTACCGTACCCTATGAACGCCTGCAATACCGGAGGTGTCACGAGCTTTCTGAAGGCTCCCATGTTATAGTCACTAGGGAAAACCATAGAAAATTATTATAAATCCCGGTTTTGCATTCGGCGTCCGTTGACACTTTTTATTCATCATCATTACAGCCGCAGTCAGTCCACTGCTGGACATAGGCCTCCCCCAAAGATTTCCAAAACGACCGGTTGGAAGTGGCCTGCTACTTTGGCAATAAATTTATCCTATTCTATTTTAATGTAATATTATCCTACCAGGAAACGTATGACAGCCCACGAGTGTCTAATGCACAAGTGGCTGGCCGGTGACGCGGCCGCCGCTAGGACCGCCACTATCGAAGCTAGGAGATACGAAGCTATGCGAAACAGGCTGAGGGAGAAATACGAGGTAATTTGTTGTTGGATTACAGCCGCACTCGTCACAGTGGAGCGAGTGTCGTCTGACCTCCGTATCCCTGCGTAAGAAATGCAAGTGCTGGTTGTAAGCCACCCCCGAGGATTTCCTGAATGACCGGTTGGAAGCGGCCTGCATCCAGGGCTTCCCTGCCATCTAAAGTCGCTAATGCCTTTATCTATACTAATATTATAAAGAGGAAAGATTTGTATTTTTGTGTGTATGTTTGTAATGAATAAACTCAAAAACTACTGTGCCGATTTCAAAAATTCTTCCACCGTTGGAAAGCTACATTCACCCTGAGTAACATAGGATATATACCGCAGGCGGAACTGCGGGAAACAGCTAGATTATATATAGAAATTTAAGAGCTAGGCACTTGTCGGTGGAGTCTTTTCCATTTTTCCTATCACTTACCAGGATACGACGCTTACTTTCCCCTTTATTTGCCGTGTAACTGTGTCTTGGTCGTTTATGACTATTGAACCAAATTTTTTTAAATCAGATAAACAAATTTGGGGAATTTTTAAATTGGTATATTGGTGTATATAGACAACTGCTTTACTAAAGATTTCAAAATTCACACTAAAGAGGATTTTTTTTATTTGAGTTTAATAAAAGACTAAATGTGGTTGAAAATAAAAGACTGAATATCGGAGTTGAGTATAAATAGAAAATGAAAAACTAGTATTTCAACGAGAAGTTAAGAAAAAGTGTAAAGTCTTCCTCATCGAATTTGATGACTGCTTCGCACCCCATAGATTTAGGATATACACAAAGGTGGATTGGAGACATAACAAAAAATAGATATGACTGTCAATGGCAAAGACTTATTTATAAGAATTATTTCCACAAGATCCAGTTATGTAACTGTAGACTTAGAAAATCAATTTCAATCGTCACAATAATTTGAATGGGGTGCTATTTTTGAAAAGTGTGAATAACGCAAAATCGGTGAGTCGAAGGATTTTCGATATAATTTTCATCATTTTCGTCAAACATTTCAAAAATAAGGTTCAAGACTATAATCAAAAGCTAAGCAATCGTCGTAACAGTGTAATAAATGAAATATTAATTTCAGAACTGGTCATCATTCGCGCTGCCGATCGGCAGGCTGAGCGAGTACAGCTCGCTGAGGAAACTTCTCATTGAGAAGTGGAAGATCTACGATGGACAGTTTGGTAAGTTACAATTTGTAGGTGTCAAGTGTATAATTCTATAGCTTGACCACAACCGATGTACCGCGCCTGAGGTATGCGAGCTGCGAGATGGCGGGCGAAGTGTCAGACGCACTTGAGATAAAATATCTAAAGATTGGTCGTAAAGTTTCAGTTCATTATATTTATTTTTAAATTCTACATAGCTAAAAATCTTTTTGAACAAAAACAGGGATTGTAAATAATAGGCTTAGAACGACACTTCCCGTTCACGTTCACCAAATAACTAGCCGGTTTCCGTAAGACGTGGCTGTACCATGTTTTTCGAAACCATGTCTTAGCCTCTGACGTGCTTTCATTACCAATTTAAAGGCACCGACAGTAAAATAGCGGGGTGTGGGGGTTTGGGGCAAAAGATCCTGTACAAGTTGGCAGCGTGCTGTCAAGTCCTACGAGGTTATTTTTGCTTGCAGCTGTCAATTCTTGACTCTACTTGAATCATGTATAAAAACTTTGTTTAGATCAAAATCAGTTGGTTCGACCGGCATATTATGTTTTCACATAAAACAGATGTGTTCACATCGACAGGGTTACATGGTCGATCGACCCTGTACACCCTCGTGTCAGAGTTTTTCGGAACTGCCTTTCGGCGTCTGATGTGGTGCCTAACAACCATCAACAGCTTAATGTACCTTACGAAGCACGGAATCATCGTTATTAACAGACGAACCAAACTGGAAACAACTAAACAAAGTATGCTTTCCGTGGAAATCGAACCTACGACCTCCTGGTCAGTCCACCACGGAGGCTGTGATTGCCTGTAATCCTTTACTAATCTGCAGCAATGTATATCATATTTTCACAAACCCATTCGTTCTGTAGACCGTCGACAGGCAGCGCCACGATTCGTCATCAAGCCTCAGTCGGCCTTCTGCTACGAAGGACAATCAGTCAAGTTGTACTGCCGCATCATCGCCTGTGCCACTCCTACTGTAACATGGTCCAAGAACAACCACGAGCTGAGGCAGTCTGTCAAGTTTATGAAGAGGTTAGTGTCATTTGAAAGCAAAACATACACAAATCCGTTTAAATAATAGATAATTGATTAACTTTCTCTATGAAAAATTGTCTGCTTGGGTACCAATATTTTTGCCTTTGCTTATTGAGTGTTACAGACAGTAAATTATTTTTTATCTATTTGAAGGGGCAAACGTACTACTGCAGAACTAAGAAATATGCTGTACACCATGCCAAATAGAGAAAAAAAATAAACATTCTTAAGAAGTTTTTAAAAATTAAAATAACATTGACGATGCAACTATAGATAGCTGGCCGTTTCGTCTATGACGACTAACCCTTATACTCTCAACGACTCTCGACTTAAGGAGATTCCTCGAGACTGGAGGTGGGTATCGAACTGTCAAATATAAGGTTGGTCGAGAGGTACCTTAAGGCGTCCTTGAAATAAAACAAAATGGTTATAAATCAGTTTTTTTTTTGCCACTGTTTGTCTTGGTATCCTTTACTTTATTACTTTATTTTATTTTGTACTCTATTCTTTTGTAACTTTTGTGCTTAGGATTGTTATTATAATCTGTGACGTTCCTCATTGGAGTTTGCTCAAGCAACCAACTTAGAATATCGTTTTCAAGGAAAGCTCTTCCTCCAATGAGTTTGAGCGAAAGACGTCCTTAAGGTTATGTTTAAGAATACGGGTGTAAGTCTTTGTAGGATAATTAAAGTTTCGCTGGTACGCCTTAAAATGGTTGACTTATTGGGGCAATATTTTCAATTATGGCCGGCGATACATATTGCGCCATATGGAACGACTTATCGACAATGGAGCAAATTCGTGCAACTTAAATGAATTGCATTTACATTTAAATTCATCAAAAATTGCCTTTGCCGAATGTTATAGCTTGTGGATTCATTTTACGTTACGTCAAAATTGATGAAAGAGACAAAATTAAACATAGCTTTTTTAGTTTCGTTCATAGTAAAACAGTGTGTATTTTAATACCTAATAAATGGTCATAAAAACTATACAGTCTTTTATATGAAAGAGAGATATAAAATTATGGTCGCAAGTCGGTCTGACTTAAAATTTTATCATACAGATACGCGGGCGACGACTACTACTTCATAATCAACCGGGCGAAGTTGGAAGACCGCGGCGAGTACATAATCAGGGCTGAGAACCACTACGGATTCAGAGAAGAAGTGGTCTTCTTAAACGTACAACGTAAGTCTATCCAAACTTCCATACTAATATTGTAAATGCGAAAGTCTGTCTGTCGGTTACGCTTTTACGGCCAAACCGCTGAACGGATTTTTATGAAGTTTGGTATGAATATAGTTGACGACCCGGGGTCAAACATGGGTTACTTTTTGACGCAGGCGTAGCTGCGGGAGACAGCTAGCTTTTTATAAGTAACAACATTTTTTGTTCTTATTTATTTCATACATTCTCATACAACATATTTAAAGATGTTGGAAAGTTTTTAAATTAAGTTGTTTAGTCAAGCAAATCTAAAGTCATGTCAGTAGTTAAGTGAAGTCAAATCGAGTCAGAAGATTAAGGCTAAGTGGTAGAAACGACTTAGCGATTTCCAGAAGCTTTTGTCAACAATCAAGGAAATCACATAAATCGAACACTGTATCACTTTCCAACACTCACGCTTGTTCTTGAACACTTTGCGAATATATAAGATAGAATAATAACTCTTATAACTAATAGAATTTGTGTCTATTTTGGCAAAACATGCAATGGCAAATTTTTGGGCAAATAGGCCATGTGTGACCACACATGGCCTATTAAATGGCACCATAAAATATTAAAAGAATTAATAAGAATAAAGTTTCTTTTTTGAAAAACACATCAAACTCCGGCTGCCATCTGGTGTGCCCACATTATTGGCTGGCTGATAATAAAAACAGGCATTCTATTGCCTAAAGTGAAAGTTACAGTAAAGATGATTTGATCACATCATTCGAATAAGTAGAACTTATTGACCTAAATAATACTTATACTATCAGTTACGCTTTCACTGCTTTAACTTCTGGATCGATTTTGATGAAATTTGGTATGGATATAGTTGAAGACGCGGGGTAAAACAAAGGCTACATTTAAATGAAGACAGAGCCGCAGAAAACAGCTAATTTCATAAGAACACTTTAATATATAATCTGATCCATATATAAACGTGCTACAAATTCTACCTCGTAACTTATTGGAACACATTATTCATCACACCTTTGAAGTGACGTATTTATAATGCAACACAAAACGACATTTGCACTGTGTATCATTATAGATTAAGACATCAAAAACCCTATTTTTAAAATTTATGACTCATGTCGAATAAGAATCGTTCGAAATCGAACAAAAAACATTCAATATTGAACGAAAATGATTCGATATCGAGCAGAAATCATTCGACTCAGAATTTGCTCGAGTCACACTTTTCAAAAATAGCGACTCAGGTGTTTGGTATACCCGTCACTATATGGTCGTTAGTTATTGTCTACTGCAATTTATTGGTCAGTTTCGTGTTAGCATGCATTATGGATTGGGCGATTATGGTCTACGGAACACTGTGTATTGATGTTATTAGGGATAACATTTATCTTTAATAAATTAGATCAGCGTTGAGACTTAAACTGTCTTTGATAAATATGAATAATGTTCAATTGGTAAAAATAGTAGAGTTGTGTATTCAACAATTTCTTGTTTATGGTTTTTTTAGTAAAATAGAGCTTTAAATTTTGAACAAGACGTTAAAATCACGTGATAAATGTATTTTTCCAAACATAGCTAAAAACCAAATATTCGAAAATTATAATAAAACTTTTTAATAGGCGAAACTATAACGCTTCAACTTAATGTTGTATAATGTGTGCAAATGAATGAAGAAACTCATAGAGATGTTTCTTTAGACATACTGTCTAAACTCTGCCAAGGCAGCAAGTAAAATATTAAAACTCCCAGCCAATTAGCATCGATATCACGTCTCGTATTACTACCATCGAGCACTAATTAGGTCACGACTATTCTATTTAAACACTAGTTCATTGGCACCTCACAGTCTGATGCATACAGAATGCATTTCTGTACTTATCTGTACTCTAGTGTTGTTTGAGACGAGTTTTACTATTTGTGATTGTCAGAGAGTGCTTCCTTGTGGAATCCGAAGGTGACTCATTGTTAAATGTAGATTTATAAGCACTTTTGCTTCGTTTTGTATGTAATTACTGGAGTTCTATGTCCTGCGTAGGCGCATTGAAGTTTATTCATTTTGAGAATGTTTAATTATAATTGGATGATTATCGGCAATCATAAAGAGGCAAGCTTTTGAAGAAAATTTTGTTTAATTCAAAACCCAGCAGCCCGTTAACCACGGGTAAAATTTTTGAGTGCGCTTTCTCTGAAATAATAGTTAGACTACTTTTTGTCCTCGTAAGGGTACAATTAAATCGGGGAAGGCAAATAATACTGCGGAATAAACAAACTTTGGATATGGTTCCCGGAATAAAAAAAATGTGTTTGTCTTTCTTTTGATTTCGTAAAATACGACGAAGCAATTCGGATGTCACTTGGGTGCATTTTACGACAGATAGCTCAGGAGTTTGAAAACTTGTAATGAATATCTATTTTATTTTATTATTTTTTTATTTTATTTTATTTATTATGATACACATAACAAATTGTCACCTATTTGTTTTAGTTATTTCTCTAAGGTAACAAAACATTGCATTTTACGAGTGTCGGATTCTAGGTTGCGCTGTTAAGAAGCACCGATATTTTAAAAACGACATTATTTTTGGTTAGTAGTAAACAAGAGATATTAACTTTGAAATCTCTTCCAGCGGTTCCCAAAGTCCAACGCCAGCACCTACCAGAAGCGCCTCGCAGACGCGAAGCCCTTCCATACACGTTCTGGCAGGAATCCAGCGAGACGGCGCCAGTGTTCACCTTCCAGCTCCGGCCGCGCGTCATGCAGGCCCGAGACACCTGCAAGCTGCTGTGCTGTCTCAGCGGCAAGCCCACGCCAACTGTTAAATGGTGAGCGGCTCTGACAACAGATGGCGTTGTATGCAATCTACACCGCGCAAGCGAAAGTTTTCAGTGGCCGTTCGGACCACGGAAAATAGTGCGATCGCGGAGCACTCGACCAGACCCTACCACCACTCCACTTCGCTGTTACCATACGCAATGATGATGATGAGTGGCATGGAGCCGTCATGATTATTTTTACATAACAGGCGGAAGAATTATGTTCTTTATGCAATAAATACTCTAGTATGAGAATCTTCGTTTTCAATTTTATCAAAGAATGAGTTACTATTTACTTTATCAGTAATCATAAAATGATTTAGCTCTAAAGCAGAGTTGAGTGTGGGCCTTTGTGATTGGTTTCCTTATTTTATTATATTGTGATATTAAATCTTCCATTTGAACAAAGCAATAGCATTAAATTCCTATTGCGACATAACTAATTTATTTTTTATATCTCCACAGGTACAAGGACAGAAAGGAGCTGTCCAAGTTCGATTATTCGATGACGCATTCCGACGGAGTGGTCACAATGGAGATCATCGATTGCCAACCTGGCGACAGCGGGAAGTATTCCTGCATCGCTACCAATATACACGGCACTGACGAGACTTCCTGTGTCGTCATTGTTGAAGGTTAGTTATACGTGAAATATCATAATATAGCCCGACCAGGATAATAAAAACCCTGCATTGGTGTCGGTTCTGATCGCCTTTAGGTGGCAACATGTTGTATGTGTCATGTCAACAACAAAATGGACAATGTCATTTAATGAAATAGAAATCAATCCTTCGTTTTTATGTGCGTCAAATATGATAACATCTTTTATATTACTTTTCTCTCATTAATATGAATTATTTTTGCAATTGATAAATAAATCTTAGGAATTAATTAATCACAAAATACACAACATAAAGTCCTGACACTTTTCAGTAGATGACTTTGAGATGATGGAAAGTTACAAGAATGGCTAGTTGCTAATAAAAGAAGTTAGTTACAATATTTTTTCGCAATATGGCAAAGGTTGTTAGACACCAAGCTAAGTGGGTCGACGATATCAGAAAAATAGCTGGCAACAACTGGATACGATGGTCCAAGACAGAGATAGTTGGCAAAGACAGGGTTTTATGCCAAACAGTGGGTTATAGAAAGGTGACGATGATATTACATTTCTTGCCGAGAAAAGTCCGTCGTTTCGCGATGCACAATAAAAACGTGGATGGCTTTTTTGCTTCTCGCGTTCTCTGCTCCTTTGACTCGGGTCAAAATGCCGATAACACGTCGAGAAAAGTCCGAGAACGCCGTCTACATTCACAGTTCTCGGGAACTTCCCTCATAAAGGGAACTTCTCTTGTCCCTTATATTTTGGTAATTAAAGGCAAGATTATATTTAATATCCCATTTTTTCACCCCAGGCGAGGTAGTTTCCCCCGAGCAAGCTCAAATGGCCCACAACTTCCTGTACTCCGGCGACCGGCGATACATCGAGAAACCTATCAAACCTGCTCCACCTCCCATCATCACTAAGACTAAGGTAAAACATTCATATTTGCTAAATTAATGATATTAATATTTTTTAACGGTCGTGAGGCATTTCTAGTTTTAGTTCTCAATAAGTTGTTGTGCAGTCGCATTTCTAGTTTTAGTTCTCAATAAGTTGTTTTGCAGTCGCATTTCTAGTTTTAGTTCTCAATAAGTTGTTTTGCAGTCGCATTTCTAGTTTTAGTTCTCAATAAGTTGTTTTGCAGTCGCATTTCTAGTTTTAGTTCTCAATAAGTTGTTTTGCAGTCGCATTTCTAGTTTTAGTTCTCAATAAGTTGTTTTGCAGTCGCATTCTGAGATGTTAATGGTTATCTAAGCAAATTATTCAAACTAAACATAAAAAAAAAATGTTCACTTACATATTCTCTGAGGGAGAATTACTAGACTAAAACTAGTAAAAACAGTTAAAAGTTGTTAAAGAAACAACGCCATGGCTTTTTCAAAAAACTAACACCAGGTTATATAGGGTCTATTGACCATGTAAATATAAGTGTCTTCGGATCTTCTCATTGGTGGATGAAAGTTGCAGCCTTTGGATCCACTGGTGGATCGAAATGGCATAATTTGAATACACCGAACGGTGGATCGAAGAGGAGAAAAAAGTATCCTGGGAATAACTAGTGGATCGTAGGGGTGGAATTAAAGTGAAATGAGGGTACCTAATAGCTTCCCTCAGAACTTCTGAACGTCATGTTCATGTTTAACGCTATTATATGCAAATAAGTTATTTTGATTTGACTTCTCATTACACAAGGATCTATCTTTCCGTTTCTCCCAATGGTTGACTGGTAGAGAATGCTGTTAGCATTAAGTCCGCCATTGTTATAAGTATATGTGTACTTTGTGGGACAATAAAGTTTTAATAAATAAATAAATAAGGATGGAAAGAATTGCATTCTTTAAAAAAACTATTTATTGATTGATGTATGATCCAAAGCATATAAACAACTACACTACTTGTAAGTTTTATTTGACGAAGCAGTTTTGAATGTAATGCGCTACTCTCAAAATCTTTTCAACCGTACGGAGACGTGAATTTCATTTTATCATTGACTCTATTCTTAACAGCATCGTGACAATCTTTTGACATACTTACAAAGAGTGTCTTAGTTATATCAACGGCTCGTAAAAATGCTAAATGGTCCTAATTCCGTTTCTACAGGTGACAGTGGACCCGCCACCAAAAACTCACGCGGCCGGACCTCGACCGAAATATTCTCCTCAGTCTTCAGTCGATGCTAAGAAGAAGTACGGACCTAAACTAGACTCTGATACGTCATCGAGGTCTAGAAGTGCTACTAAGGAATTAGTTTGTAAGTTATTTACGCTACTTTTGACCCTGTTAAGGTCGTAGGAAGACGCGAGGTGGTTATGAAACGCCAAAAATATTATTTAAATAAAGTTGTTCACCTTATTTTGCTAATTAAGTAAATACATTTTGGAAAGTATACTGTTGTGCCTTCCAGTCATTTCTAGCACATTGTTCTATATGTTTAAACAAACTTCGTAATATAATTCCAGTGCCGGCATCAGACGCGACAATGTGCGCACCATCATTCGCCCGAGCATTGCCTGATGTATTGGCTGCCAAAGACGGGTCACCATTGCTGCTGTCCTGTGCTGTCCGGGGAGACCCTGATCCCAGGGTCGAGTGGCTGAAGAACGGGAAACCACTGCACTCTTCCGAGGTAGGATAGCCATAGAATTATAAATAGTACTAACGTACAGAAATGACACTCACACACTATCACTCGAAACAGATACCGCAACTCACCGAGCAGATTAAGGGTAAACATCGAGAGCAAAACAATACAAAGATGACGCTTTTACCTCGTGGCCGTTGCGACGACTATGACGCAGACACGGTGAATAACCAACCCTACGAGTGACACACACATAGACGCGCGTGCGAACGCGATTTATAGTAGTAGTAATCTCGGCGCTGTTGTATGGAGTGTCCGGGTTATATGTTATATATGGAAGATAGTTATAAAGTAGATATTAAGCTGCCAAAGACGGATCTCCGTTGCTGCTGTCCGGGGAGACCCTGATCCCAGGGTCGAGTGGCTGAAGAACGGGTAACCACTGCACTCTTCTTAGGTAAGGCATAACCATAGATTACAGATTAAGCTGCACAGCTATTCAACTGCCATACGTTAAAACTCGCCAACTTTCCTGGTCATCACCATCTTCAGTTCGTGTGGGTTACATTGTCAATCGACCATGCACATCCTGGTGTCAGAGTTGTGCGGAACCGCCTCTAAAGTGGTTCCTTTAACGACCACCAGATAACAGAATCAACAGCTGAATGTGCCTTCCGAAGCACGGAATCATCTTTATTGTCAGACAATCAGGTGATTAAGGCCCGCAATGTCCCAACCAAACTGAAAACAACTACACAAAGTATGCTTCCCGTGGGAATCGAACCCACGACCCCCGGGCCGAATGCGAACGCCTTAACCACGGAGGCAGTTAACTTTCCTAGTTACTCCTTGTTTCTCTTTTACAAAGACATTGTTACGTCATCTATCGATATAACATAAGATAATGCTAATACGGTTTTATCGCGTTTATTACTTATTTATTTACACCTGACGTTTCAAACACTTTACAGCGTTCATGGTTACATAGTTTAATTTGATGAATAACAATCGCGAAAACATAAGATAATGCTTAATTTATAACTTTTTAAATACAGTATTGAATCAACTTGAGATAGATTCAAAACATACCAATATCAAGGTTATAATGAACTCCTATTACAGGTGGTGGACCTGAAATACAAGAACGGCGTGGCCTCATTGGCCATCAATGAGATATTCCCTGAGGATGAAGGAGAGTACACACTTAGAGCCATCAACAGTCAAGGTCAAGTGGAAACAAAGTGCAAAGTTACCGTCAAACGTGAGTAATCAAATTGTTATTATTGTTATGTATCTCCGCTTGTGATTCACGGGTTGCACCGGACCTTTGAGAGGCTTGCGCGGGGATATGGATCCAACGCGTAGAGGCCCTTTGGAGAAGTTAATGTCATGTGGCGCTCCTGCCCAAACCCGTCCTCGGCTATATAAATAGATGAACAGGTCTAGGCAGGAGGAGGAATTATTGCTAATGAATGAAAATAATATTATTATTAGTATGAACTAAGTGAACAATCGAAAAATACATGAAAAACAAGTTAACATAAATAAAGGTTAAATATAGGTAAATAAATCGTGGCATTAATTGATTCTAGGGTTACATGTAGAATTGACAGAATAAAATTCTTCGATTTAGGATTTATGTGTTTGTTTTCGCCTCTTTTTCAAAGCAGCAAAGAAGTCTAAACTTTGTATCGTGGAAGTTACGCATACATTACTACGAAAATGGTGGACAGATATGTGAGATTTTGATATAGACTGGATAAGGCATCATCAAAAGGCCGGAATTAGTTTACAACAATTTATTTTACATAGAGAAGAAAGAAAGAAACAAAAATTGGTACTACTAAATAAAAGGCACAGTAATATAGTTGATAAAAATGGGTACCAAAATGGTCTCCGCTTAGCATAAGTGACCTTAGGGCAAAAGGCTAGTTAACAAAACATAGTCTAGGTTCTAACATGGTCTGGTCATGGCCTATTAAGATAAAGTTTATTCTATTCTATTCCCTATTAAAAAAGGGGGTTACGGAGGTCAGACGGCAGTAGCTCCTATGTAATAACCAATACTGCCAAATCTAGGGTCATTAAAGTGTACCCTGGGCTCCGAAGCGTAAGCTGATGTAGCAACTAGCAATACACGCTCGGATGAAGAAGAGTCTAGATTCTATCATCTCGTTATCAACATGAAATTTAATGAAATAATGCAATTACAGCCATGGACAGCTCAACTGCGCCAGGAGCCCACAAAACGGGCGACAAGCCTCCGAAGATCGTCGACCACGCGGTCTCACAGATCGTCACTGACGGAGATATGGTCACACTTACTTGCAGGTAATCTTTACTTTGATCTATGTTACAAGTTCTGCATAATAGTAATTCGAGTTTGATTTTTGTTAAAACATTTAGGCATTTCGTATCGTTGGGACATCTACCGACCAATGGTCAGATAACCTTAAAAAGGGCGCAGGCAAACGCTGGATGCAGGCTGCCGCTAACCGGTCATTTTAGAGATCATTGGGAGAGAATTACACTACAAAAATTTTATTTACCTCTTTAAAATAATACACGCCCAACTTTCTACTTCTTTAATATCGAGTGTGCAGTTTAGAATTCCTAACAGGTCAGTTCGCATTATTATTCCCTTCTCCATAGACTCGTGTAACAATAATGTTTCCTTCCACAATCCGATTCTAAGAATATGCCGTGAATATAATAATTTATATAGACTTCATAATTCTGATCAGGTACCTGACATCTATAGCTTATCACTTAATACTTTTAAATACAAAATTTATGAATTGATTCATTGATTTAAGTATGAATGTCTTAGTCATTCTTATTTACTTTATATAATTACTTATTCAGTACCTAATGCAAATCTTGTCCTAACATTAATAGTATACACATATACATGCTGTCCTGTGTTTACACATATACATGTTTCCACCGTTTGATATAAATTTCAACTCATTTGTAGTGTTCTCATTTATATGTATTTATAGTTTTGTCAAGCGCTAAAGTTAAACATGCTGTGCGCGCTAATCTCTTGGTTTTCCAACTAGCCCATGAACCCATGTAATATTTATTAAGTCATGTTTTGTTGTAAAACTGTATAGTGTGCCAATAAATAAAATAAAATAAAAATAAAAAAGAGGCCTTTGTCCAGCGGTGGACTGACTGCGGCTGAAATGTTATTTGACAACTTAATTGGCGATTTAAAATAAAGCATCTAAGTAGGATTGTGTGTGGCATAATGTAGTTGGAATGGTAAAAAATGACGTCAACATAAAAACAAAATGGCGGAACCTGTCTATATACTTCATCCCATACTATTGTCTGTCTGTCTGTTACGCTTTCACTGCCAAACAGCTGAAAGTATTTTGATGAAATTTGGTATGAATATAATTGAAGACCTGGGGTCAAACAGGCTACTTTTTGACGCAGATGGAGCTGCGGGAAACGGCTAGTATGCAATAAATGAACGAGAGACATTAGGCTATTTAAATAAAGTATCAAATAGAAGGGGTTTTGAAAGCAATTTTAAAAATTTGTTCCTGATCTCTATGCGTTATTAATATATGATTTATTTTCCATTAACAGAATCACAGGCGCCGAGCGTTTCGACGTTGTGTGGCTTCACAACAACAAGGAGATCAAACCTTCCAAGGACTTCCAGTACTCCAACGAGGCCAATATTCACAAGCTGAGCATTGCTGAGATATTCCCTGAGGACGCCGGTACGTATCGCGCAGATTTAGGGTAAACATCGAGAGCAAAACAATGCATGGATGACTCTTTTGCCGCTTGGCCGCTGCGACTATTATGACGCAGACACGGTAAAAAACCAACCCTCGACTAACACACAAAATGAAGCACGTGCGTACGCGATCAAATCGTAGTAGTGGTATCGGCTTCGCCGCTGTTGTATAGAGTGTTCGGGGTGTGCCCGAGGTGTGTTATTTCAGACTGCTATGCATCTGACACAGCCTAGTGACTGTCATCTATTAATAACAACCGGGACCAAAAACCAAAAGATAAAACGGGTTTTCTGAAGAATGGTAGATCTCGAGATAGAAAAGGCGACCAATCTTAATAAGGGCACCGTTTCGCCGTCGCTTGATGCACGTAATCGTTACGAATACGCGCGCTACTATCAGCTATCGAGCTGTATGTTTATTATCCTTTCCACCTAGCAAGGACTTCTAGTACTCCAACGAGGTTTCAAATTCGCAGGATTTTTTCCAATATTATGAGGACACGACTAGTTGTCACATAAAATTGCATTATTTTCAGAGATCTTAAAATGCGTCCAAGGGTTTGTGTTTGTTTTAAATAAAAATTTTCAATTTATTGTTGCATTGTAAAAAAAGGAAAATTTTAGTGACCTTGTAATTTTAAATAAGAAATTACTGCAATAAGTTCATCAGATTGGATTTATGAGACTTACGAGTATTTTTAAGCGAATGCCTAGGTTTTTAAAGTAATGATCACTGTACAAAATGGACTTCTTGCGTTTGTAACGATGACTCTTACACACTAATGATCTTATCAATAGGCTACTTGACTGTGTTCACATTTTGACAATTTTTTTATACGGAACAAACAATACATACACTAAAAAGTAACAGATACCGAAAACAACAATAAAATTGGTAATTAATTAAAGCAGTAATTAAGCATTTAAAGTTTCAAGTGGCAGTGACGTCACTCCACCATTAAATGCGTCCTTTTCTTGTTTTCTTGACAGTTTCCCCTTTCATAGGATTTCAAAGGCTTAATACTTATTTAATATTGAACTGATTCAAAATAATCTTTCTGTTTTCAAATAATTTGTGCTACGAAATATTTAAAAAAAAATTGATTTAGGTATCCTATTATCAATTAACTTAAACTTAATTCCTGCAGGCGTGTACACATGCGAAGCGTTCAACGACGCTGGCGAGTCGTTCTCGTGCTGCTCGCTGGTAGTGCGAGTGCCTGGAGAGACTGCCACGACTCCGCAGTACAGCGCCTTCCCAGCTGCCGCCACTGTTTGCAGCGGGGAAGCTGCCGTCTTCAGCGCTGAGCTGGATAAGGTAACTTTATGGAGATCGGCGGGAGCGATGGGAAGATCTTCCTGCCAGGCGAGGTGGTATGCCTGGGGAACCGCGCGATAAACGATGTTCAGTCGGAGGTTGTATTTATGCTCCAATCCGTAGAAACTTTGAGAGCGCGGTTTACTCTTTCCATAGTAATTCGGCGTCCTCGTATTAAAGCTTGACATTGTTTGTTAATACTTCGGATTAGCGCCATCTGTTGCGTGGTTGGAGTAACCGTACTGTCGCCGCAACTTATTTATATCAAATTCATTCTCTACTCGAAATAATTAATGACTCACCTTCTGACTAGTCCCGTCTCTTGCTATTATTTCAATGGAAAAAGACAATAATATAAACAAATGTGGCCGACTGATATTAAGACAAGTTTGTCTATTGAGACGTGATGTATATTCGACCAGAAGAAGAACATGTTAAACATTTTGCTAAATATTAGGAAATATACGCATCGAATCATATAAAAACTAAAAGAACAAAAACAGAAAAATAACTGAATGAACTTTTCTTTCATGGATGGATAAAGACTGAGATCCATATTTCTTTGTATAGTTCAGTCTGCTGACGGATTCCACCCAAAAAAGCATTCTCAACCATACATTAAACAATAAACAAAATCTACTTGGCATGAAAATAATATCACAATTTGTTTCGCAGCCACCACTCCAACTCCAATGGCTGAAAGACGGCAAACCAGTCGACGAGACCTCTCCTAGATATAGGTTCACAATGGAAGGCACGTCCAGGTACCGCTTCGAAATCGTTAAGTGCACGCCCGAAGATAGCGGACAGTACCAAGCCAGAGCCGTCGGATCCAAGGGAGATTCAATAGCTGCCTTCTATCTTAACGTAGCTGACATTTAAAAAAAAACATGGACTGACAATGGGACCCAAGTGAAACCCTTGCGGTACACCCAACTAAAAATATATTTCAAACTGGATTATGATACGATTACTGCGTATATATAATGATTTTTATACAATTCGGAGTCTAAGCGTGAAAAAGGAGTTTTTTTATAATAAAAATTATTTATTATTTATTAATTCGTTAAGTATCGTTAAGTGTTACACCCTGTCGAAAGCCTATGAGAAGTCGGACGATCGAATCCTTGCTCTCTAGTCACTGTTAACTATTGAATGTTAATTTATTTATTGTCGAATTTATCAATTGTTAATTTCATTTTTGTTTAATTTTATTTATCGTCCTGGCCTAACAAACAGTCTTAATCGCAGCTTCCTTAAATTTTAAGCTTGAGTTTATCAATGTTGTACGGACCACGGTCAGGCCAAGGCCCTCTCGGAAATATTTTTGGCGCCACCATTAAATATTGTCGAGAACGCCGTTTCGACCCGATCGGGATCTGTAATATTATTTTTATATAAAAATAACTATTATTTAATTGTACATAATTTAATTTATATCATGTGACAGCGTAATTTATAAATATATATACCTTAAAATGATGCCGTGTTGTTTTATTTTTCTTTACCAATATACATTTAATAGAGCGTGTAAACGGGTGTTGTTTTTGCCAACAGAACTATTGGGAATGAAAAAGTCCCACTAGTTCTATGAACAGAACTACTGGGAATAAGGGATCAAGTAGGGCCTGGTGCCCTTCGGGAATAATAGTCGTAAATGATTATTCCCAAACGACTACTAGCACTTAACTATAGCAATCTTTTACTCGGAAGAAATCGAGTGAAATATTTATTCATTCAAGCTTAGTGACTATTGCAAGCCTGCCAAAAATAATAGAAAAAAATTGTAGAGAAAGTTAGGAAATAATGAAATCGCTTTAAATGTTTGCTACACATTTCCCAGCCACATGTTCTAACAGAGGGATTAATTAACAAAAAAAGGATTTTTAAGAACAAATTTTCCCTTTTTCCCCACTGACCAACTGATTGCTCAACTCAGTTGCACAAGTTGAGCAGTCGGTCATTGGTAACAACAGGTATTATCCCCACTGCCCAACTTTAAACTTCTCAACTGAGAGCGAACAGGCATTTATCTGTTTTCCAATAAAGTATTAGACATTATCAGAAGTATTAGGGTAACAGAAATTATAACCATGATTCACAGATCTTTAATACCTAATTTACTTATTTATTTTATTATTTACTAGCGATCATATACAGTTCTGAGAAAGGCAATTTTTTTTTATTATTCCCTCAAAAACAGCCTTTTAAAAAAACTACATCAGGCAAGGTAAGCAGACGGGATGAAATAGTATATATTAAGTAGAGTAAACGAAAATAAGCTGAATAATATACACGTTAAAACTTATAAGTATTTACAGATTTACTCATATTTACGTTAGCGACTGGGTTCCATATATATTATTTTTTATGGATACTAGGTTTCTTTCTATCCACCAGAGGAGCTGATGCCCTATTTTTAAAATGTATGACATAAGTACATGTGTCGAATAACAGTTACTTCTACGAGACGAGATTTGTTGCAAACAAAAGTTATCAGTCTCGCCGCTTTTAAGTGAGTCGCGCTTTTCAAAAAATAGTAAAGATTTGACATTCAATATTGTTAATGGCAGTCACTTGTGGATGCCACTAGCAAGAGCATCCTGGAGTACTTATTTTTGAGAAGTATAACTCAAAATTGGCGGGACGAATTATTTTCGTGCTATATCAAACGATTTTCATTCGACCCACCGGTTTTAGTGAGTCAAAGATTTCAAAAATAGCACTCCTGGACTTTGAATCATCGTGATTTATAATAGTTTTTTGTGATCTTCACTACTCATAACTTCACATTTCAAATCAACGCCGCTGCTATTCCTCTCTTGTGTAAGTACTATTCTAGAATCTTTGATAAATAGAATGTTTGATACTATAAGCCTTTATGGAACAGATTTCTATTGGAAATAAACTTGGGCGGGATAAGGACTGTTTTTTTAGTTATAACACATTAAAAGAAAAAGATAAAAAGATTCCCTCAACACAATGCCCCGACCGGACGCTTCTCACATCAAATAAAAGATTTCCGATGCATCGGCAGAACTAGCATAACCACAGTAAAAATGTAATCAAAAAATGTTATACGAGCACGGAACGTGACTATGCACTTGTACTTTATTCAAAACAGATTCTTATTTTAAAATATGAAATCCTCGGAACGAGTTACGATGATTTTTTTTTTATTTTTTTTACGCGATGAGTAGTGAAGTGACGCGGCGGAAACCACTGTTGTACAAAATAAGGAAACAGTAGACTTAACTCGTATGAGTACTACAGTAACGGCTAACGTATAGTACGCATTATTTATTTATGAATCTTTATTATACCACTGGACAAAAATACTTCGTTAATTGACGGACTTAAATTGCATTGATTTAATTGACTAAACATTTGATACCTACATTGTACCTTTTATATCTAAGATCTTATTTGTGTCTATTTATCATGTTAATTGCAAATAAAGTTTCATTCATTCATTCATTCATTACCGGATAAATTAGGAAAACAGAGAAGTCATTGGCTAGACAACTAAAAAATAAATTGTGTATTTTATATATTTTATTGATAGAATAGATAGAATAAATTTATTTTGTTATTTAATTTTAAAGATTTTATAGTGATGACGTCACGCAGCTATAATGGCCATCTCGAACTGCAAGAAAGCAAAAATTACCTAGGTATTAAAAAATATGTATGTCAGTGTCAAATGTCAAAGTCAGGATGGGCCGCGAGCCGCGAGTTGGTTTCTTGTTTGTTTACAATCGCCAAATATCTAGGTACCCTCGTTTCTCGTACCTATCTATTGCATATTGGCCTGTATATTGAACTTTATTGCCGTCTTTTCATCCGTTGACATCTGATTATTCAATAATTAGAGAACGATTCTTTATTCTAATGTATGAATAAATGTAATGAAGATGTAATTAGGTTATCTATGGGTTATGTTTACTTGAAAAGAGATGACATTTGACATGGGTGACAAGTACGTGAAGCGCATAATTAGCGCTACTAAACAAAAAATATTTATTCACTACCCTGTGCTGCCAACCTAAAAAATTAAATGTGTGTAGCCGGAAGTTATCCGGCTACGTCATACGTTAACCTTGCCAAAAAATGAAAGTCATTAGGTTTTCTGCGATTTACTTAAAAAATACTTGCTTATCTAAAGATCTGATTAATGTAATCTGTTCACTAAGTCTATTCCTCGAAATGGTTTACGAATTAGACATTTTCATGAAAAGGTTTACTAGCCAATTGTGATTATTTTTCCCGCGACGTTGTCAGTTAGTTCCGATCATGATCTGACTTCAGGACACCACGGTGTCACTGTCCTTTGATCCCATATCATATTACCTTAAGTAAGAATTAACTGAAATACACACGTAACAAGATAAATGCAATTTTGTAAGTACCTATGTATCCTAATTTGAAAAACTAAAGAAGATACAAGACGCACAATCAATTTATTACGCTTAGGTCGATATATATGTTAAAGTGTCTGTTCTGTATTCACTTTATTTTGTAACGTGAAGTGTGCACTTGCCTTTTTATTTTTACGTCAAATAGATTGTAGATTAAGGATTAAAATGTTGATTAATATTCAAAATTGATAGAAACGCCGGCCGAAGAATATTAACGTTTGATTTGATCTGTTTTACCCGTACGATTTTAAAATTAAGTTATGTACGTAGGGATAACTTCTAAATATGCATCTTATGACGACAGGGGGTGCTATTTTTGAAATATGTGACTCATTTAAAATCGCCGAGTCGAACGATTTTCATTTGACATTAATGACTCATTCATTTAAAAATAGTCCACTAGTGCATCTACTCTAGCGACTGTGTTATGGTTAAGTATGGAATTTCTTATTTAAGTACCTTAGTATTTGCCAAGGGCTCTTTATAGACTTCACACAAAAGATAGTTAACGAATGAACTAGCTTATATATCTGCATTAGTTACATTATAAATTCTCTTGGTAGAAGGTTACAAGGCGAGCGGCCAAACAGTGGGACATACATAGCTAAAAGGAGTCGCAAGTAAAGATGCAACTCTGAATACATACAGCATTACTGACTTTGGATATTGACGGGACCAAGTTCCTCTCAGCGAAAGTTTTATTAAAATAATTAAAATTTAAGGATTATCGCTAAAATATCACGTAAGATCCTTCCGAGTGACTAGTCTTAATTCAAAGTAATTGAGAATACATATGAGTAATAGTTTTTAACGAGTTCATGTAACGTCACATCATCACATAGCACTTAAGTTCGTTTTACCTACTACAAACTTGTTTGCCAGATGTCCGCTCCGACCCATTTTTTGTTACGTACCTACTTTGATACTCTTAAAGTTACATTTGATCATCATCAACATAGCGTGTATTCTACTTGCGTCGTCAGTTTACGCTTCGGAGCCTAGGGTACGTAAGTCCTAGATTTGGTGGAACTGGTTTTTACAATGGAGCGATTGCCGTCTGACCTCCGTAACCCTTTTTAGACTTTTTACAGGGAAAACAGACCAACCAGGAACATGACCCGAGGTGTGTCAGAATTTTTCAGGCTGCCCCAAGACATCTGTCACAGGCTAACACTGCTATCTATCGACAATAACCGGGATCAATGGCTTAACGAGCCTGCCGAAGCACGGAGGAGCTCAAGATAGAATTTGCCACTAAATGGCGACCAATCCAATAGTGGTCGCGTCACGCCGTAGCAAGTCACGCGCATTCGCTACGGGTACGCGGGTCGCGCTCGACTAACGAGCTCCTCAAAATAAAGTTACATTTGATCATATATATATATAATACATAATTGATTCAGGGGGCCAATAGCGTAGACTGCAAAAGACGTTATCGTACCTACCAAAATAAATGACACAATAACGCGAGGGCTATTTTTGAGAATGCAAATCCGGTTAGTGGAATAATTTTCATTTAATATAGACGAGTCTAACTATTTTCAATCGATTCGCCCGATTTTACATACTCAAAAATGGCCCTCGCGGTTGTTGTTTGGTTTCGGTAAATACGTTAATGTCAATCACATTTAGCGCGATCGGCCCCCAGGTGGTACTTCGCGGAAGTTAAAGTTACAAGCACTTACTAATGCCACTATGTTTGCATACGTAAAACTTACTACCTACGTAACTGGTGGCCGAGGCACGAAAAATAATTTGACAAGTTTATGGAAAAATGTGGTGAAGTATAATAATAAATATCTCCAAAGTCGAATTTTTAGAATTAATTTATTTCTCTCGGTCTTTTACAATGAAATAATTTTAGTTTAAGTATATAGGTAGGTAAATATTTGTGCCGTCGGCGGATGTTAGGTAACAGTACAACTCCTTAACCGACTGCACATTTAGAAGTCTCAATCCAAGTCCCTACAAGTTCTTGATAATTAATAACAAAAGATTGTGGAAACGAAGACGAAATCAAATGAACCCATACTTAAATAGGTAGGTACCTACTAATGATCTTTAATATTTTACATTTTTAAAAATAAATACCGCTGTTTATTTACATTAACAGGTCATATTACAGACACACGTTAAGTTAAACAGTCATTAAAATAAATTTATCTCAAATAAGTATTAAAAGTTACATTAAACATAACGGACCAATTAAGAGAAACAGATCGGCAACGTGTCGACGGGGAGCACATAAAATTTGTATATCACACGGATTAATTTCCAAAAACTCAATAGCTGATAGTCAATAAAACGGTAGCGTAAGCATCAGGGACCGCCATTAAAGAGTGTTCTTAACAACGTTGGCTATAATATATGATAAGGCTTGTGACACACAGCCGAAGTCGTCTCTACCTACATTTTTAAAAGATTGGCTAAGTATAAATGCTTCTCAGTGTCGAATTTCTAAATAGGACAAATGACAAAATCATTCACATCGTGTCAATCGAGCTTGTGCATTCTGGTGTCAGAGTTTTTCGGAACCACTTTTCGGGTTTCTTTAACGACAAATGACCTATCTAATTTAACGAAAAAAAAATGTAATAATTTATAAATTTTGACTGGACAATTATGTCATTTTGCATGTCATTCAAGGTGAAATATGTAGATCTAAATTAATCTTAATATAAACATGTAACATCCTTATCTTCTAACTATATTTTAAGCAAATAAAATATTCTATAATACCGATATTTCAGTTTGTAGTGGATCTTAGCGTCCGAGACGAGAGAGCGGCAAAATTGTTCTATTCGTATTAAAAAATTCAAACTTTGTTTTTTCAAAAGTCATTTCGGGTCGGGGTGTTCGAAAGAGAGGGTCCCGGACTTAGAAATTTGTTTTGATTATTTTCTTCTCATAAAGTGTGTCGCTTCTGTCACAAAGTCTGTCACTCGCTCACTGTTATGGTCACAAGATAACGCTTACATAACCTACCTTCTGTAATAAAGTCTTCTTTTTACACTCAGCCGCTTCTGTCCAGTATCTCCAGAACGGTGCGTTGGACGACATCAGTCAATAGGACATATTTTGTTCATCTAACACCTTTCTAGCTATTTCCAATAAGAAAAGGGGCAAATTATGGGGGGCAAGAAAAAACTTCGAAATTTTCATTTTTCGTGAGACAATTCAAAAATGTACTTTTTCTGTTTGTATGCCTGACGGCGCAGCATGGCGCTCAGGATATTATTTTTTCTTACATGTTTTAACCCATGTCTGACAAAAATTCTAAGTTCGGGACCCTCGTAAACCCTAACCCACTTCGGTGTTTGATTGGTACTAAGTAGCATATGTAGTGTAGTAGTGTCGTTAAAAACTCTTAGCAGTGTGCAGGTGGCTTTAAAACAAAAATAAAAGCCAGAAATGAATCCGACCGAGCGGGAAACAAAAAGTATCATATCTCATTCCATATTTCGATATTTATCACAGGATCGGCCGTTTTCGGTCAAAATTCAAAAAAGGATACGTTTTCGTTTTGTTCAGTTTGTTATAAATGAGTTTGGGCCGCCGAATACATTTTTAAATATCATTTCGGTTTTGAAATTCTCAAAGATTGGAAACAACGATTGCAGCTGTTTTGTACAACTACGGTTAACTAGGCGTACGGTCCGCGTAACCTATAGATATAACGCTTATGTTATAGTATAAGTTTTAGTATTGCCTACAAACTAGCATAAATCGTGTTCCTATTGGTCTGTTTTTTACTTTATTTTAAAAAGTGTTACGGAGATCAGAAGGCAGTCGCCCCATTGCACCGCTCTCCATAACCAAAACCCCCAAATTTAGGACCATGACTAAAGTGTACCCTGAGCTCTGTAGAGCTAGCAGAAGATGCAACTGGAAAATACTCTCGGACGAAGAAGATTGCAAAAAAAAAGGAAGAAGTACCTACAGCTATAGTACTTGTAAATAAACAAATTCAAGCAAGTTTCTCAACAATTATAAATATGTATTAAGTATTTTATAAGTTTCAGTTTTATAAGTTCGAACCATTTCTTAATTATTAGGGGTCATTAATATTATGTCAGGTACCTATACTTAAAAAAAAATGTTAAATGTTTCTAATATGCCCTTGTAAAATTAGAGTTACAGAGGTCAGACGATAGTCGATCCATTGTTAACTGTTCCATTGTTAGTGGTACTGCCGAATCTAGGACCATGATTAAAGTGTACGAGGAAGATTGCAACTAAATTGCAATCGGGAAACACTTACGGGCGAATAAGATATACTTAAATAAGTGTAAAAAAATCCATTTTGTCTTAAATTTTTTGGAGTAACACAGGGATATTCAAATCTTTCACATTTATGCACTCTTACAATCACGTTGCTTCAGAACTCAGTTTTTCCCCCCTCATTGAGTTGATCAAGACAAAAGAAGAATCCACTGCTTGACATCCCATAGATGTCAATTTTGACCGAATACATCGTCTTATATACTCTTCTAGGTTGAATAAAACTATAATAATTACAGGTTAGTTGATCAAACTTTTTTGATTAAAAAATAATTGTACGGAACATTGGTCCTTGAAAAGTCGATGCACACCTTGTTGTTAATTTTTCCATATCTTATTTGATTCTCCGAGTACGAATAAAAAAAACCGTAGAAGCACCGCGTGTAACAAAAACAAATATATAATTTTATGAGGATGAATTTCACCAAATAATTATCAAGGAGTGAGTACGGAAAAACATGTGGGTACTTAATAAATTGAAAAAAATGTGACTCACCGAATGTTACAAGATGCAAACGAGCGAAGTCCGTCGACCTCGACGTCGTCCTCCACCTCACTGTGCATTTCATATCTTGAAGCTTGACAGTATTTTCGATTCTCATAACCATGGCACTGATGACACTGAAAAATAAAAACATAATTTTAATAAGTAGGTATTAACCCCCATAATAAATCCCTTTAAAAACCCCCATAATAATCATAAAAAAATATGTTTCATCTCATTCTTTCACTTCAAAAACAGATAAGACAGAAAGAGACTAAGCAGATTTTAGTTAATCTAGGCTTAACGAACGTCCGTTAATTTTTATGAATATGGGATTAAGTTTTAAAGTATACTTATCATAAAAGAAAAACATTTGTTTATTTTAACACCTATGTTCTGACTTTTATAAAACGACACTCACCTTATAGTCGAAATCGAACTCGATCACAATTTCTTCTTCACCTTCATCTAACAACTTTAAAAGTAGGTAGGCAGACTGTTTGATTTATCTTTTTGCCAAAATCTGTATTTTTATGATTAAATAAAATATCTCGAAACTATGAGATTAACTTGTAAACTTGGATTATAATTCGGTGATGTTTAGTGGCTATCTGCTCATTTATAAATGCACTTTATAAATTGTGTGCTGCCTACCCTTCCATACCTTAATGGCGGAAGCGGACATTGACTATAAAATGGTTATAAATATTTTTATTGTATAAGTTGATTTGAAATTGTAATTTTCATTTAATTTAACTACATTATTAAAATATCGAAATGTTAATTCTTTTATGGCAAAATGTCTATGAATTATTTTCTTAATGACATTGTATGGAGTTTGACATAGACATAGACTGTAATAATTCTGATTCTACCTATACGTAGTCCTAAGGCCGGCAAATGGACAATGAATGAACATGTTGAATTCAACATGTTTACAAAAGAATAAATATTATTGATTATGGAACATAATGAGTTTGTCTTTTGCCATATACAGGTTCGTTTTTCTTTTTTAATTTTTAACTGTAAATATTTATTCTTGTGGAAATAAAGTTGTTGTTTCTTCGAAACATCAAACTCGATGTCACAAACAACAACAGTAAATAAAACATAAAACCTAACGTCTCAGTGCTGCCATCTAGCGTGAAAGATATTGAAAACACCGCAAATGACTCCACAGACTTCTCTGTTCCAGCACTTACAATACTTTATTACGTCGTCCGCGGCATTCGTTTATTTTCGCGATCGGCTCGTACTGATTTAAGCGTGTGTCTCAGACTCAGTTCATTGTGATATTACACATGCCTAGATATCTACCAATAACACAAACATACACACACCTTTTTCATCTTTAATTTTAGCTCAATAAAGGTGAAAATCGCACGAAAATCCGTAGAATTAACTTGGTTTTATAGCTACAATTTAATGTCTCGAATAGATGCAGATGATAAAGTAAATTGCCCTCGCATTGTTTTGTCGAAGGCTTTTTTTCATTTTATTGATTATTTAGTTTTTATTCATTGATTTTCATAAACGTGAATAATAATGGTTTGAATTAATATCTATTGGTGGGCGTGTGCGAAGGTAAGATTTAATATTCATTTAGGGACCAATGGAAAGGTATGTACTAGTATAGTCAACAAGGCTAAATAAGTCTGGCTCTTGGACAAGGTTTGATTTTTCATCCTCCCTTTCTGAAATGGAGATTGCACGAAAATTATTCTAATAGATATAAACATAATTTTTTATAATAATAAGCATAAACATAAGCTTTTGAATTACGATTAATTTTAATCCTCAAAATAGGATCCCGCAATGACTACTGAACTAAATTTCAGCTATTTTCAGCAAGTATACTTACTCGTAAGTCCAATTTTTGACACGAACATTCTTAAAATTTAGATAGAATATTTGTTACACATAGATCTCAGTTGGCTGTAAATAAACAATTTTTATTTGTCCATACTTCCATACTATATACTATATAATATTATAAATGAGAAAGTCTGTCTGTCTTTCTGTCTGTCTGTCTGTTACGCTTTCACGGCCAAACCGGTGAAGGGATTTTGATGAACTTTGACTTGAATATAGTTGAAGACCCGGGGTCAAACATAGGCTACTTTTTGACGCTGGCGGAGCTGCGGGAAAAAGCTAGTTTAATATAGATGCGAAAGTATCTGTCTGTTTTTCTTTCACGGCCAAACCGCTGAGTGGATTTTGATGAAATACTTACTTAAAATAATTAAAAATCTACTAAACCACATCAAAATTAACATTTAAATCACAATGAAAAGGGGAGATCGTAAAATTGGCCGTCACCATTCGCGATCAACAATAATCGAAACAAATCGAGTCTAGTCGTCGCGAATCGATTGCTCGTCGGGATCGATGTATCGATATGGGAATTAGCATAAATCGACGGGACTCGTAACTGGCGGGTCGGCGTTCAAAGGACCTTTCTTCAAATTTTATAATCTCGAGCGATGACCCCGTCTATTGTTTCTGTTCAGAAAACGGTAGGGCGCCCATAAGATTTATAGTCTTAAGAACTTTTTGAGTTCTTAGCCACAAAAGATTCTATTATGTGCAATTTTATTTTTAAACCCTTCAGACTATATAAAAATGTCATTCAAATAAAAAGTTTTCTTCGTCTAAGCGTGTTTCCCAGTTGCGTCCTCAGATTACGCTTAAGAGCTATATAAAGTCTTGTCATTGACTCGACTTCTCCCATTTCCTTTAATTAGTTTTTTTATTAATTTATTTAAACTTTATTGGACAATTGTGTAGCACATTTAATTTTGTTAACCTATCCGGCTGGGCAAAGATCTTCACCATGACCTATAATACTCGAGAGACCTAAGAAAAAACCCTTGAAAATAAAATAATTAAATGATGATATTCAAAAATATAGATAAATGCTTTAACCTTGAAAATAAAATAATTAAATGATGATATTAAAAAATATAGATAAAGTAAGTTTTGCGTTACTGAAAACTCTTTAAAATAGCAATAATTTTATGGTCGTCAATTAATTAAATAATGTGTGGTGTAGACAAAACAAAAACATACATCATGGTCACCATAGCGAGCCCAATATTCCGTCATTGTAAGGCTGTCATTGATCATTTTTCAAAAAACTACAAATTCCAGTCCAAATTGAATTTGGGTTGAAAAGGGCCAGACGGGGTTTATGTTTTTTTATTTATTTTTTGCCGTCAGTGTGTGTACGGGTTAGGAAACGTCAGATTATGGAGTTATTGAAATAATGAACTGGTTTTGAAAACCAAGGTAAACGTGTCGTGAATACCTTTGATAAGAGATTAAAAGAAATATTTTTGAGTAAGATGATCTCTTTACTTGATATAAATAAAAAAAAGCGGCCAGTCGGTCGACCCAGGTACTGCTGGAGAGACGAAGTCGTGAAGGGCCTGGAAGCCCTCCAAAGAGCCGACTAGCTGAGGTTGCGCTAAACAGTGAACAGCGGAGATCTCTTGTGTCGGAGGGCAAGATCTTTTTTTGGGTCGCTGAGCCATCGCAGTAAGTAAATAAGATGATCTTATGATGAGATCTCGTCATCTGAGTAGGTTTGTTTACGTCATAAGAAGGTTAGAAAATCACTCTGTTAGAAAAGCTTTGGCTATTCCGGAGGTGAAAAAGGCAGAGGACGACCGCCTGCAACGTGGACAACCGTTGCCAAGGACTTGGAACGGGCTGAACAGAGCACTCAGACAACCCAGGACAGACTGTCCTGGCGCAAACGTACGAAGAGAGCCGACCCCAAATAAAGGCACGGAAGAAGAATAAGGGAAGATGATCTCATGATGGCTACGGTTCAGAGCTGTCCAGCAGTTGCAGTAACCCTTTTTACTGGCGGACCAGACCAACAGGAACATGACCCGAGAAGACTCTCCTCAAACTCTACGGCATATCTTTTGTCTTGCCCTGAGTGCCGTCGCCTGTAATGTGCTACTGACAATGCCTTTTCTCTGGCGGAATATTGGGTCAGAAATATTAACAGCCACTCGACTCGCTAAGAATGTTAATTAAATGGATGAGTGTACCCATTATGTCACACAGACAAAATAAGAATCGGCATATTTTTATCTCTTAGTAATAGGGTTTACCCGTTAGGTACGGAACTCTAA
Organism: Euzophera pinguis; assembly: GCA_947363495.1. Classification (NCBI taxonomy): domain Eukaryota; kingdom Metazoa; phylum Arthropoda; class Insecta; order Lepidoptera; family Pyralidae; genus Euzophera; species Euzophera pinguis. The sequence goes on along the minus strand of OX376179.1, from coordinate 3,845,851 downwards.
AAAAATATGGTATCTTTTATAGTCTGAAGTACATCGGACTTACATGATACATGATGATTTTTAAACACCCCCCTTAGTTTTACAGCACACATTTTAGAACGTCGCTTCTAAAGATTTTCCAGTGATTATTTTCCTTAAAACTTTTTATTAATGAGTAGCTACAGGTCTTGAATAGTCGACTTTTGGTAGCAGAATTTGGTGTCAAAAAAAAATTTGACACGTTCTTAATGTAAATCACGCATTGAGAATGGAACTTTTATTGTTCGAAGTTCTTAAATCTATGAATCTGTTTAAATTTGGCTGGAGATTTAAGTCACCCTGTATGAATTTCGATCACAATTAGATATGGAGACTCATCACCGAGTCTGCGTGATAATTCTAATTCTATTAGTAAATTAGTTCATCTAGATTTGTTAGCGTCGAGATATTTATACCTTGACAAAAGTGCAGCGGACGGACGAAACAATATATACAAATAAAATATGAATTATATGGAGCGATCGATGCGTTTGCTGTAGGTATATGAATTTTATGAATCGGGAATAAAAGTGGAGTAGAGTAGGCTTTCAGTATTAATGAGGTTTTAACTGATTGCCTGACGTGATCTTCCTTTACGTAAAACGTGATGTTTTATTGTTTTTTACCGCATTTAATTTTATCTATACTTTCATACTAATATTATAAGTGCGAAAGTCTGTCTGTTTATGAAATTTGTTGTAAATATAGTTGAAGACCCGGGGTCATCCATAAACTACTTTTTGAGGCAGATGGAGCTGCGGGAAACAGTTAGTGGCCAATATTGGCAGATTTTTCAGGCTACTTATAGGCTCTGACACAGCCTATGTTACATTTGCCGTGCCTTCTGAAGCATAAAGGAGCTGAAGACAGAAATGCCGTGGCATTTAATACAGGCCGCGCTCGCTACCGCTTGACGCTTACAATCATAACGAACACGCATGCCACGCAGAGCTATCCTACTCCTTAATCTATATCTATCGCCTATAGATGTATAAATCATTAGATGTAAATGCAATGAAACCGGCGCGCGCGCATCCCTCGCTGCGCTGTGCCGGCTCGCCAGCCCACGGCGACGCACATCGATTTATGCCGATACTTGATAATTAAAAACAATCCGCCATTTTACTTTTTGTCCTTTTATTCCCGTTTTTGTGCGTCCCTCATTTGATTGTCTTGGTTTTGCACTTTTTGCCAAAGTCTCTGGTTGTAAATAAAAGATGTACAGAAGCATAACTCGTTTAGGATAACAAAGAACGTGCGAAGTGGGGAAGAAAAAGCGATAAATTAGCCTAGACGCACCTGATTGTGCCTTATAACCAGCTATAAGGATGCACAATCAGGAAATTGCTTTCTCATCATTTTTCTTTTTTATCTTATTTCATACTGCCGGCTCACGAAATTACCTCTTTTGTAAGTGTAAAAATGTAGGTTTAAGAAAATTACTATTATAACCAGTTGTAATTATGCTAATAATGATTGCTTTACGATTACCAAACTATCAGACACGATGTACGAAAATCATTGTATTCATTACTTAGTTTACGATTAATAAAATTGAATAGAACGGGGGAAACGTAAGAATTTACTTATTTCAGATATAAGTAGATATTAATAATAATAGTTATCATCTGTTTAGAAATATAGAAAGAAACGCTGTCACAGCTTAACCGCAGAACCGATATTGATGACATTTTGTATCAATATAGTTGAAGACCGTAGTGAGAAAATTCTTGTTTCAAAATTTACCCTCAATTGATTCTAATGGCGGGCGAGACAAACGAAAGGCACATAAAATAGTACTTTTCGTCGTAGCTGCGGGAAACAGCTATTTCTTAAATTAACTTAATTAACGCATGTTTTACGAAGCACAAACCCTGTACACTCGATATTTTGCGTGTCTCGGGCTTGCATTAACCCCGCGATCTTTCTCATTGTGATGTTTTCATTTATAATTTATATTTCTTAAGTTTTTTCTGTTTCTTTTTGGCGGGAAATTGGAATTTTTCGATTTAAGGCAAAGGCTACAGCTAGTTACCATAAAACTTCGTGTTTTGTTGAATTCGAAAAACTTCGTCTCTGATGAGAAGAAAAATCTCTACTTAGTGAGCAGGGTCGATAAACGCAGCCTTTGTAAAAAAGTAGCCTATGTTTGACCTCGGGTCTTCAACTAAATTGATACCAAATTTCATCAAAATCCGTTCAGCCGTTTGGCCGTGAAAGCGTAACAGACAGACAGAAAGACAGACAGACAGTTAAAGGGTACTAAATATTTAACTTTCAAGAATTAATAACAAAGATAAACAATAGAAAACAAAAAAAACAATAAAACATTAAATTCGATATTAAATAAATTATTAGTTTAAATATTTATTTCCATTTAAGTTTCATCTAAATTTATTGGCGTTTTATATAATAAATTACAATAAATACAATTTAATTAAACTAAGTAATTAAATATAAAAAACTAGCTGTTACCCGCAGCTCCGCCTGCGTCAAAAAGTAGCCTATGTTTGACCCCGGGTCTTCAACTATATCCATACTAAATTTTATTAAAATCCGTTCAACGGTTTGACCGTGAAAGCGTAACAGACAGACAGAAAGACTTTCGCATTTATAAAATTAGTATGGATGGATGTCTGAACTGTATGTAGGTCAAGGTGCCCAAAATCACAGAATAGGTATCAAAATGCCGCATAATATGATGAATTTCCATTTTTTTTAAGTGGGGGCAAACAGCTGGCAGGCATGACCTACCTTACAATACGACTCTAGATATTGCAATACTAATGGCGGCTTCAAAGCGACAATTGTGACATCTGACATCTATTATAAGGTCAAAAAGTAATGGCCTCATTTAAAGCGTTTTAGATAACGAACTTCTATTGTGCCACTACATTTATTTCTAACCAAAAATCAATATTGACCCCAAACACAACGAAATTTTGCACTTTTTTAAATTAAAAGACACAAAAACTCGCGGACAAAAAGCGGTCCAGGTGCAGTGAAAGGGTTGAATGATGTTATTCTATTGATCTCTCTTTCCCGCGCGGTATAAAAATTTTACCGTCTCGCTCTATAACCCTTTACAAGAGGGTGTATTTTTTTGGGTCAAATCTCGTATTTTTCTCATTGATTTTTTAACATAATGAGATATTGTATTACGGTCTTTTGTTGTAATTTTAAAATTGAACTTTGGCTTTAAATCATTTGATGTGGCGTTGTAGTTATTTAGAGCACGTTTGATGCATCTGCTAGAGATTACAGCGGGCTTTGTAATTGTGATTTAAGCAGCTTGGATGCGCGTGCGCACTTATGTCATGTTGGTCACGTTTTCTTAGTCTGAGTTAATTATAAACAAAACTAAAGTTTTACTAGAGTTCGATCCAATAAATAAAAAGTTTTTTTTTATTATTTTCCTTGTGCTTTTGTTATCGAACGCCTCAGGATTAATGTATCCATGCCACTATACATATACACACCTGGATTTCGTTAAAAGTGCTGATATAACTGCACTTTTTCTACTGTACTTAATCCATACATCCGTACTTACTAATCAGTAAGTATATAAAAATGCGGAGGTTTGGCTGTCTGTCTATAAAACTTTCACAGTTAAGCTGCTGGACCTATTTTAATAATTTGGTTTAGTTGATGATCGGTATTCAAAAATATCCTACGGTTTTTTTCAACCCCCGATAAGCAGCCTTAGGGTGTGAAAGATTATTTTAAACCCCTAAAAATAATACATTTTGCCGCGTACAGAGCTGCAATAAACAGTTCGTGTGCTAATAAAGCTTGGCGTTGGGGAAAAAGTCTTTTCGCATATAGTATGTATGAACTTGTAACAAAATCTCTTTGGCTATACTATTTGTATCTGGCTGGTTTTGATATCATTAAAAGTTAAAATTTTAAAGAAGATAATTCCAAATTCAAATTAGGAAAATGTGTGGTTTTCATTTGTTTTTCTTACTGTCAAGATAAGTGAATCTAATGAAGAAATATGATACATTTTAAAATTTTACTACAAAAAAGGTAAAAATGCAACGCAAGCCGCGAAATAAAATTGCGATGTTTATGGACCTAGTGAAAAGTCTGTGAGAGTAGCACAAATTTGGTTTAAGCGTTTTCAATCCGGAAATTTTGATATCAAAGATGCACGTCGCTCTGGTCGCCCTATTACGGATAAAACGGAAGCTACTTTCGAAATGTGGAGCAAGATCGGCATATCAGTAGTTACGACGTAGCTGAAGAACTAGGAATTGACCACAACAGTTTTGGCGCATTTGAAAAAAACTGGGTACACATAAAAGACGATATTTGGGTACCTCACGAGCTCATTGAAAGAAACCTAATGAACCGTGTACTCATTTGTGATTCTTTATTACGACGAAATGAAACCGAACCATTTTAGAAGAAGCTGATAACTAGTGATGAAAAGTGGATCACGTACGACTAGAACGTGCGAAAAAGGTCGTGGTCAAAGGCCGGTCAGGCTTCACAGACTGTGGCGAAACCCGGGTTAACTCGCAACAAGGTGATGCTGTGTGTGTGGTGGGATTAGAAGGCCATTATTCATTATGAGCTGTTACCACCAGACAGGACCATCGATTCTAAACTCTACTACGAACAGCTGATAAGATTAAAGCAAGAAATTGAAAGAAAGCGGCCGGAATTAATCAACAGAAAGGGTGTGGTTTTTCATTATGATAACGCTAGACCTCACATATCTTTAGCCACTCAGCAAAAATTAAGAGAGTTTGGCTGGGATGTGTTAATGCATCCGTCGTATAGTCCAGACCTTGCACCTTCAGATTTCAACCTGTTTGGTCTCTTCAGAATTCCTTAGGCAGTGTCAGGTTAACATCACGAGAGGACTGCCAAAACCACTTGTCGCGGTATTTTGACCAGAAGCCTCAAAATCTCTATAGCATTGGGATCATGTCCATACCTACAACAAGATGACAAAAAGTAATCTAACAAAATGGCACCTACATACTTTAGTTAAATGTAAATAAACTATATTAAAAAATGTTATGATTTTTTTTTTTAATGCGAAGAAACTTTTTCCCAACCTATTATAATTGATTAGGTAGCTACTCGCCTATTGAGATAAAGTCTTTCTATAGAGTTAATATAGAGTATATGCATATACTTCTATAGAGAATAATGAGTCAAGTTCTTAAATACAAATAATAACACGGAGAGTCAACGCAGCGTGGGTGTAAGTATAAATTATTTTTATTTAAATTAAACCTCTTTACGCGAATGAATAAACAACTCGAATTGGGCAAGTAACGGCCCCGACATGACTTGCAAACGGATTGTCTATGCCTTGACGCCCACGTGCAGAAAAAAAATAATTAAACAGTAACATAATTGTGTAATATGCCCGCCGTCTTCCGAACATCTGGTATTGTCAACACACCTGAGAACATCACTAGTGTATATCTGTCACTGTCTATTGAAAAGATTTTGTTTGAGATAGAAAGGGATGGATGTATGTTAATCGCGGTTGAGATGTGGAAGTGACAAAAAGTCTTGCTTCCTGTGACTTTCATATCATTTGAAAAAGGAATAGTTAGTGCAGTATATGTTATGTTTGAAGATAAATTTAGCTAAATCTGCGTTTACAGAATTGATTAATTTTATAGATTTTAAATTGTAAAGTTAACGTTTTGTTTCTTATGATATGTCATGTTTATTTGTAATAATAGGTCATTAAATTTTATGTCATATTTCACGATTCAATCTTGAATCTAATATACCTATTGCAATATCTTAAAAATAACACATCGATCATCTTCAACCATAGCGATCGAAGATTAACATCCTATTAAGCTATTTCAATAATGAAATCAATAACAATCATTCACACATTTTTATTTATTAGCTGGCATTCCACCTCATATTAATTTAGGAAATGGGGTTGTAATAGGATTTAATGATTTTTTTTTTATAGACGAATATGACATTTTTGAACTATAGTAAATTGTTTAATTGAATTCATTAAAACACCTCAAACCTACTCTTTTACTAATTGCACTAATAAGTTCGATTTTGACAATGCTGTTTGAGCACTCTACCGCGGGTTGACATCTTGGCGGAACTGTGTAACTAATGAAAGGCTAATTGTAGGTTAGTTTACTTAGTTTGATTCTTATTAAGTTGCTGCAAAAGAACTGCAAAAGAAGGGGCAACAGAAGGAATAATGGTGGAGGTGGTAGGCGCACGAGTTGTTTACAACGACGCGCCACAACTCTCATTTTACTTTCTATAATAAATTATAGATAGGTTAGTCATATGCTGACAAATATATATAAGACCGATTTGAGTTTTAATGTAAAAATAACTCTGTATCCTGTTTATTTTGTGTACATAGATAAACAAACAAAAATAAATAAATGCAAAAAATCTCAATAACGCTCTTTCGAAAGTATCGTAGAACTTTGCATATACTGCAACTGCTATGAAGTTTTGACGCATTCCATACAACATGGACTTTTTAACAATTCGAAAATAGAATGTTTTAAGTTTAACCCTTCCATATTTGACAAAAAAAGAGTTTTTATATTTAGAACACGACGCGGAGCGAATGAGAATAGTTCTTTTGAATTTCGAAACAGTTCGAAAATGGATAAAGAACATTCAAAATATGGATTATAGTAACGGACTGTTTGGTTTCGTTTTGTGCAACTGAAGATGTATGATGAATAAAAATAAAAATATTTTCACTCGGCAGTCGTCGTTGTATTTTAGCTTTAAGATGTCCAACACTAAACAAAGACCATACTCCATCGATATTTCAAATAAAGTTGATGTTAAGGTCAGAAACACATAGATTAGGAAGTAATTAAGAAAGCGCTACATCTAAGATTTAGGAACATACAGCCTAGAAGAACGGGGGGTTGAGTACTTTATTTACAATTCTATTCAATGCAAATAGAAACTGAAAAAAATATCCGTTAATTTATTTTCGGAATCGGTTACTTATTTAGTTCATAGGTTTATTGTTTTGTCTAAAATATTGTCTAAATATAAACACAGTCAAGTAACATATTTTTTAATAAGGATGCGTAGAATAAGAGTGATGTGGCTTTTGCCCAGCAGTGGGATACAGAATAACTAAAAAAAAAATATCTATGGTTATGTTAATCACCATACTTTGTTTAGCTGTAACCAGTTTGGTTAGAACATTGCATGTTTGAATCAACTGATTGTCTGATAATAATGATGGTTCCAAATTTCGGATGCCACGTTAACCCGTTGTTCCCAGCTGACATTTGGTGGTAATTGAAGAAATCACGTCAGAGGTCGAAAGGTTGTTCCGAAAAACTATGACACCAGGTTGTACGTACAGGGTCGATTGACCACTTGACTCGCACGACATGAACGTATGTTAAACATCAAGTTATGACTAACAACATCAATGAAAGAAAAAAGATGTATGGACGGTAAACATACAAACATGTATGTATTCAATATTGAAAACTTTCTTACAATCCTTAATCCGTATTCCGCCGCGTTTACAAATAAGTGAAATATGCAATCCGCGATTGTGCTAATGAGCGAAATGTATTAATTTACTTTAACCGGCCTTTCCATGGTTAAAAACCAAATCACGTCTAGCGGATACGGGGCAGACTGGCCTGTTGGCTAAGTATAGATTTTATAATTGCGATTAGTTTAATAAACAAATTCCGTATTGGTTTATTTCTTTATTAGTTTTGACCCGCAGCTTCGAACGTGATATCTCAAAGGAATAGTATTTTTTCGGGATAAAAAGTACTCCACGTCTTTCTCAGTGCTCGTAACTATGTGTGTGCGAAATTTCAGGAAGATTGGTTCAGTACAATGGGAAGAGTTAACGAACGAACACATACTAAGCTCACTTTCGCATTCATTCTTGTCGTGAGTGTGAGTTACATAGCCAACCTAACATGTGGACCCTCGTGTCAGAATTCTTTCGAACCGCTTCTCGGCCTCTGGCGTGGTTCCTTTAACATTTAACTACAAATCAGTGATAAAAAGCAATAAATTTTAATTTGCTCTACATAAACGATATAACGTCACCTAAATATATTGTTTTATTTAGATTTTTTTTTTTACCTTATTATTTTTTCAACATCCGATTTCAAATTGCAAAACGTAACAAACCAAGGTTGTATTTACCGTTATCTAAAATCTCGGAAAAAAATATCAGATGTCTGATTGTGTAACCCTTTAAACGCGGAAAGGGGTAGTTGCGACCCGAGATAAAAAAAAGTGTAAGCAACAGAGTAATATTTTGACAAAACTGCAGAATCATGTTACAGCCTGACGCAAAAAAATTAAAAAAAAAAACACACATTTCTTAGCAGGATGCGAGTAATGTATAGAATTCGGTCTTTTTATCAGGAATATCGAAGTAACTTTTGTACTTTGGTTAGATTTTATCTTTTTGACGCTCGATCAGCTTTATATTAAAACGAGCAATGTAAAACATAACAATAAAGTATGTTGAAAAAAGGCTACTGGACTGTGTTCACATTTTGATAAAAATTTTATACGGAACAATACATAGACTAAAAAGTAACCGATACCGAAAACAACAACAAAATTGGTAATTAATTAAAGCAGTAATTAGCATTTAAAGTTTTCTAATGAAGAAAAGTGGGAGCGTGGTGGGGACGTCTTGCTATCTCTTTTGTATTGGAGGTTGTATATTTATGTATGTAATACTCTATTCGTATGATTGTCATACATATTTTGAATATGCTTAGTTACGGATTGCTTTATAGTAACCGTGTGTAATATTGAGCTGAAAGCTTGTAAAATAAATTGTTCACCACCAAGTTATTTGTGTTTAGCATAATAGTATTTATCTGTGGACACTCTGGTGCATATTTTACAATATTTTGTACGTACAAAATCAAGTGGCAGTGACGTCACTGCACCATTAAGTGCATCCTTTTCTTGTTTTTTGACAGTTTCCTCTTCCATAGGATTTCAAGGGCTTATAACTTATTTAATATTGAACGGATTCAAAGAATTCTTTCTGTTTTCGAATTCACAGACTCAAATTTGTGTTATGACATATAAAAAATCGAGTCAAGCCTATTACATAAAATAATTCATGTATCAATGATATATCTTCAGATTTTAATATTGTCTTTGGGTAGGTAGAGATACGTCACCATGCTCAGCAATGAGTATATTAACTACGAGGAGAAGAATCAAATATCGTCCATGACGTTAACAGACAATGTCATAGGATTTGATATAGAAGTTATCGAAAATGCACTACTAGCTATATCATTTAACACTACTATTTCATTCAAAATCAGTGTACAAACAAGCTGGTGTAAAAGTACATGATAATGACATGCTAGTTTTGTCGTATTATTCATTTATTTTCCGATAAGTTACTAAATCTACCTTGCTTTACATTTGTGACCAACTTATTTAAAAAAAATCCTGATATTTAGATTCATCTTCAGTTAGCCACCAAATATTATATAATTTCGCACAACAAAACTGAGACCGACAAGCAGACAACTCGAATAAACAATATGTTAAGCAAAAAGCATTTAACCCTACAACAATGACAGATGCCTCCACGACCGAGTTACTAATTTCATTTTTATTTCCGTCAAAGTGGCGAGGCTCCGCAAAAAAATGTTCAAATCACAAAATATTTCTAATTAAGGGCTGTTCGAGCAAAAATGCGACGGGTGACCGTTTATTAATTTACGAAATTCAAAAATTTCAACTAAACTGACTTTTGTCTGTTCGCAAACTATGCCGGTTATTTTGCACGGCGAATATTTTTATATTTCATTTTTGGAACGACTTTGTGACAGAGACGGGAGCGAGATAGGAGATGTTTGTGGAATATACGTGCAGGATACGCTATATTTTTTACTTATATTTGTATTGGGTATATTTAAATCTCAGCGTCTACGCTGGCTTGGTCATCTGGAGAGAATGGGTGAAGATTGTAGCGTCAAGGCATCCTATCTGGGGAACATAGCAAGCAGAAGACCAGTAGGCCGACCCAGATATCGCTGGAGCGATGCACTACAGGCTGACAACTGGCAGCCATCGCGCAGAATAGAACACTCTGGCGCTCTCTCGTTTCTGAGGCCAAGATCCACTTCGGATCGCTGAGCCAGGGGAGTAAGTATATTTGTATTAAATTAACTTCATTTAAAATATTTTCCTCCAATGTAAGTTTGATTGATGTAAGATTACATAAAATCTCTATTGACTCTATTCAATGATGAAAACTATTGAATAATTTACAGTTCTAGCACAAACAAAATAAAAGAACTAACCCAGTTGTAGGAAATATTCTAGCTATAAGTACCTACCTAATTAGTAAAATTTATATGATCTAATTGTATCAATCAAACCTTATAGAAACACGAAGAATTTTTAATAGAATAATTTCACACATCGATCGCCAATTAAAACCAATTATTGCTTACTCGGTCTCGGCAACTGGTTTCCGAAACCTACTTTTTGCGCGCCGTAATTTTCCGAAAATTCGTCCCCGCGTTAGCCAAACTGTAATTATACCTATTCTGATCGTATCCTGTTTTTAGACGGATACTGGACATTGTCGCGGGTACACGATTGGGCGGTCCCTATTGATGTTAACATTCGATTTTTGAAATTATATTTTTGTGTCGCATTTCGTACGTTTACTTAAAAATGTTTTGTTTTGTTGTTGATTTTTTGTGCAGACAATCATGTTTGTTGTACAAATGTATATGGTGTACTATAGATTCGCTGTACTACCTACGGTATTTGTTTACGGGTTAAAATATCATAAATGACGATGAAGGGAAAAATTAAATGATGACAGATTTACAGTCTGGTGATAATTGAATTTAGATAATTCGCAATTATATGGTTTAATTACTCAAACATGTAGTAGTATACGTTAATACGAGACACAATAAAACACCTAGTAAAACGAAGTATACTTACTAAAAATCCATGTAAAGAAGGGAACAGACATTTTAGTCTTGAGATAATTTGAAATAACAACAAAAGTGTTGAGACTCATTTTTGAAAATTGCTTATAACCCCAAAAACGGCATTCGTATGTGACCCACCTGCAGAATCTTAGCGCGCACAATACAGGGCACAATAAAAGGCCAGGACCCTTTGCACTGTGATCATCCGCGTAATAAAAAAATACTGACAGTCGCAAAAAAACGGGAAAGATGCCAAAGGTGTCTCAATTTTTAACAAAAAAACTACGCCGAGGTTAAGACTCATGGGAAAGAGTTAGATACGCTTTTTAGACGCCCATTTCGAAGTCTTCCGCATATTTTTTTCTCGCGTAGCTGTTTAGAGGGTACCGTTCTTTGTGTGCGAAAAATTCAACGAACTCACCCCTTTTAGGAAGCAAGAATCGTGAGATAATACTTTTTGCGATTTTTCTCGTTTTGATTTATAACTGTTTGCAGTAATTTGAGACTTACGGATATTGTAGGAGACCTTTAACGGTTTTGCACAAAGAAGCTGTGTCATCTGGACGTTTTGAAAAGTTTTCTTTTTTAAAAAATTAACGGTTATTCGGGCGGATTTATTGCCGCTCTTTTATCCAAATTAACCTCAAATATGACCTTTAATATCAACATATTTGACCATTACTAGTAATAAATATCTCATTATAATGCATGATTAGTTTTTAATAAACTAAATTTACACAAATAGATTTTTTTGAGCCGACGAACGTCGCTGTCGTCATTGTATATTTTTTACGTTTCACGCAATCAGATTCCATTGTCCGCGCGGCACAATCGTGGCCAAGATGCCCCTTTTTGACCATCTTAAGCAAAAAATTGCAAAAAAGGTCGACCGGGGTCAAAAGTCGATTCATTGAGGGCTAAAGGGGTCACTATTTCTTCGGTCTATTTTACAAAAAGAGGTCAGTTATTGAATTGGGCCTTGCGAAAGGTGTTTCCAGAAATGTGTTTCTTTTATTGTAATTCGATACGTGTGTGACCCCGGGTCAATTCGACCCGGACTTATTGTGTTAGCCGTAGGGTTAAGAATATCAATTATTCAATAAAGAAATTAAAGTTATTGTGAACATTTTCTATTCGATGTTGGAAATGAGTAAAATTGTATGATGATAATCGATACTTTCTCGAAAGAAAAATACTTTATTTATTCCTTTTGTCTGGATATTTTGAAGTTATTATTGCATTATTATTATTAGAAATAATAAAAAATCATTTTAGATTAGTAGTTTTAACCTCTTTATTCTTAGCGATTTTCCTGTTGCCCTTGAGCTTGTTGCTACGGAGGCCAGGGTTTGCTTGATGTGTAATTGTAATGGTGTTGATTATAAACTTTATTCTTATTCAACTTTCATGACCATTTTAAATTTAAGAGCTCGTCTTTTTCGGTGGAGTTTCTTCTATCTGTCATTTGCTACAATTACTACAAATTTTGAAACGACACGACGCTTTACTTTCGTTTAAACTAACCCCTTCCTAACTTTCCTTCTATGATTATTCTAATAATTAACATTTTAAAAGATTAAATAAATATGACCTCATTATCATAACGCATATTAAAAAAATAAAATTTCACAAAGAAAAAAGATAACGGCTAACCAATTTTTCAACTAGAACACATTAAGCTAAAAAATAATAAAATGGCAATATTATAAATCTTGACTAAACAATCTTAATGCAGATTAACATAGGCCTTTGATCCCGACCCCAATTTCACGATTTTCAAAACTAGATGTTCCCACGACGCACCCCAGTCAATTTAGTAAGTAGATCATTTAAAAGTGGTACTTTTATCTTTTTTTGCACAAAAAAGTTTGAAAAAGGCAAAATGTGACCCCGCAGAGTGATGAGGTCGCCATATTGTGAACTAGGTTTAACCCCGTGTGTTTTGAAATTCGATCCGGTTGCAATTTTTTGTCTCTTATTTTTTTATTTTTTTTCGATTTAGGGTTATAGAATATTGGCAGGTAAATCAAAGTAAGATTCTTGTGAGAAGATGAAATTCAATATTTTTATTAACTTTTTTAATTTTTTTGCTTGAGATTATTTAAAATATTTTCTTTAAATAAGGTATACTTACATCAAGTTCAAATCATTACATACATACATACATACCATCACGCCTTTTTCTCGTATGGGTAGGCAGAGACTATAGATTTCCATTTGCTACGATCCTTACAGACTTCAAATCATTATTTCGGACTTATTACATCCAAAATAATGTAATTTAGGTGTAAGATTAAATAAATAAAATAATAACTCTAGATTATTATGATCAATAGTAATCTAGAGTCCTTTGAACCAAAACTAATGTAAACAAATGCGCATGGTCGCATATAGGTACAGAAGAAATGGTTACAGAATAAAAAAGAAAAAAAAGTTATGCGTGTTATTTTCCAAATTTCAAAAATTTAAGAACAGAACCGAATAATAACTCCGAATGATTAAATGTCGTCAGCAGAGATACACGCGATTCGCGGAACGACAATATAACTCATAAGGCGCACTTTAAAATTCCCTTTATATAACATGTACCGATAAACCGACGGGCAAAGAGCTGTTTCTTGGTAAAAAAGGCTCGCATCTGCAAGGCTAAAAATAATTTCCAACGTTTAATACAAAAATCGCAATAATTAACTTCGTTACAGACCAATAAATTACAATACGAGAAAGAAATGCAACATGATACGCACACTACAATGTTGTCCGTGTATATGAACGCACATTGACGGGAGTAGTGATGGGTTTAGTGAGCTGTGTCGGTGGTTGTATCGATGACGTGATTTATGCTGTTGCCATCGACAATTTTTGGGATGTAAAGATTGAATAATTGCGAATTATATTCAACTCTGTAAAGTACAAATATTATTTTAGTTATACTGTGTCTGTGTATGTCGTCATATGACACAATAGATAGAGTCATGAAATGATAATTATCTTAACATTTTGACAATGCGAATTGTGGATATGTTTTTATTTTTATTAATAAATAAATATTATTTATCTTAATATGCCCAAAATTAACTACCTTATTTTCTTAAGTATAAGTTGTTTCATTGCAATCATATGGCTTTCTTTTCTTATATTAAACATAATTTATTTCTAATGTTTCCCACTAGTATACGTACACATAGAAACGTGCATACATACGATACGACACGCGGTGCCTAGCTTTAAATTCAAGCAGACGGAGTATAGATTGCCACGATCTAGCTTTCTCTACAGTCATTATTTCAACATAAATACATTTTAAGAAAATTAAAAATGCAGATTTTTAAATAAGATTTAAACTAAAAAAAATTGGTTGTCTGTAAAGTCGGTTTACGGACAGTAGTTTGACGTGACAACGTCAAACATTACAGTAGTATAATACACATAATCATGCCTCTCTCTCGTTCGTGCCACGCTCTCGCTTGCGGAACGCGACAATGAGCGTAACGGGACAATGACGTCATCTTTTTCGTGCATGCAGCCCGTAGTATCGAGTTATTAGACGTTTGCACGTCAAAAAAAATCTGATGTAAATTATTTCGCTACAAATTTAGAAAGAAAACAAGCATACAATTTAAATCACGAAGACAACACCACCAACTTTCTTACGATTATCGATATCGATGAACCCCTCTACATCATTACTCACAGTCTGATCACAAATACATTCGTATGATTTATTGTTAACACGAGCAACAACTCATGTGTGGAAAGTATCATTGGTCGCACACACACAAACCGGGATTATTATGCCGGCTTGTTCCCGCGTTCGTACTTCGAAAACGATCCTGTATATGGCATATACGGATTCCTAGTTTTTCCAGCTTATATTTTTATAGGATTCATAATGTCGATTGGTATTCAGCCAGTCATTCGAGTGTTCTGTTTTTAAAATTATGAAAAGGTTGTTGTTATTAAATGTTAATATGACGAGTATTTTTAAAGGTATTTCATGAGGGATCCATTTTGAATTGCGATTAGTGTTCTACGTCGGTGGAATGTTTATGTCGTCTTAATAATAAACATCGATTACTTTATACGAATAAAATATTATGAGTATACTAATTAGTTGGCAATGGAGATAATAATTAGCAATTTTATACAACAACGTTTGAATGATGAGAGTTAAGAAAGGTTTTAGTAATATATTTTAACCGGCTTAATGTAATCATACGATGATTTTCAATCGACTAATTTTTGCATTATCAAAAATTGCATTATTGGCCGTGGTTAGGTTTTGGTAATTACGATAAAGTTGCGCGATTGATCTCCAGAATCACCTTCTCAAACAGCCAGTTAATTCTGCAACGCCCTTATACAACAAAACTTTACTAATTCTAGAATTGTGACATTGTTCCATATTCCCCTTTGCAAAACTAACTACGTTAAGAATACTTATTTATATCGCACTTGCCAAAATTACAACTCTAAATATAATGACGTAGATATTTTCCATTTAACTATCGCTTCTTTCAAAAGTAATATTAAATCACGTAATGCTTCACTGTAAAAGTCACTAAAGTCCAATTATTCTATGTTTACCAAATTTTTATATTGTATTCATTTTAGTATTTTTAGTCTTGTCGTTGTTTTTGTAAAAGTAATCTGAGGATACTTATTGGTTTGAGTAATAACTGTATGTTTCCCAAATGTAAATAAATAAAAACTTGAAACTACAAAATATTTTTGCTTGGGCCTTGGAATTCTAACCCGACTTACGATTTTGAGCTAAAAACGACAATGGGAGGTCACGAGTAAAAAAATAGCGAACGCATCTTAAGTTCTATTTTGAAAATATATGATTGACAGACGTCGAACGAAAATCGTTCGACTCACCGTTTATGACTTACTAGCTGTTTCTCGCAGCTCCGCCTGCGTCAAAAAGTAGCCTATGTTTGACCGCTGGTCTTCAATTATATTCATACCAAATTTCATCAAAATCCGTTCAACGGTTTGGCTGTGAAAGCGTAACAGACAGACAGACTTTCGCATTTATAATATTAGTATGAATAGTATGGATAAAAATCTCCACCAGAGCTTTTTGCTAGTCTATTACCAGAGTCAGTTTCCAAAATAATAGACAAAAAAATGCGGACATTAAGATGCCAGTGCGCACATTAATGCGATTGTTTAGCCGGCAAAGTGCGCCAATAAATCTGAGTGATTTCTGTTTCCTAGTTAGTTAGTTAGTGAGGACCGGGGTTCGATTCCCCGTAAATGTCAACGGTTTATTTCTGAGCGTAGTCTGTCAGCGGAACAATGTTGGAACAAATGTTTGGTGTTTGATCAAAGATAAGGTTCGCTTGAGATCACATTTTCTAGATTTTCTATTGTAAGATGAGTCTTCATGCAGTGAAATTTTAATTGCCCTAGGATTTTTTTTTATCGTAAACATATTTGCACCGAAGTATCTTCTCTCCTAATAGTTGACTGGCAGAGAATTCTCTTAGTATTAAGCCCGCTAATTGTTATAAGTATTCTTTTACTTGTGAAACAATAAAGTTTTCTCCGGTTGACTTGAAGAGATCAATTTATGGAATAAGTCCGCCGTTGCATTTATTTTTAGTTTTGTAATTACTGTAATGTATTTTTCTGTGCAATAAAGTTATTACAAACAAACAAACAAAGTTTTATTAAATAATATTTAAACAAAAAATTAGTCTGTGATACATATTGTACGTGCAACTCAACTCAATTTTTGTAAAATATTGATACTCTACATTTTCGCCATGTTTTTTCCTAATGACTACAAGAGGGCTTTGAAATAGTTGTGAAGAAATACCTTCAGGATCGGCAACGAGCCCGGGACATCTCCTGTTTCGCGAGCGTCCATAGGCCGTGTTACCTAATCGGTTTCCATTAGGCGGGCCACATCCTTGTTTCGCTACTGAACACCTGGTTTAAAAAGTAATTACAAAAACATATTGTTGTTAATACAGAAATAATAGTATATACCAGTTTGCTACGAGTCCTTTATCCTAGCGTTTATTCTTGGTTGCGTCGTCAGCTTACGCTCCGAAGGACCAAATCTAGGACCATGACTTACAAGTTATGGTCCTAGATTTGGCAGTACTGGTTATTACAATGGAGCGACTGCCGTCTGACCTCCGCAACCCTTTTTATAGGGAAACCAGACCAACACTGTCAGAATTATTCAGGCTATCTAATGGTATCTGACACAGCCTCACGACTGCTATCTATCGATAACAACCGGGACCAATGGATAGAAAATGCCACTAAATGGCGACCAATCCAATAGTGGTCCCGTCTTGCCGTCACTTAACACGCGCATTCGCTACGGATACGAGGGTCGGAAGCGGAAATTTTGATTCGACATGTGTGTCAAATTATTTGAACAGATTATTATTTATTAACAGATAAGATAGAGACGAAAATTTGAGGCATTCCTCGGAGCGCACCTAACGAAACGCACCTTTATTATGCTTCGAAGCGCTCCTAAAAGGTGCGCTTCAAAAATGAAAAATAAGTATATTATTTTATTTCTCAAAGCGCACCGATCGATAAAATTTAAAATAGAGATGTATATTATCGAAAAATATTGGTAACAAGTAATTGCAAGGTTTTTTTTAACATTTATAATGTTAGAGTTGTTCCTTTTGGAACTCTATTAGAAAGCTGGGACATGTTGACGCCTTTCACGTGTAAATTTTTTTGAAGGGAGATTTATTTGTTTGGAATTCTTTGTTTTTCAGTATTAGTCGAAGTAGTAGGATGACATAAACTACGAGGTCAATCAAAAGGAAGGAGTAATAAATTCATAATATTTTTTGTCCTATTTTTTAATAAAGGTGCGCTTCGAGGAATACTTCGAAAGTTTAAATAGATTCAGTTGATTAACAAACAAAATGTCAAGTTTTCTTTTCCTTGATACGGTTTTTCCACACGCTAAGGTTGACTAGAAGAGTTACTTTAACTATAAGTCCTGCCTTACTATTGTTTTGTTGATATTGTTTCTCTTTTAGTTTGACTTCTGTTGATTCTGAAACCTCTACACGCTTTAGAGTCATGGTAAGGTCTAAGTTATACAGGTGACTTTTTTTAGTAATGGGTTTTAGGGCCATGGATACGAGTCCTTTACAGCCCTTCTTAATTTTTCAATCTTCTTCAGTCCTACAGTGTGGTTTAGTCAAGTCCTAGTCAAGTCTAATCGGTAGTCAAGTCTAGTCAGAAGAATCAGGCTAAGTGGTAGAAAAACTGCACTTAGCGATTACTAGGAGCGTTTGGCAACAAGCACGAAAATCACATAAATAAAACACTGTATCACTTCCCAACACTCATGCTTTGTTATCGAACACTTTGATAATAATAATCCACCATTATTATGCACAAATACTCAAAAAAAACAAACATTTTGGAAAATAAAATACGCCGACACTGCTCTTCACAGCTTCCCGCCAAAAGTCCCATACAGGTGACATTTTAAATCATCAGCCAAATAAAAAAAAAAATATGTTTTCAGTAAGTGAAAATCGATTACATACAAATGTAGAGCATTAGAGGCGAACTTTTTTTTGGTTTTCATTTTTTTTTATTGTTAGCAATTAGGTAACAAGTATTGAATGCACAGTAAGGATTTGGGGGTGTTAGCTAGCACGTAATTGTATTTCTCATGAAACAGGTGAGTTTTACAACCATACAAATTTAACAGCTTTACCTAAAAAAGTAACATGTCCAATAATATGTATAAAATATGGAAATAATAAAAACCTTCATTTCTCACTACAAAATTGGAATACACTATACAAGTTGCGCAAAAATATTTTGTCCGAGCTGGAGCTTGCACTAAGTCGAAAAATTCTGCCGAAAATATCTTTCTAGTATATAATAACTGCCTCTGTAATCCCATTATAACTCATGAGTTCAATTCCCATTAGAAGCATACTTTATTTATTTGAAAAGCCAGGACTTAAATACAAGAAACATATTAGAACTAATATTAAGAAGGATGAAGCCACTTAAAGGTTTTCACAAATAGAAACAATGAAAAACTTTGTTCAATTGTTTCCAGTTTATTTAGGATATTGTAGGCTCTTCTGTGTCTTTATTGTCAGGTAATAAAATAAAAGAAAAATATTACAGAAACATAAAAAAAGCACAAAGGCGGACTTATCTCTAAAGCAATCTCATCCGTCAACCTTAGGGTGTAGAAAAATTAAACCTAAGCTGATGCTCCATACTAAGGGGAGGGAAAATCAAAATTGCTTAAATGTTATCCAGACTAATCTGTGTATCGAATTATTTCAAATCTGTTCGATAAAGATGAATCCGTGCTGGGATGGCTGAAGAATTTTCTACCAACCAAGCAAATAAGGATGCAGTGAAAGATATACCTATCTCATCCTCATTCCTTCTCTCTCTCTCTCTCTCTCTCTCTTTACCACGGCACAATACTACTATAAATAAAATACATTGTGTATTTTACTTGTAAGTACAAAATTTTGCTTAAAAAAACGTGGTTATCTCGTTTAAATACGTAGTGTTAATTAGCAATCACCAATTTGAGAAGCTGACTAAATAATGTTTGTTTATTGTAACTGCTATATGTCCTTTACTGTTGTGTGCAATAAAGAGTTTATAAACGAATAAATAAAATATAAAGTAACCCTAGATTTATTGAGTATGCAAATTCTATTTTAAAGACAAAACTCTGACACAAGAGTGTACAGGGTCGTTTAATTAAACACAAACAATTATTACGTTGTGTTTGATATCCTAACGATATTATATTTTAGGTAACACAATTTCATGAAAATTCATTTTTGTAACTAAGCTTTTTGAACACATTTACAATTACTCGAGTATTTGGGATATATGTACTTAAATAAATATGATTTAACATTGGATGACCCTAAAAACTTGTCGAAATTCGCGCTCTTTTGTTCAATTCAACATTTTATACTATTTGAATTCAAATTCAAATGACTGAGGGTTACTAAGCATATTCATACATTTCATCTGCGTATGGTTTGATACAGTCATTATCAAAACCATACTTAAATCAGGCCGAAGGTCAGGTGTGCCAGACTCTACGTATCCGTTCCCGTACTACAATAACCAAGGGCAAAAAAACACATCTTTGCTCTATTTCTACAGTTAACCCTAAAAAGGGGTCTTTCTTACGCTTTTTTGGCAGAAAAAAAGGTGCTCGCGTGTAGCGCCCAAATCGAGTATTATTCGTAGCGTAGCGGCTGCAGCGCGCGGTCGCCCGAGACACGCTGTAAACAAACTTTAAACTTCGAACTCGATTCCAGGCCGCGGGAAAACACCATCCGAAAAAATACTGGCCACTCAAAAAAAAAAAGGAAAATATTAATCGAACTCTTTGAATTGATTATTTTCGATAACATTGCAACCGGCCAGTGTTTATTATTATCATTTGTACAAATTAAACCGTGCATTGTTTTAAATATTTCGACATTGTCGGAATTCTATTGTGCGATTCTTTAATTGTTTAATGTTTTTCTTAATCTAGGGCCCGGCGAGATGAATACGTTTCGGTTTACATTTTCGTTGTCATATAAACAATTGATAATTTTGCGGAGGAGTCGCGCGTGGTTTTTATGAATGTTTTTGCGTATCGGCCGGAGGTGGGGGTAGGGTGGGGCCTCGGCTGACTCGTCCCTCTCCTAGCGAGTATTTTGATTTAGTTTCCAAGTCTTACGCAGATGTGGCAATTTTTTCAGTCGCGTGAGTAAAGCGCGCGCGGCTGCATTTTTGGCGTTTCGTCCGATTTTTTTTTACTTTCGGCAGTTTTCCCGCGTAACTTTGGAAACTTTTCTCGAAGTTTGACTGAAAGTTTTTATTTCAGATTTCTGTAAATAGACGTTGAACAAAGACTGTGTTTTGTTTACCAAACTGAAGTGTTTTATTTCTTGTGTGTGTGACATTGGATTGAATTTTAGGTGATAAACACAAGTGACACCTGGTGAATTCTATTCTTTTCCAATTTTGGATGTCTTTAGATTAAGGTAAGTTATATTTTTAAACAATATATTGATGATTTTTATATTTTTGATTAACGATATTCATTAATTTAATTAATCAATCGATTTTTAATTTTATTTAAATATATTTATTTGTTATAATAATAAATAATCGATAAAAATAATAAGTAATTCAGTTTTGTTGGATAGTGATGGTTTCATTTAATAGTAAATTGGTTTTTACTAAATAAAAAAAATACATAGTTGTGTTATGAAACCTTCATGTAAGCAAATAATTTAATATATTCAATAGATACAGAATGTATCTAATTTACTCTAATTACATTGACACACTAATTTATTCAAATTTATACGTCATTTATAAAAATAAAAGGTCGCGCTGTTTTTATATAGGTAGCACCTTTCAAAACTTCTTATACATATAATTTTAACAAAAAGCGGCAAACCTTGAAATGTTATATATAAAAAACAATTTAAATATAATTACTGTTAATCCATACTAATTATTATTAATGCGAAAGTAGGTCTGTCTTTCTGTTTTCACGGCTGAACGGATTTTGATGAAATTTGGTATGAATATATTTAAAGACCCGGGGTCAAACAAAGGCTACGTTTGACGCAGGCGGAGATGCGGGAAACTAGTGTTTCATATATTATTTACATATTTTTGTTTATAGAACGTTACAAATTTATACTAAAGCTATAAATTACCTAATAGTTACAAATCTTACATTTATTTCAAAAATCAAAAGTTGTAAGGTATAAAGGTATTTTCAGAAGTAGCTCGACTCTACAACTCCACAGACTAAGGCAATGTAAAAATCAATATCGAGTGATCGAGTGATATCTGGATTCAAAATCAGATAAGACTATATCCAGTCGGGGTCAGAGGTCTAGTGGTTAAAAGATCACGTCCATCCCGGTGTGGAATTCAATTCTGTTCGCGCTGTCTCTATTATGTAGACTCACTGGGCAGTGTGTAAATTTTCTTGTTGGCAAAATGAAATATATTTGATAAAAGATATTAAAAAAATACATTGTGAATATAATGTATGATACATACGTACATAACATCAGGCATTTGAATAATAAACTATAGGTATCTAACCAACTATAACCAATTAAAAGCCAAGCAGTTTATAAAGAATTTAGATTTTACTAAAATAATTTCACGATCAAATAATCAGCTCAAAAGCACTTTTGATTCAATAACATTTTACAATACTTGAAACGTTAAATAATCTCGTTAAAACAATTTAATTTTACTAGAACTATATTTATTTAAAATTATGAAATCAATTTAGTACTCAAATCATATTTTAGGGTTAACTTTTATTGATCATGTTTCAAATGCATATTAGATAATTTGATTATCACGCGCTAAACTGTATATAGTACTCGTATACTTTTGTATTTCTTACTTGATTTAGAAAACATTGAATTGGGAATTCCCAAAATGCTATTTTTTTTGTTCACTTTATAAAAACGAAATATTCATAAGGAAAACAACTAACTTTTTACAAGTGTCTTCTAAGAACGCTTATTTTGTGTAAAACCCGATTTATGCATATTTAATCATTTTTTATTAATAATTAAAAAAATAAATGTATGTTTGGGAAACTACGCCTTCTTAAACTGCAATGCTTTGTTTTTCTGTTTGCGCAAGGAACGATTTGATATGAGTTTTTTTAACGCAGGTAAATCCACCAGATAATGACTTAGAGTTCCATAAACTTTTTCTTTGGCCCCAGGATAAACTCAAAAAGAGGTAAACAAATAAAAATAGCAATATCATTGGTCAATTAGGAAAATAGACCCAGGTGCGATATTTTTCAAAAATACCTAATGAAAATCATATAATAATCATAAAAATCAAAATAAAATTATTCGACAAACATGTTTTGCGTCAATCAACTCCTGGGCTCCTAAGGTACTACTAACTGAGGAGGCAATCGGAAAGGTCCTAAGAGAGAGAGATCTTAAGCCGGTGTACTGGTGCCCAAACTTTACCAGAAGCCTAATGCAATGTCATATTCGAATGAAATCCGTTCAACTCACCGATTTTGCGTGAGTCAAGATTTTCAAAAATACCGCTACGATACAATTCGACTGTTTCATATTAAAACGTATTTTTATAAACTGTCTGATTGTTTGTTGAACTGATCGGTTCAGTCGAACCGTGGGAATGTTTGGTTTGTTATCATAATAAAATTGGTTATTTGATCTTTAGTATTTTATCTTATTCATTCATTCTTTGCGACATTGTCTTAATCTGTATACAATTATTTTCCTACTTTGTTTCTTCATACCAATAGATTACAATACAATATACCTTTATTGCTCTGTTAAATCACAATTACAACATTGTTGACAATATGGAGCAAAGGCGGACTTATTGTAAAGCAATCTCTTCCAGCTAACACTTAATTCGTATAAAATAAAATCTTGTAAGGATCTTAAAATGGTTAATTTGCCGTGTTAGTTACTCTCTTCCAGTGGGTGAAAAAAGAGTTCAATAAGACGTCGTAAATGCATGTTAGCATAGCATACCGAAGGATTAACGATGTTAGGTAGAGATATATATAAAACTAGCTGTTTCCCGCAGCTCCGCCTGCGTCAAAAAGTAGCCTATATTTGACCCCGGGTCTTTAACTATATCCATACCAAATTTCATCAAAATCCATTCAGCGGTTTGGCTGTGAAAGCGTAACAGACAGACAGATAGACAGACAGAAAGATATAAATAGACTTTAGCACTTATTATATTAGTATAGAAGTATGGATATGGATAATACCAATAGTAATTTTGGGATATTGAGAGCTGAATCATATTAAATGTCTTAAATATAGTACTGAGTTAAAAAAATGGGAGTCAGAATCTGCAAAAGAGCTACCGGAATTTGATGAAATCCGGTATGAATATATTTGAAGACTCGAGGCACATAGGCTACTTTTTGACGCAGGCGGAGCTGCGGGAAACAGCTAGTAAGAAATAAGTCATAAGAAGAAACTTAAACTACTTGCAATATCGTTCAGAATTTATAAAAACGTACTCTCAAAAGTCACTAACGTTCGCATAAACATTCATATAAGACTATTCAAAGACTAAATTGTAATTTAACATGATTAAGGACATGATATCATAGTGTTTCTTCAAAAACTATTAGTTTCCTTATAACCAGACGATAACAAATGTCTTATAGAGCCAAACATTAAGACACGTGTTACTGATGGTTACCAAGTGTAATCAATCATTTATTAATATTTAGATGGATTTTTCTGTATTATATTTTAAAGAGCGCAATTAATAAGTTTTGCATAAATTTATGGCGATCTTGTGTCATTTTAAAGGATTTTTTACTTTTTAGTTTTACGTCTAATTTAATAGAAATAAGTAAATTAAAAGCCGGAATCAATGTATTAATTGTTTCTCCGTTTAAAAATAATTATATAAATGCAATATTAGTTTAAAAATAGCCCATAGGTAGGCATTAAATTAATTAATTTAACGCGTTTATTACATCGAGAAAACATAATCATTCATATTCAACATATCATTCTCATAGGTTCATCACTATTTAAAATGTCAGGATATGAAACAACCACGGATACAATCAAGGAATCGCTATAATAAAATGAAGAACACTTGATATCAAAAATTAACATTACTATGAAACTTTATGAAATTTAGCACCGGTGGACTTAAAAACAAAAATTATCCCACAAAAATAACCTTTGGTCATATATACGATATTGTAGTCTACCTTTTACATGTTATGTAAGAAAATTTAATTAATAACTAAAGTAGAATAAAACCAGATATTTTATTCTACTTTAGTTATTATAGAGTAATGGGTTTTACGGCAATGGATCCTTTATAGCCCTTCTTAATTTTTCTATCTTATACAGTCCTACAGTGTGGTTTCGTCAAATCTAAAAGTCTATCTAGTCTGTAGTCAAGTCTAGACAGAAGAATCAGGCTACGTGAAGTGGTGGAAAAACTGCTCTTAGCGATTACTAGGAGCATTGCACTTAGCGATTACTAGGAGCTTTTGGCAACAAGCATGAAAATCACATAAATCAAACACTGTATCACTTCCCAACACTCACGCTTGTTATCGAAGACTTTGCGAATAATAATCCACCATTATTATGCACAAACACTCAAAAAATACAAATTTTGGAAAATAAAATACAGCACCGATACTGCTCTTCACAGCGTCCCATCAAAAGTCGAAAACCAGATAATATAAACAGAAAAACATAAAAAATCTATATTTTTCAAGGCTTCAAATCAGCTGACTTGCAAATTGGCTCTCTGTCCTCAGGAAGCAAAGGTCGTGCGTTCATTCGGTCACTCATTCATTCACTAGTAGGATTTTGAGCGGAAGTGACCTTATCAGGCAGCGGAGGTGACGTCATAAAGCACAATCGCATACGTGCTCGTTTTGTAAACACAATTTGACTGTACAGTAGCGAAAAAATATTTTTTTCTAGATCCATAGACAAAAATAATTTGACATGAATTATGAATGTAAATTATGTCACTCCACATACCTCATTTGATTTTTTTTTTTATATAAGAAACCTTTTTTGTATTGGCCAAGTGAAATAAACTAGTGGCAAACTTAATTCTTAGAACGAGAGCAAAACAAAAAGCGTGATTTTTGGAATGCTAAAATTATGAAACATAAAAATAAAACAATATTTAATTTATTGAATACAATGTTTAGATTTTTTAGTGTTCATAATGTTATAGAAATAATTATATAAACAATTGAGAGACTTTCCAGTTAGAATTAAAAATGAAGAATTGATTAATTTTGTTAACAAAAGATTTCAACGCGTTTCGTTTTTTTTAATTTTTTTCTTAGTCATTTTTAAACTTTCAATATTCATAATTTTATACATATTCTATATACATCACATGTATATAATATTTTTTCATTGGTTTTGTATGTATGTATGTAAAAACTATTAGTATTATGTGTATTTTACTTTGATTTAAGTAGTATAAGACAATTAGAATACTATTTACATTATAAAATTACAACCACTAATATCATTAACTATAAATCTACTAAGCTATAAAAATTCGGTAGCTCGACACGTCACAATAAAATGCCTTTAAAGAGTCATAGACACGTGACAACATTAAAAATTGAAACTGGCCACTTCGAGTAAAATCAATAAAAAGTAAAAAAAAAAGATTAATGTGGCGGCACCAATATGATATTCAAATTCAAATAACGAACGAACATAACTGGAAGCGTACGTGTGTCATACATTCCTTCAATTGTGATTCCACTCGGCTTTCTAATAAAAAACGCATTTCCTAATTTAACAATACATTGACTCACGGAGGGCTGCAATCAAAAATTGACAGACCTAAGTTGTGATATTGTTATCTCTACCATTCCTGAAAATACTGAGAAAGCTAAAATACTGTGTCTATTCTGGAAAGAGTGAGAAAATTATATAAACTTAGTTAATTTTTGTGACAAAAAAAAATATATCTTCTTTCTAAAACTTAGTGAATAGTTAGTAGTATTATAGAATACACATAAACAAAATTATTTATATTTAAATTATTAGCTACACTTAAGCCAAAACATAAAAATATAGCTCATCTAAACTAAATCGGTTAAAACTGTCTAAAATGTTTAATGGCTGTAAATTCCTTTTTGCAATATAAGTGACCAAATAAATATCTGCTAACAACTTTGTACCAAGTGTTATGGACATATCTTAATATAGACATAAATTGCATTTACTAGACAAAGCCACTCTCCCATAATTGTCGAGAAATGTCAGAAATAATTACAACAAATTCGGATAAAGCCGAAGTAAATTGCCTATTTACAATTTTAAATAAGAGCTAATATGGCGCTTACAAGCGCAGTTCGATGTGACAGACAGACATCTGATGTACGGAGACGTATATGGACATAAGGATCTATACAATATTATAAATGTTTCATGCTTATAAATAAACACAAACAAAAATCGATTTGATGTTATTCAATCGTAAAGAGCAACGCAAATACATCTTATCGAAATATCCATTACATGAAAAGCATTAGTTTTAAATATGGAATACATATTTAAATTAAAATATGAAATGTTACAATTTGAACTGAGAGCATTCTGTTTTTGAATATTTAAAAGCGGTGAAAGAGTTTGCACTCGACGCAACCCTTTGACAATGCTATGTGTACTTTTAACCCAGCGCACAGAATCGGAACAATAGCAATTACGTTCGTTTTCTTCACCGAAACAGTGGTCGGGCGTTTTGAAAATTGAAAACTGTTTTATCGTTATCGATTATTGTTGCCACTGAATGTATGAATCACTCCGGGTATAGGGCTGTTCATTCATCTTTGAAGAGAGAACAGTTGTGGAGTCCAAGTGGTACTTTTTGTCAATTAAATAACTTCATTTTGAATGTTTTAATGTTTTCAATGTCCTAGCACGATCGGTGGTGGATTCCACCAACTAGAATTCCTATAGACGATTAAGGCTAAGATGGCGGTCTTAAGTACTTCCATGAAGGACACCAATTTTTGACGAAACATGAAGCCTTGGCTTGAGGTAGACTAAAATAAAAATATTAGGGCGAAGGTAATACTAAACTTTATAACGATTTTACGAATATTTCAGATTCAGACATACTGCAGTTGTATACGGAAAATTGCTTGATTGATTACCAATAATGGATAAATTATTGCGATAATAATATTGAAATATTTCCATTTTGTCATCGCATAATTATCATAATATCATCACGAATCGTGCATTGTAGCCCTCTCGCTCTTTATGCAGCCTTTTCATTTTCACACGCATGCAGCAATGGCTAACCAATTAGTAAACAATTTTCACCCTTCAAAAAGAACTGATAAGATCCGTTTTGGCCGAGCAAATACATAGTGAAGAATACAGCTGCTATCTTAGCAAACATTTCTTGAAGAATCTTAACACGCACGACATAAGGTACAAATTCTTACACGCCATCGCAATCAACGAGCCCTCTCGATGAAATGCGAAATGGATTATTTTTTCAAAAATGGAATTAAGAAGAGACAATAACGCTCATTGTTTTTAAAGATGGCGGACTGGACGGGTTCAAATATGAGATTATTACTTGTGTGTCTGGTTTATGATAATTTTATAGCTCCGTAAAGCACAATGGTTCGTTTTGATGCGAAAAAATTGGTTGAACTACATTCAATACTTCTTTGTAGATGATTTCACGATAATGTGAAAGTTCCTAGTATGAAGATTTATTTTACGAATGTCTCTCGAATACATCAGATATGACCTTTTATTTAAATGTTGAATTATTTTATGCTGTTTGCCTGTGATAGATTTTGATATTCACGCTTTTTGTGTCAGTGCTTACAATTCAGGTTGCAATTAACTTCATTTTTGTTTAACACGTAATACGTTCTTCAAATACCTATACCTACCTAATAAATAAGTTGGTAGATACCACATACAAATTTTCAAAATAAGAACTTACTCCGCTGGCTCAGCGACTCGAAATGGATCTTGGCCTCCGAAACGAGAGAGCGCCAGAGTAATTGGGTATTCTATTTTTTTATCATTCATATCAAAAATTTCACTACCAGAAACTGTAAACATAAATGTTCTTTTAGATCCGATCTTAAATAATTAAGTTATAAGCCTTTGAAATTCGGTGGAGAGGGGACTATCAGAAAACAAGAAAAGGATGCACTGTGTGTGCAGTGACGTCACTCTGTTACTTAGTATCATGCGTACAAAAGAGATAGCAAGACGTCACCAGTACGCTTCCACTATTCTTCTCGAAAAAACTTTAAAATCCAATTACTGCCTAAATTAACAACCAATTTTGTTGTTTTCAGAATCGGTTACTCTTTAGTGTAGGTACATATTGTGTCGTACGCAAATATTGCTCAAGCATGAATACATTCAAGTAATTATTATTAATAATTTTCAAAAAAAGAACAATATTTAAAAATTTGTTGCTGCCAGTAGTCCTCGCTCATCTTCGCTTATGGTCCCTCTCATCGTTCATGTTCCCACTAACAAATAGTTACGTGACGTGTCACACGCTTCCAGAAAGCTGAATAGTACGTTTAAGAGTAATTTAAATAGAGCGATCCCTCAATTGGGGTTAATTCCCGTGTTTAAGGAATATGTAGTTTAATTACACTCGTTCCTCATATTATGTCGTTGTCGTTTTCACATGATATTGATTAATTGAGCTGTTTACGATTCTTGTGTTGGCCATCCATGCTCTTTAAAGGGCCTCCTAGTTTTTTTTTTTTTTTTTGTTTCAAATTGTCATTTGTCAGCTTATGAATATTTTAGATTATTTGATTTTTTATTAGTGACTAATTGTAAATTACAAAGATTAGTTATACACTAATTTACAATTTAATATTTTTTGTAGGTTTTATGTAAGTTTTACAGTGGAGTAAGTATCTCTTAAAATACTTGCTTTCTGCTTTTGAATATTTATTTATTTTAAACATTATTACTCTAATGAAACGTAAAATAAGAAAAGAATTACAATACACTGTTATAAAAACCATAAATAACAATGAATAATTTGTCCATGTTAAAATACGTAAGTGCTATTCAAATTAAAAACAATATCAGATAAGAACCTCTATTTGAGGAACAACAATAGAAAGTATACATATGAAAGTAGAAACATATCTAAAAAGCTCATTTGAAATCAGTTTGCCAATCAAAAACCGCTAGTGCAATTTATTTTCACACCAAATCTAAGAGAATACTGTTGAACAGCTGCAAACATCTAGTGTGAACCCAAAACCAATTTACAAGAAGCCGACGTACATTGATTCAAAACTTTCAAATCGATCCGGAAACTTCAAATTCTAATAATATGTATAAAGAGCACGTTTGCTATCCACTTACATCACAAGACAGACTCGTTTCGACTTTTTACCGAATCGTGATCCGAGTTTTTGTTGGGAACACATATTCAGATGTGTAATGACCAATCTCCGAGCGTTGAAAAAAAGAAAGAGATCATTCGAAGCATTAATGCATCAGTTACTAAACCGTCAGACGCATGCGCCCGCGCATCCTTAACGCATTCATAATAAGAACAAAACTTCCATTTTCAAACAGTCGAATCATAAATACAGGGAACATTCTATCTTCAAATGTTATGTATTCACTTCATATTTAAATTCGGCATTTGGAAATAGAACGCGGAATATTCGAAATTGGATCCTAAAATTGGAACGCTTGAAATCTCTTTTCCAGACTATCTGACTCAACGGTCTCTTGACGAGGCACGTCACAAAAACGACACCAACAGGAAATTAGACGAATGTCGCAAATCTACATGTTTTTGAACCCGTCACAGATTTTTTTAAAATCAGATGAGAACAAATTCAATTATTCATAATCTCAAAATGTACTCGACAAACACGGGGGCGTTTCTTGACACGCAATAAATACTTTATAAATTTTTAATTAAGTTCAAAACATGGCTTAGTCTAGTACATGCCAGTCCGGGGTCAACACTCTTAGAAATAACACGACTATTGAAGTATGATCTCTTTTAACGATACATTTGGTTAGACGACATGGATCTTTGTATTTTGGTGGTATTGAAACCACTCGCAGCGTGGTCACCCATCAATCAATGGGATCATATCACCGCCGAAACAAACTAGCGACGTCGAGATTATGATTTTATAAGTTTGAGTAATATTTTATTCAAATTTTACGGTGATTGAACGTCTCTACCGAGATCCAGACAGTGTTTTACGAGCACAACACAACATAGAACTTCTAAAAAATATCATTAACAACAACTGAATACTTTTAGGAATTATTTACTAAGGAATCTAAACAATCTATAAGACGATATACATACATAGAAAAAGAAAAAATGACTTGTAGCGTATCAACTAAGGTAGTACATTCCAGCGCTCGCGCAACACGCCCGTCATAATCCATCTCAGAACGTTCGATATTTGAATACCACGAATTTGGAACGCGCTCGTAATATGAACTTAGTCCGTTTCGTTTTTCAATTGCTTCACTTATATTTTGAATTTAGAACGTCGGATCTGAGATAAGAATTTCGTTTCGTTTTTTGTCTGTTCAAAATTTAAAATTGAGCATGTGTGTTTTTTACGTCTAGACTGGTTTTAGTGGCCAATAAATTGTCTAGCCATTGTATGGATAATGGACAACATTGCTGTATGAAAGGTGATAGAGAAATCGCGATTCAGAAATTCTGCGCGCGTGTCGGGTTACGTAAGAGGTGTACTTATTGTGTATGCCGTAGGCCAGCGTGATGAGGTGCGCGTGCTACCTTCAGTATCGCAACTAGGCACGCGGGGTGGCCGAGCCACTGGCCACCGCATTCTTTGCCGAACGCAATGATAGGCGATTAAAAAGTTAATTCCATTCATTGATAAATTGAATATTTTAAAGTTGACGCCGGATTGGTGTGTACGTTATCTAAATCTAATAGGGTGCGTGTATAATAAATTTATTCTATGTCCTAATTGTATATGTGCGTTTTATGAAGTACAAACATTTTTTGCAAAAAAAAATGAAAATCTAAGTACCAAGTTTTAGTCATAGTACTTATAGTCAACACTTTTGATGTGTGACAAATACGCCGGAAACTATGCGCACACGCATGCTCTAGGGTCGCATGATCACATCTCGAAGACAATGCTCAATGGAGCACGTAGGGGGGGTTCAGCCAGAAGGGGGGGAGGTATAATTATTCGACGCTAGCCCGAGGACCACGCCCGCTATTGTCGCTAAATATGGGCTTTTACTGAGGTTATTGACGTGACTTATTGGACCTTTGAAGCTCATTTTTGATGGCTTGAATTCTGATCAATGTTGAATCGTTTCCGGGTTTGATAAAAGAGTTTTATAGATTTAAAATTTTATAGTTAGACATTATCATTGTTAGGTAGCCTCTCTCTTGTATTCGATTCCCAGCGTTAGAAAAAACTTTCACAAGGTTTTCACAAACTTTTACCGTGTTCTGTTTATTTAGGTATAAGAGATCTACCTAATAGCAAAGTGTTCAGTTTATTTAAAATCAATACACACAAGTTTAAATAGTCAAAAGAGAACCATCATTCCAATATAATATTAATTTCAAGTAACCATTTCCTTGTATCTGTTAAAATCAATCATACAATCCATATCATTCATCCAAAAATA
Source organism: Euzophera pinguis (assembly GCA_947363495.1). Taxonomy (NCBI): domain Eukaryota; kingdom Metazoa; phylum Arthropoda; class Insecta; order Lepidoptera; family Pyralidae; genus Euzophera; species Euzophera pinguis. The sequence continues at coordinate 3,813,648 of OX376179.1, read as the reverse complement.
GCTGGATTACACCGTAATTGCCATACGAGCATATGAACAAGCCAAAAAGTATAAACCTCTCATTCGTCAGTTAAAAACATTCGTCTAACTTATCTCGAGCACTCAAAACTATTTTTAAGCCAAAAGCCAGCGTCCGGGGCAAATGTAAAAAATGAAATGTACAAATGATTGATTTTATTATTACTGGCTGGCTACAGAAATCGACGTTTTCAAACACAAGTACGATTGTTTATGGTTATATGGAAAGTACATTCAAATATTCGAATGCTATATATTCCATTTTTGAAATTTATTTATCCCATGACAACTGAAATATTCTCGTGGAATTGATAATAGATTGATTTTTAGGTTATGGTAACCGTTTACCATCAAATGAGATGGATTTATGCTCAGATAATAAAACAATTTATGTTTGATAATTTGACTGCTTTGAAAATGTAAAGTTTATTTCTCTTAAAATATTTGTGTGCGAATTTGACATTTCAACTTCGAAGACCTCCTATAAATACTTATAAGAAGCAAACCTAGTTTTCCGAAAATTATACTTGAGCTTCTATAACACATAAAAATGACTAATTAAGCGATAAATCCTGCAACACATTGAAAAGATTTAATACACACTGATGCGCTTAAAACCCTAATGAAACTCAAAGTAGCGTTTACTCATAAAGTCTTTGAGAAAATAAACAATAATCCTCTGGATCACTCAATGGCTTGAACAACAAATGTAACGTCTGGATAATGTTCGACAGATATTGGTTAAGTTTGTTTTATCTTACGGCTTTTAATCATGCTGATTGTGGAAACGGCAGTGAGATATATGAGGTTAAAAATTTCGTCAAAAATCTTTTGTACTTTTGCTGGCAGATCTATAGAATAAGAAAATAATTTTATGAGTAAATTTTTATAAATTCGAATATATAATTAGAAAAAGACAATAGACATTGCGAACCGTATGGAATCAATGATCGAATCTTATTTAATTTATTTAATTTGCGGTATACAAAATCACATGACTCAAACGCATGCTAATCACAGGACTCGACCCGTAAAAGGAGGCGAAGGACCAAAAGATATAATTCACGTACAAAATAAATTAGGATTTGTAAAAATTCATCGCCTCAACCAAAATTGATTTCCGCCAAAATGAATATTCGTTTTTAGTTGAAGTCAGTGCGCCTCGCCGCTTATGAAATCTGGAATTTGACCGTTTTTAGCCTCGCTCCAAGGTACCAAATTAAAAATGTAAGAATTCTCGCTTGCGAAAGGAATTTATATTTTATTTCATTTCATTAAATCCCCCATCTTTTGTTTCCGCGGCCCGTTCCGATCGGAATTCATATTTTTCTGCGTTTTGTTTCGGTTTGCGAGCGGCATTGTTTTATTGTTATGTCCGTTCTAAATGTTTCGTGTCGTTCCCAAACTTGTATTAATTATTTTCTTATTTTTGCGGCGAATGTTGAGATGAATTTTAGCAGCGATTAAAAATCCACAATTCGATGTTCAGGAACTCAATCACGATTTTCATTGGATGCGTCGAAAAAATTTATGCATTTGATCCGTGATCTGTTGATCTGCCGGAGAAATCGACCTCATCAAGATTACTGGTCGAATACCTACTGTGCTTAAACTATTAGCCGCTACGTCGGAACCGAATAGACAGAGATACGTATCGTTTACCGAAAATAATACCGGCCGTAATCTGACATTCTCATACGAGTCGACGTTACGCAAGTTACTTTCCGCCTTCCAACAACGGAGATTATTTGTTACTCATCAATCTTAAATAGACACGGCCACTCCATTGTTCCCGTGACATTTAGACGAATTTATAAATAAGCCGCCGAATAAATTCTATCAATCTACCTATATGTTAAAAATTGAATTAATATCCGCCCGTGAATAATTCGAACGGTTTTAATTTCAGATTGTAAGTTGACGTGTGATTGTTAGATACTAAAAATTATAATTAATTCCAAATACATATTGTCGTGCTCGTATTTGAATTTGGAATAGAGCGCATTCCTAATTGTTTGTGTCGGTTGGCATTTTGGCATACGTTCTAGCGATCGTTACCTTTTCGTATTTCGAATGTCTCTTTGTATTCGAATTTAGAAAAGCTGATCATTTTGTTTTTGTTTAGGTGTTTATATTGTGTGCAAATGTAATTGTTGTCGGGTTATTGATGTAAATGCCGGATAGTTTCGTTTCGCGCCTTCATAAAGATGGCGAATACGAGTTCGTGATGACGTACGACGTCGGTATCGAGTTTATTAGTGGTTGCGGTTGACATTTTTACAGTTTATGCGCATGTTGGTACAGCACTTTACAAATGTTTCTTTTATTTCTTGTGCTCAAGTTCAGCTTTGTTCCGTGTCTAATTATATTTTCCTTTATTTATAACATTGAGTGTAGATTAAATAGAAAGTTGTTTAATAGTTTCTTCTAAAATTATTACCTATTCTCAGTCAAAAATATTTGCAAAATTACATTCAATTTCTGTTCATGTTCCACTCCATCTATTTTTCCGAACCATTCCCAAGCGTGATGAGTCACAAGCACATGAATAAAGTCATCGAATGTGCAATGGCCTGTTTAGGACGCCTTCATACATGATTCTCTTGAGTATTCTATCTCAAAGATAAATAAGTACTAAACTTCTAAGGATTCTAGGAAGAGGAAAGACGTGCTTTCTAGAGAAATTTAACATTTTCTGATTTAACACTTAGTATAAAATGTAAATCTAAGATAAAGCACAAGATAATATTGCTTATAGGTACTTAATTAGATTAGTTCTTTTGTATTGTTTTGGGAGAAACAGAAATGCATAGACACTTCACACATACTAAAGGTGTCTTTGTATGGAGTTGACTGAAGCTTTCTAAATCTTCCTCTTCGTCTTGCACATTCCCACTTCAGGCGGGTCGGCTTTCCTAGTTATTTTGCATTTCCTGAAAAATGAGGTAAGCACTAACATATAAAATATGGAAAATAAAATAATAGATTATAGGTGCATCGTCTAAAAACACCCTATCATTTGTAAGTATTCAAGTAAACAGAAACTGCATTCCATGTTCGGCCTGCCAAGCGACGCACTGCCAAATTTCAGCGCATAGATTTATAGACGATATACGCTGATTTAAATGTGACAATTCCGTTTGTTCAGCTATGTTGATGGGTTGGCAGCCTTGTCGCTGTAATTTTCTCTAGCAATCGTGAAATATCGGCGTAATGTCAACAGTTACTTTGTATTAAGACGGAGACATTTACAAAAAGATATACTTCGTATCCATTGCAAATGTACATTGTGCTCTGTAACAAGTCGTTATTTAAGCCCAAACATTTATCTACAATATGCATTTTGTGATTTATTTCAAAATGCAATTTGGCGACAGCGAAATTTCGTTCGCGTCTTATTTATTATTCGAAATTCAAAATTTGATGATTGACTTTTGTTAAATTTATAATCTTAATCACCTATTCTGTTTTTGAATTATTCGACGCAATAATATGCCAGCATTTACGAATTGACATTTGCCACGTTTTAATGATCATATCAGTGAGTTTATTATGCCACAAAATTAATTAATATTTTTCCGCCTCTGCCAAATTAATCCGAGTATAACAGCGGCTAGAATAATAACGTTCTAGAATTAAATCTAAACTGTGGTGCGTCTCAAAATAGGGCGAGTTAGCTGCAATGAGCAATTATTTTAGCTCTGTCTTTCTGAAAATTGGCAGCCGAGTGAGATCTTTTGCGAATGGTATTCGGTTGGGAAACCGTTGTATCACCGACCAGGTTAACATGAGCCGCGATTCAAACCTTAACGTCGTCGGGATACTAAGGAATCATCTCAAAGGGGATGTTCCAATTAAAACTGGACGGGTTTTATAAATAAAGTGCCCTGATATGCGAATAATAGGCAAGTCTGTCCGTCAGTGAGTGCGTAGTACTCTCGTCAATTTTATTTTAGTCTAAGTTGCATCGGTCCCTTTGTCGGAGGATTAATTTTCAACTGTTGAACTAATTTTACATCAATTTAATGGGCATTACATGTTTTGATTGTTTATTATTTATTAAACTAATTAGATCAAAATACATTAGTAATATAAAGTAATAATATTATGATGGATTAATATAATTTATTTAAGTTTTTTAATAATTTCTTGGTGACAATTGAAACCAATTTCCCTGTTCTGAATAATACAGTCTTTGATTAGCATTCTGTTAGGAAATTTTATCACTAAAACATTAACGAAACAAAAGTTGCACAATAAAAATAAAACACCACCCCGTAAATACTTGCTACAATTCTACTACAATTTAATACCATAAAGAGAAATCAAACAGAAAAAAGCCGACCAACGCCGTCGCGCGCTGAAAATTTACATTTGTAATCAGAGCCATTAACGTCTACAATAAACTGCATTGACATGCGAGTGAAAGAGACGCAGCTATCGCGAGAGAGCGAGGCGGCAAGCGCTTGCAGAGTCGCGCCAGACACAATAGCGGCGCGTGCGCGGCGTAAAAGAGACAGCGCTATGCAAGAAAAGGGAGACGAAGATAATTTTCTCAGCATTTCCCTGATTCAATAATAGCTGCGTTCGAATTTTATGCGTTTGCGAAAAATGCGCGCAGATTTATCGTTCCGCTTTCCTCGTACAACTATTATTGCGTACGATCTCTTTGTCATTTCCAATTGATTAAATTACTTTTTAGATTATTATTCGCAAGCATTTGATTCTCAAGATATGGTAACATAAATCACAATCATGACTTAATTATGTCCCATAGATACTTATTTTTTTTTTAGTATGGGTACTTACTTACATGGGTACTATGGGTAGTATTATAAAGGAATCAATATAGCACTTACTGACCGATAGTATATTTAAATTTGCATTTTCTGCCCATATCGCCAGAAAAATATGAGACCTATCCCATTATAGACTTTAAAACAAATATAAAAGACTTAGAGGTTTCCTGCAGCTCCGCCTGCGTTAAAAAGTAGCCTATGTTTGCCCCGGGTTTTCAATTGTATTAATACCAAATTTCATCAAAACCCGCTTAGCGGTTTGGCCGTGAAAGCGTAACAGACAGACAGACAGGCTTTAGCATTTATAATATTAGTATGAATATTAATATGGATTTAGTAGGTAATTACTACTTAAAATATCGTAAAAGTTTGTCAAATATAGAAGACAATACTGAACTGAACTGCATATTAATATGTATACAGAGAGAACGCATAACAAAGTACTGGACAGGTGCAAAACGCATTCTTAATGCTTAGTTTACACGAGGATAGAGTCAAGAGCTTAGTGAATAGATCTGCCGCACTGCATTTTTGTGATACGAACATAATAAAAAAAAAACAACAAAACTAGCAAAATCGTTGTTGAAAACATACATTAAAATGTGTTATTTGACTCTGCTAATTTATAAAAAAATTGTTAAAAGATTTGTACAGGCATTAAAAAAAAACATTTGTAAACTTAATATTTTTCAATATCACAAAAGTTTATTTATTTTTTATATCGTGAAATGCCAGTTGCCAATACGAATCATTGAAGTAAACTTGCAGACTGTAGCTAGAAAACTGACAAAGCAAGCGACTACCGACTGCCGTCATGGATTCCATTGATCCAGTAGCTAAAGATCACTAATCTCGTGTAAACAAGCCATAAACAATGCATCTGAAACCGGGAACGATGATTAAAATTACGGGTTAATTAATATAACACTGTTGGTTATTTATGCGTCTGCGCAGACGTGGTTTTGTTCAGTGCGATATTTGTGCTGAAAGATTTGTTTTCCTCTTTGTTGTTCTTTATTCAAAACTAGCTGTTTCCCGCAGCTCTGCCTGCGTCAAAAAGTAGCCTATGTTTGATAGATAGTTAGCCCTGGGTTTTAACTATATTCATACCAAATTTCATCAAAATCCGTGTGAAAGTGTAACAGACAGACGGACAGACAGACAGACAGACTTTCGCATTTATAATATTAGTATGGATGTAATGAAGATGTTTCAATGGAGAGCAAAAGTTTCACATAAAATGCGGGTTATTAAAACACATCTGTACATTTTCGGGTACTACCTAAGTATTCAATTTACAGTGAACCTTTTTATAAGTTGAGAGCACTCATTTACTTAATTAGAAAGTATGCATTATTATTAAAGTGCTAGTGCGCTAACTCTACAATTTTAACTTCAAAGCCAAATTAAATTTGATATTTACAAATTGTTGAATATAATAATGCAAATTATTCCAGCAACACAAATAAAATAGTATCAGGATATCATCAAATATTTCATTAAACACCCTATAAATATGTTGTAGTAATTTATGATATGTGCTCATATAATTTATGCAATCGTCAACACCACCCAACAGCGACTGTTACGCACATGACATAAAGCTTACAGTAGTGTGACAACAAAACGCATACATCATTAAGTTTGACCGAGTGTACTGCGAAACGCAAGCGAATTGTGTGTGCATCGTATGAAACAACAAAACGCATCACCGCAAATAGCCAGACGTCTGCCCGGTGTTCAGTTGCACTAACGAAAACAGCTTCCGTTTTTATGTTCCACTACCGATTTGTAATTGGAATTGGAATGCCCGATTCAAATTAGTTTTATTGCCGGCACTCAATTTTAATCGTTCGAAGGCTCGAAATTCAAAAATCCGGATTCTTGTAAACTATTTTTATGGTTTCGATCTTTATAATAATTATGCCGTTGATTTTAATTGTTCCGAATATAAAATTCTATTCTATCATATTTTTTAATTCATAATTTAAAATTGGAACGGGTAAATCAATTTCAGTAGGGAAATCTTTTCAAAATTATTGGTTTGATTAAATTCGAATAAGTTACTGAGATAACATTTCTCGAAACGTTAAAATTTAACATTAAATTAGCACATTGTTTAAAATAATTCCCCAACTATTGAAAATTCAAATGTTGTATTAATTTTATAAATATAGGTAGGTATAGTTATTCAACGCTCATTTTTTACGTTTTAATCTCATATGTGTGGCATGTTTATATTTTAGAATAGACTGTATAGCATGGAGTATACAGTTGTCTACAAAATGAGTGATGTATAAAAGGTGCCATCTTTAAAAACCTTCCCACTATTAAGAGAAGCCAATTTGTCTCAACCAAAAGTTAGGTAACAACAACTAGGTTTTATGCTCACTCACAAACTCACAAACTTACAGTATTGATTTTTGTCAGCGATTATTTTCTTGGTTAGAATTTTTTTATGATCTAATTGGATTCCAGTAAGTTTTTCAACTTTGTTTTTTTTAAATTGATATCACGAATTTTTTGATGCAAACATTCAATGGAAATGTGGGAATTTGAAAAAGAAGAAATAAGACAAAATTCATGTTTAGCCTACATAATTAATTACGCCTTTTCACATCATTATGTCTACTTTTAAATGTGTCTCAAAATTGTATTTTCCTGGTGCAATAAAGTGTTTATTATGATTATTATTAATATTCATAAATTCTTATGTAACATACAAAATTCATATGTTATCTCGGCCTCAAGTGCAGAATGATAGTTTTAAGATTGTGCATAATGGAATGATAATTGAAAATCCTACTACGACAAGACGAAATGTACAAAAGTAAAAACCACGTTATCTTACACACACCACAATAACTCTTTTTCTCACCTCATAAAAAAAATCCTATTAAATATATTCCACTTTCCCACCCTATGACTAATCCTTGTAACATTACCCTGCGTTTCATCATCTGAACTTCCTTTACCATCAAATCATTCACCTCAAATTCATTTCTCCATTTGGAGGAAACTTCTTACAAGAAACACGAACAAAGACGGCATTGTAAATCGAATATTACGATATTATCAGACCACATGTTCTTCCCCTCCTCAAGGGCATTCACCCTGTTTTTTTATTCCATTCTCGGAAACTGATCTCTTCCTTTTTTGAATTTTATATTTCTTTAATCGATTGAAAGGTTTTGTCATTCCTCATTTTACCTGATTGAGAAAACGTTGCTAAAGGATCTTAAATTTATTTAGATTTAATAAATTAAAAAAAAACATACCAGGTAAAATGTGAAAATTTAAATATTAGTTATATTCACATATTTTTAATGAATATTACAAAAGTTAAAACAGCTAACGCTTACAAACATAACAAAACATGACTTATAAACCTAACATAATACGTAGGTACTACATAAACTTTACTTAAATATATTGTAAAAAAAAGTATTAAAATAACACGCTACTTCACTTTTAAAATTCGACAACACAAATATTAGAGCTGATTTAAGCCTACCTCTTTGTTAACAAAACTTTAAAAAATCTTAATCTCAACGACAAGGACAACCCTTTCAATATGCTCATTGTACGAGATTCGATCAAATCGAAAATTTAATTCAGACGCCCGCATACAGGACAAAGTTCCCTTTCAACCAAAACACCCACATAACCCTCGCCCCAGCTAAAAATTGTTCCAGAAATTATTAAAATAGTTAAAAGAGTTAAATTTAAAACGGAGGGTAGTCACAAAAAAAACGTAATCCCAAAACTAACACAGCTGAGCTCTCATAATAACCAGTTTTGGGGATTTCAAATGATGGAAATGTAGTTAGACATACGTACTTAACTATATATATAATACTAGCTAAAAGTATTTTCGAGAATTAAAGAAAAAAAAAAAATTATTTATATGCGTTTTCCATACAAACTATACTCCCCCTCATCCTAATTGGAGAGATAAGAAATTAGATTTTTCAAAAAAAAATAATTGTCGATGTGCCTATATCTTTAAAAACCATCCAGCGTTAACAACTTTCGCATTAGTAAAATTTGTATGATATGGATTTCATCTCAAATCTTCTATTATTATTTACATATGCCACTAAGTTAAAAGACAAAACTTCCATTATAAATAATTCAGATCCATCAAGTCATGATGAATGAAATTTTACTTTTTTAATCCTTTGTTGCTGCATTCACTCAAATAGTGGCAAAGGGAGCGCCGTGACGAAAGCGATTTAAAAATTGAAGGGTTTCGTTTTTCGTTCCAATTTTAAAATAGTAAGCCGCGAGTTTGATTTGATGGAACAATCACTTTGGAAACTGGATGGATGGATAAAAATCGAGAGACAGCGTTGTCTCTTGTCATAATTTCATATAACACTTATGTGTGATCGTGTGAATATGTATGTGGCCATATTTTTAAAAGTTTATTTTAATTGATGAAATTTCTCAAGTTTTAAAGTTAAGTTATGACTGAATCGATTAACAATATATTGTTGTTCCTAAACAAGGAATCAAAATATTTTTAATAAAACTACCTAATTAACAGAGCTTGAAAATAACATTGAAGACGGTTCCCATCCACTTGAAACTTGTAGGTTTTAAAGTAATTTCACTTGGTACTTACATACATACATACACCCCTCCGCTACATCACTCCGGAATAATACACGCACACATGCATATGGACGCCGCAGATGTTGATTCCATAAAATAATATTTCATGTAAAGCACTAACCGCCCGACTGAGGGCGGAAGGATTGCGTTCTATTTTTAAATTTTTATATTTCGAAGCAATTTAAAACGTGGAACAACCAGTCTCTTTGTATTTACGTTTCGTTTCTTTTTTCATTGTATGATTTTATATAACCAACAATATTGGATATAGTTATGTGTATTTGTTTTTAAAATTTTGAATTGCAGTCATTGTGACCTAACTCTACATCTAGGAGTAGCTCAAAGCGGTAGTTTTCCTAATCAGTCCATATTTTTGTGAGTTGAGATTATACCCACATGCAACAAATAAGTCAATGAACTATCTGTAGTTACTTTAATAGATATGTACATTATAAAGACAATGATTACCTTTCCTTTATTATATTAGAAAATAAATAAGATCAATAATTTATAACATAATATCATTTTAAAATTTGTCCGCTACAATTTTGTGCAATCCAATCGTGACCATTCGTCAATTAAATCGGACGCCAGGACTCGTTATTGTGTATATAAAAGAAATAAATCACGATTCGAGTTTAAAAAGCTCCATTTCGAAGTAAAGAATGTTGTGTACAATCTCGGGTTTGGACAAAAAAGTGACAACGAATAAAAAGAAAATACAACACAGCCAAAGAACAGATTATCAGCGCTAAAAGGGTTGCTCCCGCGTTCTCCTTCTTTTGTTCCTTCCAAATTCAAACTTCGGATCCGTACAAGGAGGAGCGTTCGAATGCGAATTCTATTTTTGAATATTCTACCGAGAATTTTTAATTAATGCCGCTTGGCCGTGCTCGTATTTTTAAAATTCGTATTCTGTTTTAAATCGACTTCGATATTCAATTTTTACGTTCGATTTCAGCATTTTTTATTTATGTTGCGCGATAATGACGTTTCGTTTTAAGTGCTTTATTTCGATTGCCGATTTTATTCCGATGTTCTCCTTGAAGGTCGGTAGTTTTAGTGATTAATGGTCCAGATATGTGGAATGCTTTTTAAACGAAATATTGAATTTAATGATGTTTTGTGGAACTCTCGCGGCCTGTTTTTGTTTCAATGAGTGTAGGCGGCTCTTCTATAGGCGGACTCAATGACACGATGTTTCGCCATCTAAGATTAAGTACATGTATTATTTATTGATCACTACTTTTTATACACAGATTGAATACCAAATAGAAAATATGTGACATTTTTGAGTACCTAAGTTTTGTTTGTATGAAATATCAAAGAAACAACGATATCGTCATTGATGCATAGCAAGACCAAATATAAAACGATGCACCAACTATGACTTAGAAGTCCTTATTTACACCATGAGTGTTCTCAGTCACTCTGTGACAACTCGTGCACTTTAAATGAGTAACCAATAAGTTGCAATAAGGGGTCACTCGACGCATAGCATCGCACGCAGCCAGCATAAGCGAGTCGTTGACCGCAATACACAAATGAGGACTTATTATGATATCTTTAATATAATCGATTTTATACCACTCATCTTTACTAAAAATGATATTAAAAGCACTTAATTATGTAAGGGAAGCGCTGCAAGTAAAATGTAGTTTCTAATAACACGTTACAGAGCAAGAGCAAGTAATCGTTCGGCCGTATAATGGCTTCACTTAATATTCCATTTTCGAAAATATTTGTATCGTCATGCTCATTCTATTCCTTTGTATCGATACCAATTCGGCTGCTGGTCCGATATCAGATTTTAAATTTGGAAGCGATCGATCGTATATTCATTGGGTTCGAAATTTAAATTCTAATCTTAATTATGATTACACCCGACGTGTTACATTGTAATACGAATTAAACATGTGCTTTTAAAGTTTCATTTGTTTTATTTTTGTTCCAGGTATTGGCCGAATTCGACGTAACTATGACATTCTAAAAGCAAATCATCATTGCATATCGGAATATGTCACGAACTCTTCCAAGAAAGAGCAAGTGAAACTAAATCTAATAAGAAATCACAAAAAAGGGAACAACAAACAAAATATCTTATATGCATGTATGTACCATTTTCGTCCCTACGTGTAATTTTGTTATAATATAACCCTCCCTATGGGCTAAGTTTAGTTTATTTTAAAAATGGAAAGCAGGCAGAGAGCGCTCACAAATATAATTGATGATGGAACTGGACTCACCCTTTCGTAATCTCGTTGCCGCGCAGGGATTGGACTCACACATACAAAAAAATAAATAATCTATATGCATTCATAAAATACATACAACTTTGTATGCTACAATACAACTAAGTACCTATAACACAGACGAACTTAAAGTGCAAAAAGTTGGGTAGAGCAGATACTGAATACAAATTCTAGTTCTTTTCTGTGTTCTAAATTCAAACACGATTCCTAATCAATTTAATTAAATGTTTTTTAACTTTTTTATTTTCCACGTAATAACTGGCTGGTTGTAAATTACAATGTGTCACTTGCATTTTTCATCGCATTGAAATTTTGAACTTAATAAAGAAATATTATCGTTTAGAAAGTTTTAACAAAGGGAGATATAATTATACCCCTTACATTCAGAACCATAGACGCATTAATTAGAACCACAGATTTAGAATTACAATCGATCGCATGATTGTTTAATTACGAATAAAGAGTTTCAGATTGATAATAAAAATTTTGTTTTTGCTTCGAACATTGAAACAAAGCGTTTATAATTCGTATGAAGTGACTTGCGTTTAGTTGCCGCTTTGTCTGTCCGTCTGTTCACAAAACGATGTTATTTTTTATACTGTTTCATAATTGTAGAGATTGGAGGCGATTGTGAACGAAACAATGTGTCTGCCATGTACGTTTGGTGGAATGTTAATATCTTAAATTTTCGATTCCATTTTAATATCAACATTTCTAAACAGTCTAAAAAATATTAAAAGTTGTAAACGTGTCAAATTATTCTTTTTGGTCGAATTAATTACAAACGTATGAGTAATTCAGAAGGTAGCCTTCCGATTTACTCTTCACGAAGTCGTTAAAGCAAGTGCACAATGGTTTGGATACTTCCACAGCGACATCCCCCACTCTTCAACAACTCTTGGTGAACGATAAAGAAGAAAACTCTCCATAATATCATTAAATTAAAAAAATAAATGTCAAAATCAATATATTTTCCCAAACTTGTGGCATTGCATCCAAAATCGAAGTGTTGTAGAATGGCATGAATAATGTAAATCCTTTCCCCGGGCGCGACCGATCTGAAGCGCAAAATTTCTGAACGAGAGTCGTCAAAAAACACAACTTGTAAAATCTTTGATATTTTATGAGACTTTCATGACCATAGCTTATATTTTTCAACATTATTTCGACAACCTTTGTAAATAGGACTTTTTCAACGTAGCATCGTTAGCTAGTTGCTTTGTAGTCCATGGTCACCTTATTTTTTACGCTTCATGACGCTTATTTTTAAAACATTAAATTTACAGATATTCTAAATTTAAATATCTGAAGTGTTCAAAAATGTTGAATGACATTTTTAAAAATCGAAAATTACACTTAAAATTCGAACACATTGTGTTCGTGTACCACAGCATTTCTACGAAAAACCTTTCGATTTTATGAATACCATATTTAGCGAGTTTAAAAAGAGAGGAGCGAACGGGATGACCGAATCGTGGGATACTTTGTAACGATGTTATTTGGGATTTGTGGACATTTTTGTACTTTGCTTGGAGAGATTGTGGCCTTTCTTGCGGGACAACTTCGAAATGCAAAGAAATTGATGTGTTGTTTATACTTTACATCAGTTTTGCTTATTCAAAGTTATGCGATACATTACAAGTGGTATAAGTCTTCACGCCTCCTCTATGATTGTCATAAATTTCAACACGGCACGATTTTGAAAATAGATTATAATGTACACAAGTACTTACCTATATGTAATTAAAAATAACTGTGTTACAGGCATCCACTTTGGTCAACATTGTTAAATTAACAATGGGATGAGAAAAATAAAAAATTCAAAGATTTCTCGCGTAATTTATTCGTAAAGTAGTTAGAAACGCTGTCGGCACATATAAAGTTAACCATAAATCTATTAAACGGATATAGCAAGGCGCGTCCCGATTCGTAGGTAATCAAAATGTCCAGTAAAATATAATAAAACAATGACAACCGACAATCGGGAAACGTCAACACGTCGCGGCGATAACGCAACGGATTCGAAATTTTAAATAGTTCCATATTCAAACGCGGACTTTTCAAATATGGAACGTTCGATTGTTTCCCGTTTTCGCGCGTACGAAGTTTAATATGCGGGTTACGCATGCGTTATTGAAGTTTCACAATAGACAGCGATGGCGGATAGAATTGATGTCCTTAATGTCATAGTTGTTAATACTTAGTTTTTTGCTATACATATATAATAATAAAATATTTGCTTTAAGTTAGGTATTTCAAATAGTAGTAATTATTTATCTATTCTAAAAGTTAGACAAGGTATCATGACGTCTTTTTGGATCTCCTCAACGACTACCCATTCCCAGAAAAAGTAGATAGGTATTACATATTTGTTATTTAATTTCATACAATCATTATTTTATGAACAGGAATTAATTAAAATTATACCGTCTATTAAAAATGAAAAAGTCCATGAAGTCGTTCAAACAAACCCTAACCAAAAATCTCTACAAATTTTATCCTAATCATAACAACTTAATATTATAAATGCTAAAGTGAGTTTGTATATTAGTTTGTTATCTACTGAACAAATCTCCTTGAAATACCTACTACTGAAAAGGTTACCTTTTGTCCCGGAAATAAAGTACTATGCTTTTGCGATTTAAGATCACGTGCAAAGCTGCGGGCCAAGCAGTGCAAGCGAATATTCCTATTATTAAAATACAGACATGCAAACAGCGTCCGCCGTCAAATGTGTCATTTCATAGAAAAACGTGAGGAAATGCTTGCATTCGGAAAAGACGACCGATCAGTATGCCGGTCAAGATTCGACTGCTGGCCACGTCCGCGAAAATATTCAATTATTATCGACTTTCTACCGTCATCGGCGGGATGGCTGTTAGTTTTGGCGGCCATTAGTTGTTTGAATGTAAATTACTATGATTATCGTAAAGGGCTGCGAATGTGACAAGTGGAGAGTATCATAAAATGATACTGTTATGGATATAGATAATTATTTTTATTATGGGACTAGAAAGCGTTGGAGCGATGGCCTGAAGGATTTCCAAAGTCGGTGGTTGGTGTTGGCTTTAGATAGAGACACGTGGAGGGAGATAGGGGAAACCTTTATCGAGCAGTGGGACGTAATAGAGCGAGACCACGTAAAAGATGGCGGGATCACTTGGACAAATTCGACAGTGGATAACAGCAAATTGCACTTGACAGAGATGTGTGGAAAGCTAAATAGGTGACTTTTGCCCAACAATGGGACAACTAAGGCTATTCAAAAAAGGGTTAACAAGGAACAAGGGGTCCAGTTAGACCAAGACACAGTTACATAAAGTAAAAAGCGTCGTGTCGTACTATAACATTAAGTAAATAGCAATTGACAAGTAATAATGGAAAAAACTCCACCCACAAGAGCTAGGCTCTTAATTTATAATACTGAATGGTCTAAAACACAGTCCCTAATTTCAGTTTAGATAATTAAGCACAGTAGTTTCCTGACTATCAGTGTCATCTTCTTCATCCTAACGCGGACCTTAGGCTTTAGTCGGTTGATTTAAAGCCGCTTTTAGAATTCTATTTCTTTAGATCGCACACTCGAGAACAACTAAACTTTGTGAGTCTAAGAAGATAGTTATAATTGTAACTATTCATACTGTTTCAACCTCATTACTGCGTTATATTCTACAACAGTAGTGAAGACACTCAATCAAACACATACTACAAAAAATCCACATGTCCTTCTATCAACAAACGAGGCCTACAATTGATTTCACAATCCAAACGAATCACGATCCACCGCGCCACTCAAAAAACATCCATAACATATACACATAAAATACAAATTCGGTCGTCGTTTCTATTCGTCGAAACATGGTCTCAAATTGGTAACTTCCTCACAGATTTTTATTTTTATTGATAAAGCTTACAATTGTCGCTAAGTCGTCTTATTGGTCCAGTTGGGAAACGTGAACGTTGGATGTTCAAATAAATTGTTGATTTCTTTGATCAATAGATTAATTTGAAGAATTGATTAGATTTTAAAAAGTTCCGACATAAAATTTATAATTTACTTTTAATATTAACTTCAAAAGCTGTATTAAAAGAATTCATAGATCTAGCAAAATTATTGGAACTGTATGCCAAAATGTTTAATAAATAATGCAAAACACGGAGCATGATTTTTGGAATTGCGTAGTGAACGTCACAATTGAAATATGATATGACGTGAATTTTAAATTTGTAATTTTTGCATTGACAATCATAGATGATGATGATGTTGTATAAATCATTATTTTACATTAATATACAACAAAAAATTATGAAACATATTATGTTTAGTGAAATCACTATAAATACTTATATTGCAAATAAACACCAGAAAGAAAGAAAAAAGTAAATAGCATTATTTTTAAATATGCCAATATTTTCGTAATTCAGCAGTCAAGATCTCGGACGCAAACATGCAAACTTTTCACCCCATTTTGGAACTGTGTTAGTGTCAAATTTTTCGTCGGACCCCGCGTCCACTTACACAACCCTTCCCAAAAAAACTAAAAATAAAAAACGAAAGGGGACTTTTAAAATCGTTATTATAATCTCGGACGCCATTTTGCCTACATGGGGACGCGCCCTTCAATTTTAAATCTTTTTGAACAAAAACCCCTTTGATGTTTATGTGTTTCGGCAATATCTACCGCGCGGCTAGATGCGACATTTGGCGATTTCGAGGATTTTACTGATGCATATTTTAGATTAAAAACTTTAATGCCACTCGCTGCCCACCCATACGCACATGCCAATTTATTTTGATCATAATAAATCATTTCTCTGTTTCACTGTTGTGTTGTACGCAGCACTCTATCATGTCTCGAGTGCAGCAATTATTTTTAAAGGGTATCTAGACTGTGTTGCGACGATCGCGCATGAGTATACAGCTTAGCACGCTCATAAAGTGCAAGAACAATCAGCGCCAACGTAACTGTCTATTAATCAACTCATTTAAAAGACAAACAACTAGAAAAAAAGACGTGTGGGAAAATGTACTGTATCCAAACAACGCATTCCAAATTCGAATGAATCTGAAAGGCGAGCGAGATTTGAAAAGAGAATGAGATTTGAAAATAGAACGCGCCATTAGGAGTGAACACAATAGTCTCATTGGTAGATTTGAAAAAGGAACAATTTGTTAAACGTCAAATATGAACTTTTTTATTTCCGTTGTAATGAAACGCCTCTCAGTATGATGTCTAGTACACATCTTAGTGTTTTTTGTGGCATCTTTATTGGTCGTTTTTCTTTCGTTTTGTATCTGGCTGGTAGTTATTAATGTTGAAATTAAGATAAAAGTAGAGCAGTAATAACACATGTCTTGATGATATTAAAATGTCTGCACAGATACAGTTCTATTGATATTTTCAAATATCCTTAGGTGTAGTTGACCTGGTACTAATTTTATAAGCAGCATATACAAAAATTACGCAAACATTAAAACATTTTTTTTAATTACTTGCCATAATAAGTAACGAATACTTGAGTAGATAAATAGGCTCCATTTTTTTACCCACATATACTACGACGCATTCAATTCGATTCCCTGTCAGACTTTCTATCTGATCATTTATCGGGGATCACAAACATAAGCAATGACACGAAACTATCAATATTTCTAATAACGTTTAAAAACAAAGTATATTAGTTTCTTATTCCAACTCGGCGGCCGTATTAATCATCGGAACGAATTTCCGTGCGCCATGTCATACGGAGTTCGTTTATTAAAAATGTGACGTATCAAGATCAACATCTCTTCTGTGAGAATGAGACGGAGAGACGTTTATCTCACAAAAGAGAACGTGATAGATATATGCTGACATTTCAACGGGTCATCAACCCTATGGGCGTCCTACTCTAACGAGAATTCGAACATTTGATTTGAATTGTTCCTAATTTGAAATATTGCTCGTTCGATGCGGCCGCCAGAATTTATTATGTTCCATTTTCAATTCACGTGCTTTAATAAAATATTTTAATAGATATGCTGGTACTGGCTTCCGTTTGATGAACCTTTTAAATTTAGTTATTCATAGACTATATATTGTTTTAATTACTTCTATATAGACGTTCATTTGCTTGTAAGTCTTGCATCTTCTTGCAATTTGATAAAAACTTAGAATGCTTTAGCGAATTATCAATGAACAAATTTTTTTTTAAATATCCGGCTTACCATAGACTTTTAATAAAAAGGGGATGTTTAATGAGAAACAGCCGCTTTATTGGACAAGGCTAAGCCCGAATTGAAATGCGCGAGCACAGTTGCGCCCGAGACAATGCAACAAAAATGTTAAGTACTATATGGGAATCATAAGTAGTCATAACTGGTTGCCGCGATCCATTTATGGCGATGTTATCCTATTGTACGACCCTGAGTCTATGTATTCGCTATACAAATAAACATAATAATGTGTTCAATCATTAATTTCACCGGTAATTGAACAAGTTGCGATCTTTGGCCGCAAAAAGCGTGTTTTTCTCCGAATCGAGTCTGCAAGCGCCGATGACGAACCGACAACGAACAAACTTATACGTTAATAAAATTCTTTTGTCAAATTTACATCGGAGTTCCGAATAAAATGGCTTCGCAACAGGCGAATTCTTTGCCGAAATTATCGTCTACAAGGTTTTTCTGTGTATTATTAAAGGCAGTGATATTCTGGCTTTCCTATAACGAGCCAGCGATATGGAGGTTGAAATACAAGAAATCGACAAATCAGACTCATTGCTTGAAAAAACTAATGATTTATTAAAACTATATTGCTCCACAAAGTACGCACATACTTATAATAATTGGCGGACTTAATGCTAAGAGCATTCTCTACCAGTCAACCATTGGGAGAAACGGAAAGATAGTTTGAATGATGTGTCCCATCTGTTTCTCAAAGAATAAGTAATGTATGAATAGAAAACAAATTTTGCTATTTCTACCACAAATTAAGAATATGGCAGTGTGGTGGATTTAAAATCAAAATTAATCTTTTACTTTTTCATCTTAGATTTACGTTAACACGTTGTGTTTTTACACAAGTTATTCTCAGAAAAAGTACTCAAGTCATCATACTTCATTTCGCCTTTCGCGCAAAATTTTAAAATTTGTTACGGATTATTTTCTTTTCAAGGTTGTAATTTATATTCCCAGCATTGATTTTATTTTCTTTAATAAATTCTTCCTTTGCTTTCGTTATTTCCCAGCCTCTCTCCAAAAGAAGAAACAGAATAGGTAAGTAGTCGAAATCCAACAGGAAAGAAAGCCACATTCCTTTGATAATTACCCGATAAAAAAATATCAACCGAAAACGCATTCATCATTTATCTGTTACTGTATCAGCTACTTGGACAGTCCAGTTTTCTATTATTCATTAGTTCATTGTTGCGTCATAAAACAAGGACAGTACAGAAGCGACACTTCGATAATGCGCGCTTGCGTACCTACTTGCATGTATAAAAAAAATTAAGAATATTCGTTACTTCTAAAAATCTAAAGGAAAGATAAGAAGTTCAAATCCGATTGACGGATTTTATTGAAAGGAAAAAAATATGACATTACTCTTCATAAATGGACGGGCATGAGAGTCGACCTACAAGTTATGTTACTTTGAGTTTATGGTTACTTCTATACAAACTTTATTCTACAACAGTTCATTGTAGCATGCCGCGACTGTACTGCATCGACCCGAAATTCAGTAACCGCCTTTACATTAATAATTACTTCTCAAAATAATGCTAACTAAGATGCACGACCGAGATAAGGGTACGCTCGGCAGCTACCAATACGGCATAGATTAAAACCGGTCAAGTACTTGGGTATTAAGTGTTCAGTACGTTTCGATTTCCAAAAACAGAAGTCGGTACTTTAAGTTTTTTTTTAACACCTTCTAGGTACATATTTTTCATGAAATATCAAACGAATTGCTGTTATAAGTAATTTTCAACTTTTCAGCAATTAATTTCCGTTATTGGCGTCACTAAAACAATCGGTAATATGACAAATTGCCTTAGAAGAGTTGGAAATAATTCAGCACACGAGTAAAAACTAAATAAGAGACAAAGCGAGGGCATTTTTAATAAAATATTCAATTTTTTTGAAATCTGATTCCGAATATTCTAATTTCAAAATTTGAACATCGAAGATTAAAAAGTACAGATTAGCTACGTCCGAGTTGATTACCTACGACTACCCGACACACGTGAGCTGTCAAAACGGCTCAGATTAGAAAGAGATAAACATATGCGATCTTGCGCAAGTATTCACAATTTCTTTGCTTGTCAAAACTCATACAGGATTTACCGGGCGATCTCAAATCTCATTGTTTGTTGACATAGTGACGTAAGTTGTCTTACTCAACTGACACAGAGTGCGTATTATGATTAATGATATCAAGTTTGTCACGTATGTTTGCAACATTGTTGCTGCTGGGAATAAATTTGTCGATGGCCAATCAATAGACTACGCTACTAATAGTACGCTGAGACTGTGGAATGAGCTCCCCAACATGGTCTACTTATTATACTCTCATTACAACATGGGGTCTTTCAAAAGGGGCTTTAAAGGATTTCTCAAAGGTATGCAATATGCACGTGATGCCCCTGGTGTGGCAGGCGTCCATGGGCTACGGTGACCACTTACCATTACGTGGGCCGTATGCCCTTTTGCCTACATAATTGTAAAAAAATGTATTCTATAATGTATTCGTTAGCTATTACAGTAAGTTTAGTATAAATAGAATAAAACGCTTTTTACAGTATTTCTGGTTTAATCTAAAAATACTAATTAACGGTCTTGTAAATCTAAAAATGTGTATCTTATTTTATCGGCAAGTGCAAAAATTACATAGGATACTTCAACAATTGCTATTTCAAAGCTATATTATATGATTTTAAAGCAAATAAATGTAATTTGATTTGACTATTGGTTCTTAGAAATAATGCCAATTTATTATAGAATACTGATAGAGATAAGTATGTTAAGTTTCTGTCTAAAGATCACACCCTCATTTTCCGTGATTGTCTTAAAGATGGCAATAAGAAGTAAAACAAAGGTCTTAATTTACTACGACCTCTGTCTGACTAGTAGTGGATTCCACTTAAAGCCTAATCAAGTAGGGTTGATTCAGTAATTTTTTGAAATAGTGCCAAGTTTGAACTCTATTTAAACAATGTCTTATGTATTACTTCATACCAAATGAGTACATATGATTACGAATTTAGTTGATCGCGGATTCCGAATCTATACAGATAAGAATGATTAGTTTTACGCATAGATTATGATGATTGGTATTGCAGGTAAAACCAAATTGTACAGCTAGTGCTTCAGCTGAACACAATTGTTAATTTACATAAAGTCGACTGGCAGAATAGACGTGGCCTCTTGTTTACGTTTAAATAATTGAAATAACAATATCCCTCTATTATTTATATTTAGAATTTGTCTCCCTATTAGAAACGATAAAAATTTAAGAAAAAGTTTTTTTTTTCAAAAAGCTATTCCAAATATACATATTCTAAAATGAAGGTTAAAAAACAGAAGAACAATGTCAGAATTGATTATCTTCTCGACACACGTGAGTTTTGATTGTAACTTCGACTTTCGCAAAGCCACAGCATCCAATAAAAGTAAGTTTAACACTGTTAAAGTCGGTAAAACCGCGGGCATAGCAAGTTTTAAATTAAAAAGGATGATTGAAAGACACATATGATCAATTTCAACTTACATAAGTCTACGTGTCATAGTTATAAATATCAACTAGTCAATCAGAATTTACCTAAAACTTTCTCTTAAACAGATTCGTTACAAGAAATACAAATTAAACATTGTCCATGCCCTGAGGCGATTGTTGGTTTGGGCCAACCATAGAGTTATAAGTATTATACTGGTACCTATGTTTTTTTAAATAGCGTGAGCTTGTGTTGTTTTGCAAATCACCGAAAAATAACAGTCTTCTATGCAATAAGCTCTAAGCTTGCTTTAGGCCACATACATACTTGAAAGAAAGAAAAGTTTATATGCTTGTGCTATGCAACTTATTGGTCCCAAATTCAAATATAAATGACATCCTGAATATTCTGAGAAAAAACTACGTAAATAGACACCAAAGTGGCAGACTAGCAAACACCCAAAAAATTGCAAATTTGAATAAATTTTACAAAACCATCATAGAGCCTTTCTTGTGCCTATAATAACCGTTACTATAAAAATATTAAATGCTTGTCCTTTCTGTATACTCTTAGATCTGTGGTACAAACCGCAAAATATTACAAATATACATAAATTCATAGCAATTTAGCTAATATTACCTCTTTCTTAGCCTTCATGTGGACAAAATTGAAATGCAATACACTATTACTATCTAAATCTAACCAAATACCTATTGCTAATTTAAATTCTAAGACAATAGTCATAGAATTGATACATTAAAATCGACAATTTTTAAATAGTTTTGTTTATGGAATATCAATTTTATGTTTTGCATAATAAAGTTGATTTTGATTACCTTTTAAAAGATCTGGCCAGCGATTCGGAACTTTATTTTTATGTAAAAATAAAACAGAGACAACGCTCTCTTAATTTTTTATTGGTATAATTTAATACTGTTATGTTGTAATGGTGTTTGTTTTGTGTCAGTTTTGTCAGTTTTTTGCCGAAAATATACTTATGTCGTTAGAAACTTTTTATGGCAATCTTGTTGTTTACGCAACTAAATGTGTCTTATTGTAGCTTATTTTGACTTAAATTTTGTTTGATTATGTGCAAGCAAGATAAGACTACTCTAGCCCACTGCACACGCTAGGATGATACAAAATGCAAGTTTAAAAAAAACTCGAAATACAACAGTTCCTTTTGAAGTGTGAAAATAAAATAAAAATGTGGGACAATGTTGACATTTTCTAAATCTTTCTGTAAATACTTCGTAAAGTAAGTGTGTAATTTTTCGTCACTCCTGTTCAGAGTGTTTGCCACTTCGGTTTCTGAGATCGAAAACAAATATTCCTAGAGATTTCTTTAAAACAACAATATCTATGGTACTTCTACATTCTCTTTGTTCTTGTGTTGACATTTAGGCTTAGCATAGCCAATTTAGGTTAGGATTAACCTCATTTTTAAAGGTATTCGAGCACACTTCATTTTCAATGGAAATATACCGACTAACTCTAAACACTTGCAAATTATATAAAAAGTAGCTGTTGCTTGCGGCTTCGCTCGCCTGCTCAAAAAGGATTTCCAATGAGGTTTGAATTATATATGACAGGTCTCTCAGGTTCTTCTTTTTATGTATTTAGAAGATTACTACCCCATTGGATCCCAATAGCGATTAATAGTACATCACATCCGGCACGTCGGATTTTAAAATGGTTGTTATTTTCGTATTCAGCAACCCGGTAAACTATACAAATAAGACCCATGTCCCCCATTCAGGAGCTGAATTCTAAAAACCTTAAAACAGGTAACAAATCATTTATCAAAACAAATAATCTTGTGAAGTTTCGACTGCAACAAACCTTCCCCCGTACATACTTTGAACATCAGTTTCCCTTTTGGGGGTCAATTTTGAAAAAATCTACCTTAGTGCACCCCCTGATTACAAAAGAAAGCCACTTGCTAAAATTTAATGATATGTGAATGGCTGAATTCTGAAAAAACCTGAAACAGGTTTCATTTAACTAAAGAAATAATATTGTAAAGTTTCGAATGAAATTGAATAACATAATCTCCTTTCCCCATACATATTTTGGACCTCATTTGACCCCCTTCGAACCCCTTTGAATTTTGGGTAATCCATTCTTAGAGTACCCCTTGACTAAAATAGGAACACACATGCCAAAATTCATTGACAGATCAGTGATTGTTTAGTTTCTGCATTTTCAGGTTTATCCTCTGTTTACCCCCTTTAAAATCCTGAAACACGTGTTTAATCATTTATCAAAAGCAATCTTGTGAAGTTTCGAATGAATCGGACTAACTAATCTCCCATACATACTTTGGACCTCCGTGTAACCCCCTTAGGGGGTGAAAAAAAAAACATTTCTTACCTGTGCACTATGTAATAAACATAAAATTTTAGTCTAAATTTCACGTTTATAGCTATTATGGTTTAGGCTGTGCGTTGACAAATCAGTCATCCTTGTTCTTTTATATATTATTATACTAGCTTTTCCCCGCAGCTCCGCCTGCGTCAAAAAGTAGCCTATGTTTGACCTCGGATCTTCAACTATATTAATACCAAATTTCATCAAAATCCGTTCAGCGGTTTGGCCTTGAAAGCGTAACAGACAGACAGACAGACTTTCGCATTTATAATATTAGTATGGATAGATTAAGCTATGTTTGCTAGTAAAATATATTCAATGGCTTTCCTAGATAATTAGTTATAATCAAATAAATATTATAACAGTAACATATTAATTTTATATAACACTAAGTTGACATATCATCGTTACAGCTAAATAAATTAAATAACTGCATAACTTAATATCGTTAAGGCAATTAATGTCAATGAGACGATATAGTTTTAACGCATTCGGTATCCTAATAATAAAATAAAAGTTTAATTAAGAATATGTTATTTTGATCTTTATTTCTTCCATAATAAAATTCAAAATTATTCATCTTTAAGATCAGAGCCAAAGATTTAAAAGATTAAAAAAAAATGGCCGGTCACTCGTTACGCTGATCAAAATCAAACGTCACGTATGTAGAAGAATTCGAAATTCAAAAACTATAATGATTGATTGTCAACCAATGACAATCGCGTACCTATTCAAATTATTTCGAATTTGAATGTGGAACGGGTTCTTTTTCCTGCTACGGTGTGTGTAACATTTCCATAGATTAAACAATAAGCAATTATTATTGCCTATATGATTTTTGTATGTGATTTAGTGTGTAGAGAGATAAGTCATACATATATGATTTGAATTCCTTATAAGGTACTGAGCTGGTACTATGTATTTTTGCGACATTGAGGAAACAATACTGCAATATTATCTTAGTATTCTTCAAGTCATGAGATATTTTTATGTTACTGATCAGAGTGCCTCAATAGGTACTGAGTAGAAAAGATATACCAAGACAAAAAAGTAACTTAATATTGCATACAACAGTCAGCTTATAGAACGTTCGTTTAAAAAGCCATATGTTTATCTTATAATTACCGAGACGCGAGTGTGTGCGTGCAGGGCGTATGTGGGTGTCTAAGTACGTAATTAAAGTATGGAAATAGTAATATTCGTTTTGAAGTGTTTTCTCTATAAAACAGTCGAGTGGCTGGGAACACTCTGGGGTCGATGACCTCGCGTTTTTTCCCTTCTGTTATAATAACAGCTCTGTTTACCGAGATGCGTCTGTTTTGGTTTCTTTTTGGTGATTCTAGAAATTTCGACTTTATGAACTGTTTTTAATTGAACTATCAAATAGATCCGACGTCTAAACAATGAGAATGTGTTTTTAAACCACTCTATATCAGGAAATTGTAATGTATTTATCTATTTTGACAAGAAACATCAAAAATAAAATAGACTATTACTAAAAAAGCGAAACAAAAATAAACAAATATACAAAAGTAAACGCGGCAATTTAATACAAAAAAGTGTTAGTAATATACCTACGTAACATAATTATCAGTGTTATTTCCGCCATTTCACTAAAAGCAATCCAGTTTATGATAAAAAAGACAAATTGTATAGAAAGGCTTGAATCGGAGAACGGACATTGCGATTTGACTCGAATAGTTAGTAAACCCATTAATCTTGTTTGAACCAAAACTGTCCGTTTGTTTGAAAAATGTGAACGTCCAAACTGGACCGATGACTTACGTGTACTAATTACTAATTACCAAATCATTAAAATCCAAAATTACTTACGTTTTATCGTAGCGTAGGTATGGGAGACATAGAATAGTAACTCGCTGCGTGCTCCATAGTCTGTGGTGAGACGTGGTCGAAATTAAAAACAATACTACAACACAACACTATTCCAGAGCAATTTTAAAGAATAATTGAAATTGAATTCGAATTAAGAATACGAAATCAGAATATAATGCGTTCCATATTTGAAATTCGCGCAGCAACGAACCTACGCGCTGTTCTTTTTTTAAAGTTGAAATTTGAATTTGGAATCGTATGTGCTCTATTGTGTAGCAAATGGAATTCTTTGTAATATACGTTGCGTACATTGTTACCTGTGAACGAGGCCAGTTTCCAGAGATCGCCTCTAGCCTTGCGCTTATTGGTTCATAGGGTTCTATGTTCACTAGTTTTGTTTTTGGAACGAACCTGAGGCAAATTACAGTTTTGCAAAATATTGAATAGAGATCTTTTGCAGATAAAATTTGTTTGCCATACAGAATTACGTAAATATCAATAACGATTACTCAACAATGACCTAGAAATGATTTGTGGCAAACAACTAATAAATATCTCAATTAAAAGCTTTCGTTTTGAATGTCTACAACGGCAAAATTGTAATTTACATAAGTCAGTGCAAAGTTGTCACGAAGGTTATAATTATTGCAAAAATATAGAATTGCGTAGCTTATTTCAAATGTAATGTACGATTTCGTAAAATGTAATCTGTGTTAAAAAAAAAAACCTATTGTTTTCTTTAATTAAAATTAATCTCAATTTTCATTGATCACGCGCATCATAACATTACTTAAAAAATACTGTACATATTTTATAAGTTTTCTGATAAATATATCTTTTGGAAATAAGAAAGTTTCCGTGAAAATTGGGGAAGAGAGGTAGGACATTTTGTAAGGAGTAGTCCGTCTTGGGAAGTACCTCCACCCTACAGAAGACCGCAGCCAAATAACATCATCACATCATTGACATCTCCGGTGTTGCAGGCTTTCATAGGCTACGGTAACCACTTTCCATCAGGTGGGCCGTACACCTGTTTGCTTACTTAGTTGTATAAAAAAAAAGAACGGACAACTCTGCGTTTTTTTTTTATTTCACGTGTTTATCTGTTTACTACCAACGATACCCCAGTAATGCAAAAAGGCAATAGAACCAATTACCACCAATAGCATACTTGTTTATAGTTACTGGTAATCTCGATAGCTTCATAAACAATATCAATAAAATAAATTAATTAATTAAATAAAAGTAGAACACACAATAAAAATTAAATGTCATGAACAACTGTTCTTTAATTTTTAAAGTTCATACTCAAATGCCGCCTACAGTCTATACAAAGATATTTCCTAGAAATATCGAGGCTAACAATAGAGCTTTCATTATAATTTTCTGTTTACGCACACACATCCTAAAGTATAACATAGCACAAAAAGTATGCCTCTCCTTACCTGTGTGGGTGTGTGTATGTGCAATCGGTCAAACGTGACGTGTGTTACAATCAGAATAACTTACACCGGAAATTTATGAATTTAAATGAGAAAGTGTTAGGAATTTAATGACAGACTTCGAAGTAAACCGAGCCATGTCTTCCTGGTGCTCTATTACATAAATATTGATAGTTTTATTGTCTATGGTGACGATTGTAGTGTGCACATCTCTATCGTTTCCTGTAGTTGGGTCTCGTTCCGAAATTGAAATGTTTCAACTTTTTTTAATGAATTCAAAATTTTATGTTCTATTTGTGATTAAGTCTATATATTTTTGATGATGACAATACGAATATATGTTTTTAAACTAAAAATCTCGACCGAATAAAAGATTTCATCAAAATTTAATAGTTTCGCAATGCGATGCCAACGTTCATACCTAATTAGGCTACATATGACAGTTACAAGGCGTGGCCTCTTATAATATAAGTACTATGACATACGGACGCACAGCTAGACGGTAATTCTCCTTTGTATGCTAATACAGAATTATCTAGCAGTCGAAATTGTAATCTCGAAACTTGCTTGGAATTTCTTCATCTGCTGTTCGGTTAGTTGCTGCTCTTTGACGTGCTTTTATCAGTTTCAACTACCCATTTTTTGAGATACATCTGTCTTGGCTGTAAGTAACTAATTCTCGTATCATTAAAAATAATACATAACTGTCTATGGTTTTGAAATAACAAATTAGAAATTAGAATTCGAAAATTCAAATTTGGAATTGCGTAAGTTTAAAACAATGAGTGGTACGATGACAATGATCAGTAATAAGTAGATTAGGCATCGACGTTTGGGTTCGGTGGTGAAATTTTGGAAACCGGTGCAATCGGAGTTTTGTGCAATAATCTGATGCTATCTGACAGACGCGTGCGTAAAGTATTAGCTACAATATTTATTGTTGCTAATAGGCATGTTATTTTTCGATTAGTCCTCTAAATGATTTTACATTTCTTTTTTTATGCTCCGTAAAAGTCGAAACAGATATTAGACAGCCGATAATCATAAAGCTGTCTAAACTATTGAGGTTATAACAGAATACACATAGTAGACCATCGGAAAGATATACTTACAAGAAAAAATCAAGAGAAATAATCATTTTTCATCGCTTTTCACGTCATCGACAGAAAAACATGGAGTGATCTATTCCAAATCAGAAAACCACATCTATAACTCATCAGATTACACTTCTATGGTGTTAAAATGTGAACACTCATTATTTACGATCAATAAAAGTTTATTCACAATTGTTTAAAGATATTCATCTTTCTTGTTTTATAAGGTCCTCAAAATCAGTGTTCCACTTATTCCTCGAATTCTTTGAATTGTTTAAACAATGATATCTGATTATTTCGATTGGCATCAAGAATAAACATTTAAGTTACCGACGAAAGACGTTTAGTTGTTATAAACAATGACGTGATGAGTTTAGCTTGTGGCTAATTTAACAATTATATATTTATTTATTAATTACTAGCTGTTTCCCGCAGCTCCGCCTGCGTCAAAAAGTAGCCTATGTTTGACCCCGGGTCTTCAACTATATTCATACCAAATTTCATCAAATTCCGTTCAGCGGTTTGGCCGTGAAAGCGTAACAGACAGACAGACAGACTTTCGCATTTATAATATTAGTATGGATAGTATGGATTTATAGGGACGACTAGTTTGAAGGCCTTTGTCATGGAGTGGTAATGATGTTCATGGCTAAAGTGCTTCCTACGAATACTGATTTTTTTTTAATACAACTAAGATGGTTAAGTGGTTACCGTGGCCTATGAATGCTTGCAACACCGGAGATGTCACGAGCGCGTTGCCGACCCTGAAGGATTTTTTTCACGCCCTTTAATTATTTATTCGATTATATATTAGATTTATGTCAAAAGTTGTTCCTATGAACCGAAAGGATCAAGGTTTTCGGCAAACCGTGCTGTCTACGAATAGAGGTATCGGTCCGCTGTGCTTTCTATATGTAGTCTTATCGTACAAGCTTGTTCTGTCTAAGGTTCCACACTATTTTCCGCTAGCCTTTAACGTATTTTTTTTTAAATAATCAGATTTTTGTTTAAGTATATGATTACTTATTTATAACTCCCGCAGCTCTGCCTGCGTCAAAAAGTAGGCTATGTGTGACCCCGGGTCTTCAACTACATTCATACCAAATTTCATCAAAATCCGTTCAGCGGTTTGGCCGTAAAAGCGTAAAAGACTGACAGACAGAAAGACAGACAGATCGCATTTATAATATTAAGTATGTATGGATAGTATGGATAAAATAACGCACCATCTTCTTGAAATTAGCGATTAATAAATACTACTTATCACGAATACTAAATTGCAGCGACATTCTGATCTAATGCAAAATTATAGTATTACATCAATGATTAATACCGGGAATAATATATTCTACACACATGTTGCATAAGTTAAGTCGTCTGTCCGTCACACTGGCCTCTGATGGCAGAAAATGGCGACGATTAGTAGGAAAATTTGCATTTTAATATTATAAACACGATTTTAGTATGTCATATTGATGGTTCACGTGAGATCTCTTTGCGGCTTGATTGCAAATTGTTAATTGAGAGTATTGTTTGTTGCACGTACACATTCGTTACTCTATGATTATATGACGAAATTTATGGTCTATGGAATATAGATGCTCTATAATTTACGATCGTTATGTTAACAAAATCATGTTTTTGCTTTTAGAATGTGTGATAATGAGTAATTACAACTTTCAATTGTTAACTTCACAAGTCTACAAAAACCTATACAGCTTATCAAAATCGTTAATAGCTTTTAAGTACCTACACATGAGACCATGAAACATACTGAACACAGATTTTGAACAGCGAACTCGGAACCTTATGCTCAAGAATTTAAAAACAAATTCGTTTTCTTCAGCTGCCAGTACCGACACATATCCTTGTCAACGCGCCCGTTCCAATTTCAAATGTTTCCATTTAAATTCAAATCTTAACAGTGCAAAATTAATTTTACGCTTCTTCGAAACTCTATCACGTTGAAATAAAGGGTAATTTGGCTCATTTTGATTGTTTAATATGAGTGGTCTGTCGTGTTTTGATACGGGAATACTTCTCAGAAGAGTCTTAAGGTCCTCTAAGCGTTTATAATAACATTTTTGCGTTGTTTATATGGGAGTGTCACGTTACTTATGATTACTGCAGCGTTTCGCGGATTAGTGCGTAGGACTTGCTATCGGGAATAACGTGGTAGGTCTAGACTTTTCATGGTGGTCCAATTACGGAATGAAACAATTAACATTGCAGTCTCGGTTCTTAAAGAGCAATGTCGGTTGAAAGTAAGGATTTAAAACTTAAATTATACTGAATAATATTTCAAGATGGAGTCTTTAGGTAATTTTTCAAGATGGCTGAAACGCAATTGTCACTTATCACGCAAATCTTGTTTATTGTCTCATCACTACTAAGTAATTGAGTAATGCCAAGTCTTCATTTCCATACAAAAAAGTGACTCATTTGAATAATGATTCATGTAACAATGCTTGTCTCCAATTGTATCTCAATTGTTTTTGTCATATCCAGTTTTTTAGGTTTCATTAGACTTTTGAATAAACTTAGAATAACTGACAGTTATCAATAGAAAATTATACATCAACAAAAATTAAATTAAATTATTAACAGATATACCTACCTTTTCAATATTTCTTTCAAAATCATTTCAGTCAGTTATTTTGTGGTTTGACTAGTAGTTGAACCTCAAAAGCACCACTTCCACAAAAAGATATGATAATTTTCTGTGTCTATCATTTACTTTTAAAAATTCAAAGTTTATTGTAAGTTCGTAAAGTTCTTATTAAGTGTACTTAATCAAACAAAACATGTGGGTGCTCCCAGACGCCGATTCTGCATATTTATGCGCGCGTCTAGAAATGCAAACTGATGTCTCGTAATAAACGTACTCGGCGAATTCTTCAACAGATTCCATTTACATTACCAGCCAGTATTAAGTTTCGTAAATAATGTCACAATCAAAATCATTAATCAAAATATTTCTTTAAACATTTTAAACTTCGAATGATTTCATAAACACGACGGAATTTTATACAAAACTAACATAGAGAGTTACTGACAGTAGTCATCTGAAAAAAAGAAATTAAAAATTCAAATAAAAGAACGAATTCCATAAGATAATGCTTATTCATTCCACATTTAAAATCAAATTTTCAAATAAAGAACTCGAGGCGGCCGATCGGGCGTGTAAGAACGAGTGAGATAAATATACACGCTAAACATGTAAATCGGACAAAGATAGATAGCTTATTATGATTGACAGCTGAGAACGGTTAGCCTTGAAATATTTGAAACATTATATTATTATAAAGTACACTATCTTCGTCGAACACAAGAGCCTTACGGACATTAATAATTTTGATTGGTAAATTTATTACCATTTTGTGAAGTTACAACAGTAAAAGCATTCGCATAAATTTTGCGTTACTCAAAAAAAATGTATTAGTATATTATGTTAAGTGTTAAATAATAATACTTCTAATAATTTAATAGTATATTTAGTTAAGTTTAAGGGTATTTATTATTTTAGAACTAACAAGTATCAAGTTTACTATATATTCCGAAATTGACAAAATAGTTCAAAATAAAAATATTACAAGTCCAACATGCTCGTGTGTAGGCTCTCATTACTCGTATGTATAATGACGGGCCGTCGTCGACGCTAGATGTACGTTTTTAGAAACATCCAGTTTCTCCGGAACACGTTTTAAATCATAATTCGAACGTTCGAATTTGGAACATCAACTTTTTTTACTTTTATTCAAATGTCGAGTTTTTTTTCTTTTTTAATCGGGTTGCCAGTGCTATTACCGAGAGGTTAACAAAATAGATATAACTACTGGTTTTCAAATCTGCTGCTTTTCGTGTGTCAGAAGTTTAAGATTGATACTCACCATTTGTAGACAGTTAGCCAATTAGATGTAGATGGGAAACTATGTAATTACGGTTATTGCGTTTTGATATTTAATTGCTTGACTTTAAAATCTCTTTAATAATTTACTTGGATTTTTCGGTTCAATGAACATTATTATATCTTTAAAAAACAAATTTTACCGTAAGAATAGAATGCAGGCGGAATTTTCAACAGTAGGAAATAAGTAAAAGAATTTGATAACAAAATGAATCTAGGTTTTCTATTATAGAGACACTGAAATGGGTAAAATTAATTTTTTTTAGTCTAATGTTGAATAATGTTTTTTTTTAAATAAAAATAACTTTTATTGAAAAATATCTTTTTTCCACGATGAATACTTTTTGTTACTTGTTAATACATGGGTTTAAGTATGTCGCTACGCTGCGTAGTGCTACGAAACTCGTAGAGCGTCGTAGCATGTAAGAACTAACAAATATTGTTACTTCTTAATCCTAAATGTATTTTTTTTTTAATTTCCTGTTACAACTATTGACACTATTGGTTCTATAAGGGTTCCGATTTCCCATTTTTGTATATGAAACTCTAAAAAGCAATAGAACTGATTCAAGTTATATGCAGCGTTATTAACACTAATTTTAAAATGGACGAATAAAGTTTAAATATCATATTTTTAAAATATTTTAGTCAAGGTGATCAAACTTTTGTTTGAAATGTTATTAGGAACGTGACAAAAAAACTGTTTAATTTATTTTCAAATAGGTTTCCATTGCGTGACAGTCGTAAGGTTATAACGATATTGATTGAATCTGGGTCAAATGTAGATAAGTATCATGTCGATATTAGCAGATAATCAATATTAAACATCAGGAGCTATAATTAAGTTATTTGATAACATTGTCTTCTTATATTCGAATTAATCTATTATAAATTTATATTTTAAGTGGACCATAATCACTCATGACATTGGCTTCATCAATTTTACTATAAAAAATAAATAAATAAATAGTGACAGTTCTTTTTTCCGAACTATACTTAATCTGTGACAAATAAATTCAAAGCATATTCAAAGAGAAGCGGACGTTCGGTATTTGAATAACCGAATCGAACGCTAATCGTTTTTATGGTGACGTTACGGCCTATAATGATTACTTGCGGAAAACGAGCGGCTTGGCTTAGAAATATTTGGAGAGTTCTTTATTTAAAATAAAATGGAACGTGTTTAATTTTAAACTGTATAGTTTTCTAAATAAATTTTTATTCATGCTTTATCTAGAATGTGTCACCTGTTAATACAGTAATGAAAATAATTTATGTAAGTACTTGTTCTAAACCTCAAGTGCTAGTAACAGATAACATATAAAAGTATGCAGACGACACGATTTTATTAATAAATAGAACAGATAGCTAGAAATTTTCGATATAATTCGAGAAATTGATAACAACGTCCAATAATTTCATGAAATAGTAGTCGTCATTTATTCATTCACATGGAGTGGCCAATAATGATCCCTTTACACCCTGGTGTTAGATATTGACATGGCGGCCTATGATGTAGTTCAGGTACGTTAACCTGATGACATTAGTGGTCGTAAAGGCTAAAGGTAAAACTATGTACAAATACTTTTTATTGCACCAAAAATGTAAGGGCAAGAAGGCGAAATACTATATTACTTAAGTAAAATTATTGATAAAGTGATAGTCGACTCCATGGCTTCTGTTCCGAACATAATTTAATTAGACCGAGTTTGCGACGTGGGTGTACCAACTCTTATCTGTTTTCCACGTGTTGTAGTTATTTCAAAATAGCAAATTTTCTAAGACAATTTATTCTCGCCTAAGGCTTTTTTGTCATAATTTAATAATAACTACATATATCAACACATGTGCGATTCCTCATGGATTATACTACATTTCTAGCTATATAATTTTGTGTAATTGGAGTTTTTCATAGAGCGGTTTTATGGCATTTTAGTTTAATATGGTTTTAACAATTTGGACTTAAAGATAACGATATAGAGTTTGATTCTGCGCCTTGAATCATAATTGATTAAAATTTGTATTTGTAGAGTATGGTTAGAGATAAATAGTGTTTTTTTGTATAAATAAAAAAATAGTTTCTTACTACGATGACACCCAAAGTGGATCTTGGCCTCCGAACCGAGAAGGCGCCATTTCTTGCAGTCTTCCGTAAGCTGCCGCCAGTCGCTCACTCCCAGGCTCCGTATGTCCTTCAGAACCTCATCGCCCCAGCAATACCTGGGGCGACCAAATGGTCAATGTCCACTGGGCCCGCCTAAGTACGCTCTCTTTACTAGTTTTAAGAGCCAGGTTAAGGAGCACTATCTGTCCCTTCAAGGTGTGTAGAATATATATTATATGTATTTCTTATTAGTGACTGTCCCTTGTTCCCAAATTATATCCATGTCTGTGTTGATTATCTATACAGTAGACATTATTTTTATTTTTAATTCTACTGGCCCACCCTTACATCACGTTCTCTTATTGTACAAAGGTTGGCTGGAAGAGATTGCTTAGCAATAAGTCCGCCTTTGCTCCATATTGTTAACAGTGTTATAATTTCAGTTTTGTGATTTCCCAGATGTGGGCAATAAAGTTATATTGTATTGTATTGTATTTACGGCCCGATCGTCCCCCATCCTCTCAACTGTCCGCATCAGCGAAATCTGGTCGCTTTGATTTCACCAATGATATTGGGTTCCGACTCTCGACTAGATCCTCCACCTCCTGATTCTAAAAAAAAGAAAAAAATAATAGTTACATTAATACTTAAATTGTTATCAAAACATTTAACTCTAAATTAAATTAAAAAAACAACAATAAATTAAATTAAACTAACTTCTTCAAATACAAAAATTAATGATAAAGCTTGTACCTACATATAGTCCACGTCCCTGGTTTTATGACTAAATCATTCTAATATGGTAAACTATATTCAAATTCAAGGCTAAAACCATAACATTAAACACTTTTATTTGAGAATTGATCTATTATGAAGCCCTTAATGAGACTGGAATCGACATACATTATCCTCAACACGTACAAAACTATGTCTTAAGACGGCCTTATGTGAAACATACCTTATATGAAAACAATCGAAATTACATGCGCAGGGATTTCATTAATAATGACAAAGGAATAGATAAGATGGCGGGCATGATGACTATTCGTAACTAGTTATTTCCCGCGGTTGTGACTATGAGAAAATCTGTTAAATCGCGCATATAGCAACGGATTGATGCGATTTTTTGTGTGGAGATAGTTGGAGACCTGGAGAGTGATATAGGCTTTTTTCCGTAACACAAACGGGATTCCACGCAGGCTACACCGCGGGCACAGCTAGTAACAAAATAGTCGCAAACTGAAAATAGATAAAAAATCGACCTCTCATACAAAATGCCTGGTGGTCACTAGATTTGTATGGGAATCGAAAATCTTATGTTAGATGTTTCTTAATTTATCTTAACCAACAGTTAAAAGTTACAGTTGCATCATACATGTGACTGTAAGGGTCACATACATTAGTAAAGCACTAAAACTTAAAACTTGCTTTTAGACCCTTTTCTAAGGCAATCAAAAATCCATTGTCTTATCCCAACAAAGCTATTGCAAATTGTTAATCTCAAATTAAATCGGACTTTAATTATTGCTTAAAATCGACCTTTGGCACTTTTTTAAAGACTTCGATTAGCGTTTAATTGTTGAACAATGAGTGGTTAATACGGTTTTTTGTTTAACAATAAGTTGCTCTCATTGGGCCAAATTCTTTATTCGTTTCAAGGTCTTAATTGTAATTTGTAATCAATTTGTTAATTATTATACATTTCTGGATGGAATGACACCTATAATCGGTGGAAAATTATTCTTTAGTTTAGAATATGTCATTTGAGTACGTCATAGTATAAAAAGTACCTATTTATAATGGTTTAAAGGCGGAATTAACCTTGACATTTCTTGATTAGACTAGATTTCAATTAAAATACAGTCGTGTTTAAGAAAAAGCTATACTTTCATCAAATTTTTTGTCAATCTGCCTAAAGAATTTAACATCAAATACATAACCAGTCATACAAGCATTGTTATTTAAAATTCAAACGTCAACTAAGCCATGCCTTACCCCTCACTAGATTTGACATCGATTGTTGATTAGTGATGTGACACATGGACACTATCGATATGTCTATCGTAACTTCGTAACGCATATTTCAAATCGTTTTCGCGTGACTCGCCAGCCAGTAGCATT
Organism: Euzophera pinguis; assembly: GCA_947363495.1. NCBI lineage: Eukaryota > Metazoa > Arthropoda > Insecta > Lepidoptera > Pyralidae > Euzophera > Euzophera pinguis. The sequence continues at coordinate 3,777,398 of OX376179.1, read as the reverse complement.
GCAGTAGCAAAAGTAATTTATTTCATAAATTCGTGTGTCGTTTGAATAATTTGAATTGAGAATATAGAATTCCAATTTCATTTTGATAAAATTCCTTTTTTATTTTTTTCGTCTAGCCAGTTGACAGTGTTATTTGTCAATGAAATAAAAATTGTCGTATCGAGATAAAAGTGGTTGTTCTTGTTCAAGTATCAAAGGTTTCGAAATGTGTGAATCATTTTTATCTTAAACACATTAGTAAAGTTTGCCTCAAGTTTTTATTTTAGAGCGTTCTTAATGTTGTGGATCATTTGTATAATTATACGAATTATTATTCATTTTTTTAATTTTTTTATTCTATATTGTTGTACAGACATATTAAGCCATTGTCAAATATTCTATTAAGTATTAGTACTTAAAAAGATACAGAAACCACTACAACAGACTTTATTTCTAACAAAAAATATTCTTACATATAAATGAGTTTAGTAGTTATGCTACAAATGACACACCCACACATAACGACATTAACAGACTCCGAAATAGTTTTTTGTACCATTTACTTCATCACGGATACATACATGTGCTGTTATTTGTTATTAGATCACTCATAATGTCAAAAGCAGCCAGATGGTCACACCGAAACGTGGCATTCTATGCAAAACTTATAACCTATAGAAAAAGCATAAAAAACATGAAAATCAGTCATTTATTTAAATACTTAGAACGTTGGGTGTACGAACTAGGAACAAAATTTTTTTTAATCTATTTCAAAACAAATGAGATTTCCTTAGATTAATAAATTGGTCTCGCGCGTCGTGGAGATTCCTTTTAAATAAATTAAATTAAGAACATTAACATCAACGACATTGTTAGAATGCTGGCTGATATTTACCTAGACCGATAAACAATAAGTTCCAAATTCAAACATTAATTAGACGTTTCTTTTCACGCTAAGTTCTTGAGTTCGATAGTCATTCTAGCCGAGAGCGAAGGCCTTGCCAGCGTATTAGTTTTTAATAAGTAATTGTACACCAAACCAAGTTACCAATTTCGACATGAATACACGTTATTTTTTTATCTCGCCTCGCTCGGAGCAATCTCGTTTTCTCGAAAATAGATCTAATATGTTGAATATAATTAATTTTATACCGACTCGTTTGATCGATGCGTGTTACTTTACGTTCTTTTATAAAGTATCATTATTTTTAAATTACAGTGTATTACGTCAATTTGTCTAGGAAACGGAACGGATTTTTTTCCTCATTCAAAATTATTTACTTGAAATTCGCATGTTCGATGACTTTTTATGGTCAAACATTTCATGTTTTTTAGGTGTTTGAACTAATTTATTATGACCATTAGAGATGGTTACTAGACTATCGATGTTATGTCTATATGTATGTGTGTTTTATTTGTTCCAGATGGTGTTCGAGAAACAAGCTGACTCCGAAGACTGACTAATATTAAGGCAACAAGGAAATGATCGATTCATGAAGGTTCCCCGGTAACAAATCAATTATCAATACGATTTTTTATATTTCCAAACAATGAAGAGAAAATTTAAATTCAAAACATTCCACAACATTCAGCTAATCTTGTCAACAAAGGACTATTGTTTCTTCTCGATACATTGTTTCGATTTAAATCAAAAGAAAATGAATCACTGTTATGATTCCACACTAAAGTGTATTGAATCGATTTTGATTGTTTATACAAAAGTTACAATATACACTAATCAATGCAATATGGCGGCGCGGTGGCGTTAACCCCGACCTTTGTTTTCGAAATCATTTGGTTTGCATGGTCAATTGACCCTGCACATAAGAGTTAGAAACCGCCTCACGGCCTCTGACGTAGCTTCTAAAAGAACCATCAGATCACAGCCGTTAACAGCTTAATGTGCTTTCAGAAATGGAGTTATTATTCTTTTAGACAATTTAGTGATTAAAGCTTGCAATATTGTCATAAAATGGAGATAATTTTTAGAAAATATACTTCCATCCACGACCTCGCTGTTACCAAAAATTTTAATACTTCCCAAGATTTATAGCAGTTATAAGTAATTAATAAATTCTCTTGCAGGACGGACTCATTACAAGTCCTCTAGGGAGTACCAGCACTGCAATGACTACTGCGATGGCTGCTCATCAAGAATCTATCCACGAGAGATTGCAACCAGCGCCCGAAGAACCTCTGTACCTCCACCATGGACCCGCCTCTTGGCCCGAGCCATCTGACCCTCAGGAAGACGCAGACATGTCGCCATACTACAACATGCCAAAGAGGAACAAAAGAAAGAATTTCAAACCTCGATGTGCTCCAAACGCTTCAGCATTCTCTGATGAATCAAACGGAGCCAACTGTGATGAAGCAGCTAGTCCTATCAATGGTAACGACAGAACATATGAAACTGTAGATGATGATAAAGAAGGAAATTTCAATAAAATTGGAGTAAAAAACTTCAGTCTTCTAAAAGGAGGTGCAGTAGACCTAAGTAGAAGACTAAGTATTGATTCCAATGAAAATATAGACACAAACTATCAAAATAGAACTGAAGAGGAGAAGAAAGCGGACTCTTTCCAGCGTTCTTACATTCATAGTCTACAAATGAATCAAGAAACGGATAGAGACCGTACTGTATTAAACTTTAGTAATTTACAAAATAAAACCTTTTGTGCCAAAAATCCCTTTGCTATATCTCAATTAATTAAGACAAATTCACCTCCAAGAAGAAGGGGGTCGGATTCAGAAGAAGAAAAAGGTCAAGATATTAATGCAAATGAAAGGTTGGAAGGTCAGGAACCAATGGAGACTAATGAGGTCCAGCAAAACGGTGATGCTCCTAATGCAACAAATAGAATTTTGAGGGAATATGCTATGAATACCATGAAAGAACTTTTGGGAATTTATGGTTTATCTTCAAATGAAGTTGCAGATGCTATTAATGGACAAATCAGAGCTTTGGAAGCACTTCAAGGTCTGTATTATGTTGAATTTATGCACCTACATTTGAAAAAACAAAACTAATATTAATTTGATTGCACATAAATCTGAAATCAACGTAGAGATTAAATTTAACACAATACTTTAATTCTTTGTATCTTTGACTTACCTATTGAAATCAAGTTTTTCAGTTACTTCTCTTGCATCACCATTGAAATGAAAATCTCTAAAACGACGACTATATTCGTCAGGTAAACCATTCACCCAAATGCCTCTAAGCCTGACGAGACGGTTGGAGTCGACAATGGAAGAAGAAAATGACAAAAGTCGTAGAAGGTCCTCATCAGCAACTGAAGACGAGGGTTCGACGAACATTACCCCACCGAAAACACCTGACAATGACATTGATGCACAAAGGTAAGCCTTAAATTTATAGAAGTTATCAAATTCTAAAACTTATTCGAAAAAAATTATATTTTAAAAATATGAAGAGAAAGTTGTCGTATTCGATCTAAGTCTGATCTTCTTTTTTTTATTTTCGGCCAGTTTTAAAATAAAAAAAAATACAAATCAATATTTCAAGGCTACTAACATAGGACGATCATTGTGTTTTTTTTTTTTCTTTTTTGTGTAGTTTTTAGAGGAAAGTTATTTATATCTTTCAAGTGCAATATTTTTTTTTTTCCACAGGCAAAGAGCTCTACAAATATTGAACCAGCAATCGATGCGACTGTTCGGAAGATCTCAGGAGCAAGAGGACGGCAGTGGTTCTGAAGATGGTGAACAGACCTTGGACCTCAGTGTTTCAAGGGATACAGACGGGCAGGTAATAGAATCAGGGTATTCTTATCTATTATTTTGTAAAAATATGTTTGCATTGTCCCAACTGTGCGACACAGATATATAGGTACATAAAAAATTATTCACGGTAGTTGCATTCTTTACTTTGCCTACCAGAAGTAGCACTAGGTATAAAGATAAACAAAATTATAAGACTTAATTCTATGATCATAATCTGATCTCAAATCATTTGATTTATGATCTGTCACTTTTAAATTTCAATACTTCGTCTTCCATTTTTTTTAAAACAAACTGTTCTATATTTTTTTGCGTTTCTTTTTAATTAAGCGGCGTTTGTTTTTGGCCAGGAACAGTCAACGACATCGAGCGCCGGCAACAGCGTGTCTGAATTTGACCAACAAGGAGTATTTATGAGAAAAAATTTAGAAGACTTAGCTAATTTACAAATGCAGGTAAACGGTAGTCATTATGAAAGTTGAAATCACTTTATTATTTATTAATATCTTACTACTTAATATATATTTTGGCTGAAAAACATACGTCAGCGGCAAAACAAGAGCGTACGTGATCCAAAACATTTTTTTTATTGTACTAAAATGTAATTCAACTTTATGACCTTACTGACGATGGCACCGGAAGAAGAAAATGTCCAATAAAATACGAAAAGACAAATTCGATGGGATTTTTTCAGACAAAACTAAAATTTTTTGGGCTCTTGCCCAACTACAACAACTTAAATAATTAAATAGGTATATAATAATTACTGAACATACTGTTTTTTTCAGGGTTTCTTCCAAAAACAGTCTCCATTAGACGGCGAAGATTCACAAGAAAGAAAATTGCAAGCCAGTGGTAAGTCGTTTTTGAGTTTAAACTAAGTCTGCACTTGTCATAAAACGCAATAAAGTAAAGGATAGACCACTCTCTCTCATAAATTTATTTATTAATTTAACCTTTATTGTAAAAATTACAAACTGTAAAGCACAATAGGCGGACTTAATGCTAAGTTTAAATGTCGGTATACTAAAAGGACCTAGGGAACGGCTAGTAAAATATGATGTTTTTTTTTTATACAATTAAGTAGGCAAACAGGCGTACGGCCCACCTGATGGTAAGTGGTTACCGTAGCCTATGAACGCCTGCAACACCGGAGATGCCAAGAGCGCGTTTCCGACCCTGGAATTGTTGTTTAAATGTTGATTCATCACAACAGAAAAATTCAATGTAGACTCAGATCTTTACGCATAATGTATAATATAATAAATATATTTATATGTGTATTTAAAATAATTAAATTAGAGGAGATTAGCGACAACACAGAAATGTGTAAACTAGCGTTTGCAGGACGTGTTTGCACATCTGTTTAGCCGTTTCTCCGGAACTATCTAATTGGTAACACTTAGTTGAAATGTGTATATATCTCTATATTCTATTATAACATAGTATCTTTATAACTGAACTTCGTATTTCTTAACATTTTCATTCATCCATATCATGAGGATATATGGTAAATACTAAACTCAGTATGCTTCCCGTGGGAACCGAACCCACGACCCCCGGGTCGAAGGCGAACGCCTTAACCACTGAACCACGGAGGCAGTTGGTTGGTTGGCAGAATAGTTGTATGGGTGGTTCACAAACCAATTTCTTTTCATTATGGCTAAGGGCGAGTCTTGATTGTAGTGCCATCTATAATTTTGCCTTAATTTAGTGTTTTAGACCCCTTTTACCTTTTACGTAATTAAACCAAGTCGCAAACAAAGATTATTCACTTCGATATGTAAATACCTCTCCTATTTCGGATTAAGTCTGCAATTGGAACAAAACCCATTGAACGGTATAAGTAAATAGAAATTCATTTAATTACTGTAATTATCGTACTTGTTACAAGAAACTTTCGAAATATTTGATCTTGATTAAACATTTATGGATTGAACTTTTAAGTGTTAGAGATCTTTTAGGGTTCCCTATCTAAATAAAGACAAACTTTTTTCTAATGTTTGATTTAGGTGTATTTTAACGATTCAACAAAAAAAGTAAACCAAATTTAAATATGCATCAGCTAAGAATTTTCAATGTGTATCGACTCACCGGAACGGAGTCAAGATAAAAAAAACAGTTGCCTTTATTACCAAGAATGAGACCGGCCGTCTGCCTAACGTCTCTTGTTAATGTTGTGAAATCGGAAACAGATGAAAATAAGTCTCTCAGGCACTTTGTGAATGAGATGCAATGATCTATCCATAAGTCAAAAAGAATATAAGTTGGCACGGAACTCTACGTTAAGTCCCACTCACTCTTGGGCACTTTTTATCTTTTCACTCAGTGTCAAGTCATGTCGAATTTCTCACTCCATTTATTCCAAAAGTTCAATGTACAGCAACCAAATATTTGGAAGGAATAGATAATTAAGAAAAAAACACGTAAAGCCACAGAATAAATTAGTGGCCTGTCAGTTTTCACAGGAACGTGTAAAGAGACAATGATATTTTGTTGAAATTTCGTACACTATGGTTCGGTTTATTGTAAATTATTTAAATTCTGTTTATTTTTGGATGCATCTTATTATCGCAACTGCTATAGTGTTTGTTTTAAAAGTTACCAGTCGGTAGCGCTTTTGAGAATGGTGATTAGCTTACTTTTGAGTTTATTGGACACTAGCTGTGCCCGCAGCTTCGCCCGCGTGGAACTCCGCTTGTGTCACGGAAAAAAGTAACCTATGTCAGTCTCCAGGTCTCCAACTATCTCCACACGAAAAATCACATCAATCCGTTGCTCCGTTTTAACGTGAAAGAAGGACAAACAACAAACACACTTTCACATTTATAATATTAATATGGATTTTTTAAACATCTGTAGTATTTATGTATACTTAAATAGTACTATAAATATGAGGAAATCTATTATAAGCTTAATTTAATAAAAAATCAGCAATACATAATTATTTAATAAAAAATTTAAACTAAACGTGTAAAGACTTAGAAGACTTATAAGTATGCAAGTCATACAAAAAAAAAAGTTTTTTTTTTATTTACAAAAATCATATCAATATGTAAAATATGTTTGAAAATCTACTTCCCATACTTAGAGTAAAACGGAGCGAGATTTTATTACGGCTCCCAGCGCTCAATTGAGCGAATTTGCTCTATTGGACAGATTAGCTTGCCGAGGTTTCTAAATTACTAGGGTCTCGTCGGGGCCCGCACACTACAGGGAGCATTGCCACTTGTATTATCACAAAAAAGAAAAATTAGAAAATGTTGCCAGAATAAAGTAAAATATTGCACTTTGTAGAGTAACATCAGTCTTTTGAAAAGATTTTTTTTTTTCAAGATTAATTTACTAATTAAATATTTGATTATAAACAAATTGTGTATATAAGTACTATACGTATGTACCGATTTTTTTTTCTGACAATTACATTTGATTAAAGTCTCAGAATTCCTGGCTAGTCATAAAAATACTGGCCAAATACAAAATTCAAACCTAAAAAAAACAAACAGTTCAAATCTGATCATTTCGTTATCTTCAAACCTGGCAAATCACATTTTTTTTTAATAATGGGGTTTATGGCCATGGATACAAGTCCTTTATAGCCCTTCTTAATTTTTTTATCTTCTTCAGTCCTACAGTGTGGTTTCGTCAAGTCCTAGTCAAGTCTAAAAGTCTAGTCGGCAGTCAAGTCTAGTCAGAAGAACAGGCTAAGTGAAGTAGTAGAAAAACTGCACTTAGCGATTACTAGGAGCTTTTGGTAACAAGCATAAAAAGACACACAAATCAAACACTGTATCACTTCCCAACACTCACGCTTGTTATCGAACACTTTGCAAATAATAATCCACCATTATTTTGCACAAACACTCAAAAATACACAAATTTTGGAAAATAAAATACAACGCCGATACTGTTCTTCACAGCTTCCCGCCAAAAGTCGGCAATTCACAAAAAACTAACCACAAACAAAACTAAAACTGAAAAACAAATCAATTCAAATCTGGAACAACGGCTGATTGATACTTCATATCAGTTCCGTCACCGTTCCAGAGGGGCACAAATAGGCAAATAGCGTTTCCCATTTACTGTATAATGGTCTAGTTCGGTCGTCCGGCCGCGGTGATTTGTCGTTATTGACGTGCGAGTTTGGTTACAACACTATTTAGGGCTATCAAATATTATTTTGTGCTAGAAATAGACTTGCTGAGGATCTTTGCTCTAAGTTCTGGAGTGCATTCAGTCATGCATTTCGAAAATAGGGCCCCTGAATAGGTGCGTCACTCGCACCTTATTCCGCCACCAACAGTGCTTGTACTGTTCTGAAATTTGTTTCGACTTGAAGGGAGAGTAAGATAGTCAAGAAGTAAAATGAATATACCATAGGCCGGCTATGCTTGAGTGGCATCCTCGGGGTAGAAAGAACGTATAAATAGTACTGTAACGTGAATACTTTATAAAAAAATTGGATATCAAGGTCCATTGACCTTAAATACGTACCATGGTGTCAGTTAAGTCGAAACTCAAGAGACATGAAAATGTAAAATGAAAAAGGTTGTTAAAAGGGTGTTAAATCCATACTATAGTATATGATTCATAATTGCATACTGAGAAATTAATGACACATGTTCTTAAGTTACAAGTTGCATTTTAAAATCCAACAAAATTAGCAACTTTAAGTTCTTTCACATAGTGTTTTAAGATATTATCACTTCTATAGAAAGCATATATTAAATTACTTTCTTTATTAATGCTAAAGCATATTTAATTGATTCAAGCGTTACTTTGAGGAAGTTAAAGTTACAAGCACTTACCAAATTATTTTGCGTGCTTCCGCCACCAGTTACTTTATCCAAACTATTGCCGGCCGACACCCACCCGCTACTATTAGTCCCAACATGCCCGCCACCATTAGTTTGCAAATGCGACATGTGTTTCGCCTTTACGCGAGGCATCTTCAAAATAATATGTATCTCTATTTACAATGAAAATATACCACAAGACTTCGAAAAGTAATTTTATATGAGAATATATGTTTTTAATATTTTATCAACAAAAACATATTACCTAAATACGGATAAAGTTTTTAACAAGAATACAATAATCGGAAGTAAATTCTAATTAGTCAGAACACAATAATTTTGAAAAATTTGACCTTAATTAATAATACAAATCTCATTTAAAACTTGTTAAACTATTAATATAACATATTTTGAACAAATCTATGGTACCTACATCGGAAAAAATGTATTTATTAGTAATCTTAATATGGCTATGGCTCTATTAAAATCAAACAACATGGTTATAATTAGTGTAAATATTTAAAAAAAAAAACAGGGTACTGTCTTATCGCTGGCCATAAATTTCAACAACTGTAAATTGTCTTTTTTAAAATAAATACAATTAAACTAAATGCTTCGAAACAAAATCTTCTGACAATCACAAAATAATGTTCAAGTTTTTGATGTTATGTAAATATTTTTATTTTTTTAAATTTTATACAATTAAGTAGGCAAGCAGGCGTTCGGCCCACCTGATGGTAAGTGGTTACCTTAGCCTATGAACGCCTGCTATACCGGAGATGTCACGAGCGCGTTGCCGACCCTGAAGGAATTTTTTCACGCCCTTTTTGAAGGCTCCTATGTTATAGTCACTAGAGAAAACCATGGCAGGGAGTTCATTCCATAATCGCATTGTACGAGGGAGGAATTCCTGTTTGAAGCGTACTGTACGCAATAACATGAGATCCAAGGTATGGGGATGAAATCCCTCACGATGTCGAGAGGTGCGATGGTAAAAAGTGGCTGTTGGCATCATGTCAAACAATTCCTCCGAGCATAGCCCATTATACAAGCGGTAGAACAAGCACAAGGAGTATAATTTACTAACGAAACCTTAATTTTAGATAAAATATTAGCGTTTCAAAAATATGATTTGTCACAAATACCTACCCGTATTGTGTTACATTGAAATATACTAATAAAATCTAACAGAAACAGAGCAAGCAAATCAAACTAGTTAAATAAAAATATATTGGCTATTAAAATTCAAACTCATTTATAATAAAAAGATTAAGATGACAAAGACATGTCCACACAAACTCATCATGACAAATAAATCCATAACGAAGTGACACATTGAATGTAAGATTAAAATCATTGATTATCACATATGTCTGTCCTTTTCCGACATCATATTAATTCTATTTCTATCTCTTTCCCCAAAGCGTGTGATCCCCAGGCGATAGAGTTATAATATATTTTAAAAATCTTTTAATTATAGCAATTAAAATTCGGCTTCTTTTAGGTCTTTATGAAGTGTTTTCGAATATTTATCAATATTATATTACATGTTCTTCAAATTTTGTCGATAATTTTAGGGTCCTTCTCTATATTTTTAAATAAAAAAAACCTATGTTATTGTAACTAAAACAACTAGGCTAGTTTCCTAAAATAATACATTTAGTCCATCAGTTAGATAATCAAAAAATATTGGAGACGTATTTTTTCTTTTCAAAATTAAACAAAGAATCGTAAAGATATGGCGCGTTAAAGTTCCGTGTGACGTCACAGTGTGCTACGCTTTTTCGCAATATGTGACGTCACGAGCCCTCGTTCCTAAATTTTGATGCGTTATATCTTTATAATTTATCGCTCAATTGACAAAAGAAAAAATACGTCACTAATATATTTTGATTCCCTAAATGACGGACTAATTTTAATGTTAGTCTTTTGACCCTGGAAACTAGCCTATTGTCTAATTCTAATTCAATCATTTTTGACTGTCTATTATGATCCAGTGCTAATCTGCATCTGGTTCGATTCCAGATATTTTATATCGAGATAAGAAATTACATTTTCTTGCTAAGTACATTTTATTGTTAACTTTGTGTATTTTCTTCGAAAATTTGTTTTTTAATATAAAGTTTAAGATAAAATATAATAATACCTAAAACAATTCAGGTATAAAAATGTTTTTGCAACATCAGTTTAAGTTGATACCAGGCGCTATATACGGAACATGGAGTCATTACAAAGAGGAGACGCCATAATAAGCGTTTTGTAAGAAAGTATTTGTGAGGCTACACGGGGCGGAAGGCAGACGTGCGATATGCTTGGTTTCGGCCGTGGCTCCAACCATAGCAATGACAAGCTCCGCCCACTTTTGTGTCGGCGAGGCGCCAATGATCATATCACTGCGCCATTTCAAACGGCATCTCCTCTTTGTAATTACTCCATGATACGGAACTTTCATGATAAACAAAAAAGTTACACATGTTTTAATTTGGTACGCAAGTTAATCGATTAATTATTCGATTAGGTTGTTGTACTCTAAATCAGATATCGGACAGTTATGTTTACGATTACCTCTCGATTTGGGAGCAATAAAATAGTTAATTTCCAACGAGACTGTCGGTTTCTTTGTACGCCATGTTTGGATTGTGTTTGTGATCCCCTAATTCTTTATAAAATTTATGCGAAACACAAAAAGGAGTTAGTAAGTAAATTAATTAAAGAGTAACTTTTTATTCTTTGATTTGACAAATAGGGTTAGAAATATAAGTACCGTGCCGACCTCACTTAACTAAGTGGGACATCGTAAAGGAGAAGAAGGATATAAGTAGTGTCCCTGGTGGAAAAAGAATTCATTTATTAATTTATTCTGAGTGGGCAATATGGTCAATTAACCCTGCGTACTCCAGTGATACCAGAGTTATAAAGAGAATATATTCCAAAAGTGAGGTTATTTAGAAGCCCTTTCATTTTAGCGGAAGCACAAGAATGTATTTGTGAAATACAAATTCAAACTCAATATTGAAAAATGTTAGATATGAAGAAGAATGTTAAAAATGTCAATGTTGAAATATCAAAGTTACATTATTCCTGATGGACAAACTATCAAGTAATGAGGTGCCGTTTCCGGTAATTTCCGAAAACTATCCTAATATTTTTTACCTAAAATATGTAGATTTATTCCCTAAACTTTGGTAAATTTCCTGAAAATTGGGAACAACCCCAATCCATCAATGGTTGAAATCAATAGGATTTATAACTCAGTGGGTTTGAGTGAAATAGATCAAATTTAAAATCACTAAGTTAACTAGTAGATAAAGTCCATAAAATTAAATTTCAATCAGCACATCACTACTTAAAAATACACGGGCGAAGCTACAAGCAACAACTAGTTAAAACACGCATTCAATAAACACTGAATAGCAGAAATGTAACATTGTATACAGACAGACGAGACAAACCTCCTTTGAGATAATTAATCGAGTAAAAGTGAATCCGACATCCTTTCGATGTATCCGTTGCTATCTAAGCTATCTGGGAATCGAACCGGGGACCACGCGGTTCGCATCAACAGTCTTTTGTTAATTAACTTAGGTTCGCATATCCTTGCGGCGCAGAGAAAACTGTAGAGATGGTGTTGTGTTGTTAAAAGTTTAATATGGAATGTTATGGTTTGTAATAAATCTATGCATAACAAATTAAAGATATTTAGAAATTAAAATTTTATTAAAAAAAAATGTTGTTTAATTTTATAGTAATTTAGTATAGCCTAAAATAATATTTTTATAAATTATTCAATAAAACTCTCTTGTAATAAAGTTACAATACAAATAAAATAAGGAAAGGCTGTAAAAAAATAAATGAATAAAATTAAAAAATGTTTAAGAAAATACCTAAAAAAAAATGTTAGCTGAGGACTTTTAAATATTGTTTTATTTCCCTTTGCTAATTGACAAAGAATTAATTTATTTTAAATATTGTTGTTAACGATTTTGGAAGGAATATTTATATGAAAATTCCTATAATGTGTTTGTTTTTACTAACTGAAAATTTCTTTAGCATTTCACAAAATAATTTTGAAAACGAAGTAAAATTTTTTAATCCCGATTTTGTCGACTCCTAACATTCCTCTCGCCTCAAAAGCATCTAAAATACAAGAGCAAAGCAACGAGAAAAGAATGAAAAAAATCACACCTCCACGGATTTAATGCGCGTATAATTTCTTTGTGGCACCGCTGAATGTGAACAGACGTCATAAAATATGCATTTCTGATGCTTGTGCGCGCACACACACATACATCTTGTAGTTACACGGTCAGAGGACGCTCTGATTAATTTACATGAGTTTAGCTGCTGCTACGGACTTAATAAATATCCCAATGACTCATTAATTTATTACTTAAATATTTACAAAGAAAGATATAGATACCTTAACCACAGAATTAAAACTGGGTGTTGTTTAGTTCTTAATAAATCTAATAAAATTATTTCGTTTGTCAATTCTTCTACATCTACACTTCTACACTAATATTATAAAGAGGAAAGATTTGTATTTTTGTGTGTATGTTTGTAATGAATAAACTTAAAAACTACTGTGCCGATTTCAAAAATTCTTTCACCATTGGAAAGCTACATTCACCCTGAATAACATAAGCTATATACCGCAGGTGGAGCTGGGGGAAACGGCTAGTATAAAATAAAGCTTATAGTGTAAACTTTACACACATGATTGTACATATATGTCTACAAATTATAATACTAAGCCCAATGTAATCAGGCGCAATTAAAAATATACTCGTAGTTTTAAAATGTCTTTGTTTTTTATAGATTACTAGCTGTTTCCCGCAGCTCCGCCTGCGTCAAAAAGTAGCCTATGTTTGACCCCGGGTCTTCAACTATATCCATACCAAATTTCATTAAAATCCGTTCAGTGGTTTGGCCATGAATGCGTAACAGACAGACAGACAGACTTTCGCATTTATAATATTAGTATGGAATATTCTTGATTTACCTGTATCCTGGTAGCAATGACACAAAGGTTTACTAACTGAGCTCAACGGAAATAACTAAATTCTACGACTAAACTTGCATCACTCGAAACATGCAGTGACCTCTAATACTCATTGCAAATAATCTAAGTCTTAGCATCTACTTCCCGTGTTTGCTTTACAAAAACACATATTCCGTCGATCCAGCTACTAAACACAACTTAAGACAAGTTCAACTATCCCCGCGTAAACTCGCCATCGCACGCGCCCAGACTCACGCACACATCCCCAGACGCACACATCCTCCCCATCACAATAACTCAATCGGCATACAAGCAAACCCTATTGCATATTCATCCCACCATTTTGTATCTGTGTATAAAATTATAATGCATTATGTGACTGAGCATCGTTTTTACTTGGGATAGCACATCGGCAATAATTTGCAATTCTGTTTGCTTTCCCGTACTCAGTTTCTTGGTATGTCTGAGTTTTATGGGTTAATTAAATTATTAATAGTCTCCGCATGTTTCGGGACAATTGAGTGGTTTTAGCAAAAATACAATTTTGACTTTATTTTCTACATTTGTTGCTAAAATGTACTATTTGTAACTTAGTACAACTTTGTCATAAACATATTCAAACTCAGATACATAGAGTCGCCAAAAAAATGTTAAGCATTCTCCCTACTACACTTGTCGACGAAACAACTAGATACTTTTTCTAATGTCAGTAAAATAAAGAGACTATCTCACCTGCAAAGGAGACGTGTTTATCAATGACTAATTGTTTATGGACAAACCACAATAAACGCATTACCATATTCATAAAAATTATGCAAAATAATACATTAATGTCAATACAATGACGTAAATATTTTAACCGATAACAAATTTCAATTTGGTATTAACTAACAGTGTACCTACTGCGGTTTTAAAAAAATGATGCGGAAGAAAATATAACCTCTTAGGAAAGGCCAAGGTCAGGCTTAGAAATAAAATGAAGAAAGAAAGAAAATAGTTTTTTTTTAGTAATGGGTTTTACGGCCATGGATACACGTCCTTTATAGCCGTTCTTAATTTTTCAATCTTCTTCAGTCCTACAGTGTGGTTTCATCAAGTCCTAGTCAAGTCTAAAAGTCTAGTCGGTAGTCAAGTCTAGTCAGAAGAATCAGGCTAAGTGAAGTCGTAGAAAAACTGCACTTAGCGATTACTAGGAGCTTTTGGCAACAAGTATAAAAATCACATAAATCAAACGCTGTATTACTTCCCAACACTCACGCTTGTTATCGAATACTTTGCGAATAATAATCTACCATTATTAAGCACAAACACTCAAAAAAACACAAATTTTGGAAAATAAAATACAACGCCGATATTGATCTTCAGGTTCCCGCCAAAAGTCCAAGAAAATAGTTTATTTCAGAAATAGTTTTTTTTTAATAAAGAAAATGTTCATTAGACTTAATACGGTATAGAATACAATTGGAAAAACGCTAAAATAAATAAAGGTTTAATGAACAAATTAGTTGTTTTAATATCTCATATCGTCTAGATAATTAGCTTTAATCTTGTATGTTGCCTTGTACAAAATTAACTGTTGCAATGATCAATAAAACGAATATCTTGAGTGCATTCGTCCACATGTTTTTCAAAAAAAGTAAATTGTCAATTTATTTCAATACGAAATACTTCAACCCGTCATACAGCTGACATTAACCATCAAACGTAATTAAGCAATTCTATTACGATGAGAAACACTGTTAAAAGATGCCAAGCGTGAGTTTTATTTGCGATAATTGATCCGTACATTTTTCGTATTAATTGTTTTATCTCATTTCTGATTACACAATTCTTTCGGTTCTATTCTAAACCATGTTTGAAGAAATTGAAATTTTACGACTTTCACTAATATATAAAAGTCTCGATTTTTAACCCAAATCTCGCGACTAAATTTGTAAAAACGCTAAAGTTTATGTGGTCTCTATCTATGGTATATTTTGGTACCCTAAATAAAGTTGGTGTTGAAAGACAAAAGGTTTTCGACGCAAAATACTAGCAAATAAATTACATTATTTCGTATCTAGTCGCTTACGACATTCTGTTGCTCAGTAACAGAATTAAAACAATGAATATACATGGCAATGTATCGAGGATATCACCTGCTGCCAATAAAAAGAATCGAATGAACAAAAGTATCGATTATCTGAACATTAATCCGGACAATCGATTGCATGTTGCAACGCTGACTTAACGTGAACGCCTATATTTATTGGAGGACTGGTTTAGATTGGTTTTATATTAAAAATATAAACTTTACTTTCCGAAAGACCGATATTGAAAACAAAATAACTTAAGACATACTTCCATACTAATATTATAAATTTGAAAGTCTGTCCGTCTATCTTTCTGTCTGTTGCGCTTTCACGGCCAAACCACTAAACGGATATTTATGAAATGTATGAATTTAGTTGACGACCCGGGGTCAAACATAGGATACTTTTTGATGCAGGCGGAGCTGCAAGAATCAGCTAATCTGGCATAAATAATCAATACGCATTATCGTTTTACATTGGTATTCACCTTAATAAATTTATTAACGAACAAACAGAAAGACAAGTATCTAACTCCAATACTGGACAATGAAAGACATCTCCCTAATTAGACTCCCGACGAAGTTAAAACAACCGTCAAGTCGAGAACAAAACCCAAGCTCATGAGGAATCATTTACTCCCTTGAAGACAGAAACTGGTGGGGGGAATGTAGGGCTGAGATTTACAGACTTTCGATTGCTGATAGCTTGATGGAGGCTTTTAATGCGACAGTTAATTAGGATGAAGATTTTAAGATTCATTATACTTTTTTGAGAAAATGTGATGATTTGATCAACACAAGGTGGACATTCATTTTGAGAATATATTGAAGAAGATACATGTTTAATTTTTGATTGTATAATGATAAAAAAAAACATATGATGTTATGATCTCGAAAATTAAAAATATGACTAAGCGGTATATATCTGACGCTAAATAGAAAAGATAAAGTGTAAAGGAAACCGAATAAAAAGAACTAGTCTAATCCAAGTTTTACAATTCATCGTCCTTTCTTTAGAGCTATTCATTAAAGTCTTTTTCTTTACTCCTGACAGCTAGATAGTCTATACAGTTGCCATCAGTACACGTAACAGATCGCCAGCGCACATATTGCTATCTAGATCCCTATCGATCGATGGATTCGATTTGATCTACGCATGCGTACGTTCATAATTATCTGCGCTCTTTCATTTGCCGACTGACTTTATGACCGTCTGGTCCGTGTAAACGTCTCAAATCATATTGGCGAGTAATTAATAGTCATTACATACGGCAATGTGTACAAAGAGAATAATTAACGTGCTGACAGAGTTAAAGCCGGACGGGATTGTGTTTCAAACGAATTTACCGTTGTTGATATGATATCGGAAGAAAAAAGTCTTAATTAATGTTAAATTGCTATTGGCCTCAGAATACAACCTTGAGGCGCGCCATTTTAAAATATTACAATTGTGAACTGACATTACTACTAATAGGTAATCCAACAAAAAGTGTTATCACCAAATCTGTAAAAAAGCAAATACCAAATTTAGAATCCCTGTTAATGTAAGAACTAACAAAAGATCCCACAATGCGAATAACAATACATATGTTAGTATCTATACAGGAAAACGTAAAACTTATTTCCAATCTCGGAACAACAATGCCTAATCGATCGTTGGAAATAAAACTAGACACGGCACTCCTTATCGGAATATCTTAAAACGAAATATTGTAATAAAAAGTACGTAGAATAGCTACACACTTCATTTTACCGTCGTACTGATTATCTAATACATCAATTTCAATCTTAACACTACAACATAAAGATTTACCTATCAAAATTTATGGTTTTCGAACAGCAAACCTGCTATGGCTTTAACATACATTGATGTAATGAATATGGAATGGGAGGAATATGATTCATCTCGTTTCGGTCTCTGTACAAATCAGGAACGAGATTCAATTTTAACTCAATTAGATATGCAGGAACTTCCATAAACGTAATGTATTCAGTATCATTTTTTATAAGAACAGCGCTTATAGATCTTACTTGCTTCATTTGACGATGACGATCCATTATTTTTTCTTTTACATGTCATAAAACAAGTCCTCAACAACTTTATGGCTTGTTAATAAGCTTAAAAATTCTAAGATACTTATATCTTGTCAGTACTTAGATCTCTGTAAAATCTCGTCTTGCACACTACCTAAATATATTAGAGCGTGATGCCAGTGTGATCTGAGCCCTCATTTCAATAAAAATCATTAATAGAGTAATCAGCATTGCATTTCAAGATACGCTGGCTGTAGTTCACCGATGTGGCAGATCTATTTTTTCTTTAATAATAGGTCTTAGAGTTTAAAATTGATTGTAGCCGAGTTCAGTTTATGTTGTTTCTTTTCTCGCATGTGAATTGGTGTATGTAGTAACCACATCTACATTTTCGAGTTGCTTCAGAGTAAATGTCAATTTAGATGGAGACGAGCGAACTGATGCAGTTATTGAACCCTGCTTATGACGTCCGTTTTTTAGTTAAGTGTCTCAATTACTGTGGTAAATCGGAGTTGTTACGTATTGTTAGTCGATTTATAAGGGTTTACTTGTCAATAAGACTTTGAGTAGATAATTTAGGTGATTCTGTTGTTGTGTTTTGTAGGACTGGTCATGTATCTACATAATTATTATGTCTTCTATAGATACACGTAGAAACTAAAATTGGGTAATGTGGCTATGGTGCGATACGAAAGATTACTCTGAGTTGACAGCGTTCTAGTGACACTTTCAAGCCCATTTTTCAGACCATCTGCTTGACTGCTAAAGTAATCGTACAGAAAAAGGATACAAGAAACAATTCAGATTTTTCATAGGCCAAAAATCAATCCACATATTTAATAATATCCGCATACATGAGTGATGCATTACGGCTTATTAAAATGAGGAAACAAATTCACTAATATTTTAAAATCCCATTCGCACGATCGCTGTCATTTGCGACCAAAATATTTCTCAGAATAAATCCGCCTTTGACATTTCGGGGCTTAAGGAAACCGTGTAAATGCCAATAGTATTGTCCCGTCCAAATTAACATTATAACTAATTGAAATTGAATGTCTTTTGAGATTCAGATAGCCAAGTACGAGCTGTAAGGGACTGATTTATCGAAACCAATTCAAAGTTTTTAGAAAGGATTTACCGTTTTGAATAATTATATAAGTATGTATCGGTAACCCCTTCCATGTACCTACATTCATCATTCATCTACATACCTTACGTAAATTTACCGCTAATCATGTATTAACTACTGAAACCAATTAGATTGAATTTGATGCCGGTAGTGTTTTTGACGCGAGATGGAACAGATAAAGATCAGGTAGTGGAAAAAAAAAGAAAAACGAGTGGTATTAAAAACCGTGCCCCTGCAAATTAGATGGTATGATCAATGCTAATGGGTGAAATCCACTAGCAGTCGGACTAAGGTACAAAGTGAGTTAGGATTACTTAGAATCTCTCTTTTTCACTTAGTAGTCTCATATAGCGGGGTCACCTACAAGTATTTCTTACTTAAAAGGGAACCCCAATAATTGAATTTGTAACAACACTAAGACACTGAATAAAAATATTTTTTATAGAGAGGTAGTCTATTCTAAAGCCACACGATTGATTCATCTAAGACAAATTTCTTACTCATAAAATTACCGGCCAACCCACAAATCCTTAAAATCGAGGTTCCATTGAATGAGTCCAAAAAGCCATTATGTTAGAGCCTTATGATATCCATTGTCTTGGGTGAATGGGCCGGCACAATACTTACGAAATTTCCTAAAAAACACCGACGTATTATAAATGTGTATTATGTTCATTATCAGATTCCGGCCGCCATTGTTTTTCGTTTTTTGACGATCATCGACATTTACGTCGACATTGGATTTTCGTGTGGTTTTCGGGTATAGTTTAAAATTTTCTCTTTTCTGGTATCTGTTGGGGTTACTAGTTATTCTCTAGTACAGGGTGTATTGGATTGATTGACTTACTGGAGAAGAAAATAAGCTTACTTTGGAAGGCTTATTTTTTCGTGCCTTAATTAAATGTCGATCTTCTTCATCGGTCCCTCATTGCTGAAGATCATGACCACATATGTGTATCCAGAGTGCGCGATCAGCAGTACCTATAAAACACATTATATAAGCTGCCTTCAGTTGCTTTCTTTGCGCTGTCTAACCATCTACCTGGAGGTTTCGCTTTGGCACGTTGTCCTGATACAACTTCAGAAATCAAATATACGCTCAATTTGTATTCTGGTTTAAGAACCTAAAATTATTAGGCGCCATAAAGCATCTGGCAGGACATGTCTATCATTTGAAAGATTTATCTCCTTACCCAAAGAATTACCAAACCCATTTAGTTATATTTATACATTTTGTCTGATTCATTCAAATTGATAATAGAGGAAAGAGGACAACACATGTGTCTAACTGCTCTACATTTTTTTTTATTTCGCAACAAACTAGTTATATTTTTATATCGTGTGAAAGTTTTTGTTTTTAACTCCTTTTAGAACAACATTTAACAACCAGTTTAGTATTTTAATCAATTCATAACATCCGGGTAATTGTAACAGCTAATCTCTTGACTTCAATCGATTAAAATATCGGCTTATTCTTTGCCGACATTTTGTATCGGTTTCGCACAATCTCAAAAATCGTGAGCCATTAGGTACTTAGAGTAATCCCTCATTAATAACTCTCTAGAATCACCTATTATTACTTACACGAGTAATTTTATTGCTATGTGCAGATTAGGCAAGTATTTCGAACTGGTCGTGGAAGCTCTTTTAATTTGTAAATAAGTCATGGTAGAGAAGATTTAATTCGAGTTATTTTACGTTGACGAGGTATTTTATTTAACGAATAACGTTAAAATAAAAATGTGATGATGTCTTATGTTTTCGCGATTGACACACATTGGGTAAATTAAACTATTTTAAAACTCGCGTTATACTTGTTAACATAACTTTAGGTGTAAAATAATTAAGTAATAAACGCGATAAAAACCGTATTGAAATAGTTTAATATAATTAATTTAATAAAAAAATATGTCTAACTTACAAACGTAAGTTTAAGATATTTATAGGAGTAACAAAGCTGGATCACAACTTTTAATAAATATTATTTTTTTTAGTTTAATTCTTCAGTCTGTCAATTACCTTAAACTAGAATACCATAACACTATTCTTTGTCATTTGAGAGTTGCTTAATTTTTTGAATGGAAGAAACGGTCCTTTCTCTTAAATTTATGATTATGATATATTAAAACACTCATATCCAATCCATATTCAGACTCTTTTGTCACCAACTCGCCCTCTCGCCACTCTCCTCGCTTGTAAACTCGACCAGTGTGATAGGATCACACTGGTCTAAGCACGAATTACATAACAAATTATTAAGTCCGTATGTTAACATCTATTGTGTTGCTCGCTAATCTACATAAGTATAGGTATTAATGCGTCTTTCGAAAACGTTTTTGTAAAAGTTTCGACATAGAGATACACTAGTTTCATTCGTACACGAATAAATGGAATTTTCAATACAATAAGATGTACGTACACTACACAATTTGTTTTTTGTAATGTAATGTCGCGGACAAAAGTGTCTTCTGTATGTTATAAGATTTACATTTTTGTGTAGACATCAAAAAGGCAGACTCGGTTAAATAAACAAGTTAATTCTAAATGTTAGCGTATTTTGTAGTTAGTGTACGAAATGCCTTAGTACTGAGTCTCCAATCGTCTTCATTACAGTTTTTTTTTTTTTTAATTTTTATTCTTTCTTTTCTTTATAAACATAGGCTTTAGACATTTCCTTCTTAACTTTAAAGTTATCATAAGTGATATCGCTAATCTAAATAGCTGTAATATTTTGTTCCGTCTTCAGTCATAAACATTCGAAACTTTACATTATAAAATCTTGTATTCCGTCTTTTGTTTTGAATAATTGTTTTAAAAACAAAACAAAATCCTTTAATCCTTCAACAGAAAAAGAAACACTTTAGTGACGCAATGTACGCCCATAGTCAACGATCACTCACAATGGAGCAGCGCAGTGACTAGGAGAAAACATTGATTAATTACCATAATAATTTATTTGATACTCCAAAACTTGATACGGGGAGGGGCCGCTTACACAAGAACGCGAGCGTTTAAGTTCTATTCTATTTGAACCAAAAACCTTAGGGTCGGTTTACATGGTTGAGATGATGCGGCGGCGGCGGCAGCGACGGGCAACGCGTCAACGCCTACAAGCCGCTTTGAAAACAACTTAGGGTTATTTTAATCAGTCTCGGAGACTTTAGAAAACAAATATGGCTAAAATGACATTAACATTTGAGGTAGAACCAATATCGCAGATTTTCTATGTACATAATTAATAGTTTAAATGGTGAAACTCGCTATTCTGACTTATAATCTGGATTTATACGATAGCCTTATAATCATAGCCAGTATTTTAAAACTAAAACTTTTCCATAACCCTCACACTGTTACATCGTTTAGGTAGCATTTAAACTTCTTTATATAATGAACCAAGATATCCAAGATAGAAATTACTTCCTAAGGAAAATTTAGTGGACGTCACGTAGCCATAACATACTAAAATGCATAGCTGCAGACTTTCAGTGTCTCATGATCACTTTACTAGCGGTCACGGTTGAAGCATCGGAAGTACTTATGAAAGTATACGCGCTCATTCCTTTAATTTTAATCTGTTGTTTCAACACGTCATGTGAACCAACCTTTTTCCGTTCAAAGATGAAAACGTAAACGCGATGCGGCATACGGACTTCATTCAATAAAAAATATGTTGAAAACACAACAATGTTTTGGGTTATGATGCATGGCGGTGATTTGACTGTTTCAAACAAAAGAATGAGTTTGACGGAAAAGGAATGAGAACTGAATGTATCGTTAGTTTTGATTGTTTCTTGTATTAGCATAATATGGTTTTTGTTAAGAATGGTTTGTTTTTAGGTCTGCTTTCGGCTTTGAATCACTTGGATCAGGCGAGGAAGAATTCTTTGCAGTCGACGGTTGACTATTCGAGATACGTTAAAAGGTAATTTTGATTCTAATTTTTATGTTTATATGACTGGCGTGACTTTAAACTGATGCGTCTTGAGGAAGTATGAGTGATATTAAAATCCTTACCAGAGGTTTTTTGTACCAATGTCAGTATAAAATATTTTTACCAATGAACAGTTCTAGGAGATAGTGAAATTATTCGGTGTCCCGGTGAAAGAACCTAAGCACAAATTAACACTAAGATCTAAAGCTTACTGTGGTTATGTTCTTAACTTACTGACTTATTGCTAAGATGGTAAGAGACAATAAAAAAGCCTTTTTTCTATACAATTAAGTAGGCAAACAGGCATACGGCCCACCTGATGGTAAGTGGTTACCGCAGCCTATGAACGCCTGCAACACCAGAGATGTCACAAGCGCGTTGCCGACCCTGAAGGATTTTTTTCACGCCCTTTTTGAAGGCTCCTTTAAATAAGGACCTTAAATAAATATCTTAAGATAAAGACCTAAATAGAACTGCTAAAGCGATAAACAACACAAAACTCATTGCAAAAAAAAAAAAAGAAACAAAAGGTAGCCCTATCGAAATTAATTGATTTCAGGCGGCCTTTATCAAACTCAATTGAAACGAAAATACCATAGATCTACGATTGTCATATCTAATAGAAGCAAGTTATTAATTCTACTCATGTATGACTGAATGTATGGAAAGAAATGCCAATGACCCATCAAACGAGATAACCAATGTTAAGCACGTTGATGGAGATATAAAACTACAAAACGTATTGGCACCACATTTTTAAGGCCATTTTTTTATGTTATTGTAGCAATTAATGGCAATTGCAGATCATTAAAATGTTTAATGTATCACCTGTCTTGTTATAATGTAAAAACTTAATAATTAGGCTTCTATTATATACTAGTGCTTTTATCTTATATTGCTACGAGGAAACTCGCTCCCTAGGGAATTTCGGTTTTGGATATTAAGAAATTCAGTTTCGAACCAATTAGCGACGCTTATTTAGTATTGCACTTATAAATCGAGAAAAATATAACAAAACTTAATTTCTTCATTGAATAATACTCAAAAGTATTTTAATTTTCTTTGTTTACTGTATCAATTATTACCTCGACTTTTCAGCCATATTTCTCATTAAGAATATGTATCGGACATCAAATTGTACCTAATAACTTTACACAAGAAATTATTTCATATACTTTGTGTATATCGATCGGAATCGATCTTATTACGCTTAAACTTGTTAAAAATTCCATAATTGTTGAGGAATTTTTACCTTATTAAACCTTCTGGATAATTAATCTGCAAAAACTTGAAACTTAGCCGTTATACTAGCATGAACAAGCTTCTTCATGGGAAAATTCTCTAATTAATAAGTTATTATTGGCTTAAATTATAATTATTTTGAGTTTTAATTTGTCATTATCATTTCATGGTTTATCAATTCTTGCAGTTTCTGCGTCTAGATTTCTAGGATCAACCATAAAACGTATGTCAATAAAAATTCTATCGATATCTTCAATCAAATCATATGGATTCGTAAAATCAAGATCTTGTTCTTGGTACTATTAAGTTTTGAGGTTCTAAAATAAACGTTTTTCTACAGATACAGCTCAACCCTAGAATGCGGTTCCTCATATTGCAAAGACCTGGGTTACCGGGAGCATTTCCATTGCATGGACTGCACTGCCAGGGTTTTCTGCAAGAAGGAGGAGATGATCAGACACTTCAAGGTATGTTGAAAAGTTTATTTGGGTTAGTTTCTAAGAATAGAGCTTTTACTTTAGATGGATGGATTGATGATTCAATAGTTTTATGTTTAATAGATTTAATAGATTCATTTACTCTTGTTCTTAATCATCTTAGTTCAGTTAGTAGGTTCCGAAAAGCTCTGACATGGTCGATTGACCATGAAACCCTTTCGATATCGTGATGATCATCTTAATGTTTTGTTTATCCGCCCTATATCCGCCTTTTTACGTTTTCTTCTCGATGTTCCTTTTAATTTTTATCCTTAATTTGTTATTTTTCTGAAACAGTGGCACAAGAAAAGGGATGAGTCTCTAGCCCACGGGTTCATGCGGTACTCTCCTTTGGACGACTGTTCGGAAAGGTTCAGCGATTGTCCTCACAACAGGAGTCAAACCCACTACCATTGTATCCAAGAGGGCTGTGATAAGGTATGTTATATTTTTACTATTAGACATTTTAACTTTCATTAGCTAAACTATGGCATCAAGATTTGCAAGGTCGATGAATAAATTAGATACAGCGTCAAAACACGAAAGAATAGGTAATACCTGTTCCTCATCACCTTGTGCTGCCTCTGTGGTCCAGTGGTTAAAGCGTCTGCCTTTGACCCAGAGATTTCGGCTCGATTTCCACGGGAAGCACACTTAATTTAGTTGTTTCTAGTTTGGTTAGGACATTGTAGGCTTGAATCACCTGATTTTCTGAAAATAAAGATGATTCCGTGCTTCGGAAGGCACGTTAAGCCGTTGGTCCCGGCTGCCATCTAGTGGTCGTTAAAGGAACCACGTCAGAGGCCGAGAGGCGGTTCCGCACAACTCTGACACCAGGATGTACAAAGTCGATTGACAACGTAACCTACTCGAAATAATGATGATAATTACCTTGTAGAGATTTAAAAATTCAAAATATTGTTTCAATTAACATAGGTACATGATGAAAATATTGGTTAGGTATTTCGTAAAATATAAATACGGAAATTATAGAAAAAGTAAATTTAAAAATCCTTTAATTTTAAAATAAGTTCAGTTATTACAAAATGCAAATTTATAAATCTCATCTTTTGACTATTGTCGTTTTTTAGACAAATTTTCCATATTATACATTTAGTACATGTTGCCTATTATCCTTCAGGTCTACATCTCCACTTCAGACGTGCAGATGCACGCCAACTACCACAGAAAAGATTCTGCCATCTTGCAAGAAGGTTTTCAAAGGTTCCGAGCTACTGAAAGCTGTGCCGCCCCCCACTGTGTGTTCGCTGGCCAGCGGACCACTCACTTCCACTGCAGAAGACCAGGTTGCACATACACCTTCAAGAATAAGGCTGATATGGGTAAGAAATTTAAAATTTTCTAAAATGCCTAAGTTAATTTTTTAGATGTCAACGTAAAACATTGAATTGTTAAAATATTGGAACAAGTTAAATAACAAAAGGCATCAACTGAAATAAATTAGGAATTTTGTCGTAGATAATTCAAACCCAACAGAAAATATTATAAGTTAATCTAACAATAGCTATAGTAGGATTCACCACAAGGAGTCGAAAAACTAAAGATTGACAACAACTTTGATGACATATCAGAAGCTCTTTGTTTTAACACAAATACTAAACATAAGGACGTAACTTAACTTTTTGTTTAAACTCAACAATACTTTTCCAGAAAAACACAAGACCTACCATATCAAAGACGAAGCCTTGTCCAAGGATGGCTTTAAGAAATACATGAAGAACGAAGCCTGCCCATACCGAGACTGCCGGTTCAGCAGAACCTGCAACCATATACACTGCATACGGCCCCATTGCAACTACGTACTGCACTCCAGCAGTCAGATCTTCACTCATAAGAGGAAGCATGAGAGGAAGGAACAGGAAATGAGTTTTGGGTAAGTTTTCTACCTATTTAGGTATTTTGTCTTTTTTCTATCTTGGGACGTCATCATCATTCGAGTAACATGGGAAAATATGTCTTTACGCTTTAGAGCA
>OX376179.1:10000-150797 GCA_947363495.1 Euzophera pinguis | reverse complement strand
CCAAAAAAGTTACGATTCCGCTTTTTACGATTAAGGCCGCCTTTTGCACTAGGTTTTCTTATTTGTATTTGACAATAAATCCTTGTTGTGCAAAACATTGTATGTATTTTATTGAGTTCTCGATACGCATGCTCCTCGACCTTTAGACTAAACTAACTAAAAACCAATTTTGATGTTTGTTACAGTGGTATAACTCCAGACATAATACGCTTTAATAGGCTAGTTTCCTAAAAAAATATAATTAGTCTGTCAGTTAGATAATCAAAAAATATTGGAGACTATTTTTTCTTTTAAAAATTAAAAAAAAGAATGGTAAAGATATGACGCGTTAAAGTTCGGTGTGACGTCACAGTGTGCTGCTACACTTTTTTGCAATATGTGACGTCACTAGCCCCCACTCCTAAACTATAATGCGATATATCATTATAATTTATCGCTCAATTGACAAAAGAAAAAATATGTTACTAATATATCTTGATTTCCTAAATGACGGACTAATTTTAATGTTAGTCCTTTGACCTTGGAAACTAGCCTATTTCATAGCTAGCCGATGACACACGTTTTACAAAAGATCTTCTTCTTCATCCTAACGTTTTAGCCAAAGATAAATGCAATATGATCTTACCCCTGTTTCGTAATCCATGACTAGCACCCACTGCCCCTCCAGGCACAGTTGCATCTTTTGGCTCCATATTCCTGGAACGAGAATTAATTGAAGTTAATGACAAATTTGGTGGTTAGCCTTTAGCATCTATCTCGATATCCTTTGGATTTGCCTCCATAAGGCCGTCTTCAGAACGGGATAAATCAGTGTTTTGTTTATGTACGGTTGTCTCCGTTTGTTCTCTATTCCCTCTCGTCTCTCTCTTTAACTCTTTCCGTCTGTCACCAACACCATTTTCATTGAAAGCTGACTTAAAAATAATGCTGACTTGTTTTAACCAGGACCTCATGAGAAGAAAAAACATGTGTAACAACACCTTGTAGGCTGTGTGCTGGACGTACGCCTGCAAGAATTTCCAGAATGATCGGTTGAACTAACCGTCTTCTTCTAACTCCAACGCTTGCCCGCGACCACCTGGTCCATGGTTGGCCGACGCTATGCTTTTTTTATTTTTAGCCTAGGTAACTTAAAGCCAAAATAATGAATGCATCTTCAAGATATTTTATTGATTCGTTACTATGCGTGTTTCCGCCACCAGTTTATGCAAAAACTATAGTCCCACCCAATATTAGTCGCAAGGTGCATCTAAACGAGGCATCTTCAGGCACTAGACCAAGTTGTTCGTTCTACGTACAAGACTTTAGTAAGCTACGAATGACATTAAACCATCTAACCGTTAAGCGTTGATAAGTCCTTGTTTATATCTTTCAAATATGATATTTACCATTAGTCTTTTCTAACTGTAACAGCCTCCTCATCCCATCAGCTGGGTACACGATCCCAGTCTCCCTGGTTACCGTGAACGTCGCCAGATGTTCCAGCACATACGCTGACCTCTCCTCCCCCCTGCCGTCAGCTCGGACGGCTCGTCCCTCCCCCCCTCGGAGACCCGCCAGCTCTTCAAACTCATCGAGCGTGCGTTGGGCACTCCTGGAATCAAGTGAAGATGGTATAAATACTGGTAGGAGTATTTTTTTTTATTTTAATAGTTTTGTTTATTATGACTTCAACAGCGTGCTTCGAAGGGCACGTTAAGCCGTTTCTTGCGACCTTGACAGGGTCGTTGGACCATCTGGCTGGTAGATGTGACATGTTGCGTTTTTCAGAACGCCGTTGGCATACCAGAATCTTTTTGTCCAAACATCAGTTCGGCGAGATATGTGCCCTGTCAGTTGTCACTTCAACGAACTGATCCACCTTACTTACTGCGATGGCTTAGCGACCTGAAGAGATCTTGGCCTCCTACACAAAAGATCTCCACTGTTCCCTGTTCACCGCAACCTCCCACCAGAAGGCTCTTTGGAGGGCTTCCAGGCTTATAGGAAGTAGTTTGGTGCAATTAAGAGAATTGTATTGTACCTTGAAGTCCCGCTTCCGGCACTCCTGAGCGCCATGGTGACTCCCGCTGCCGCTCCCCACTTATGCAGAACCCATCACACCTGATGGTTTGGCCAGTCACCTGGAAAGCAAGAAATAAACTTTTTTTTAGTTCTTAGCTCTTGCTTCAATTAATAATAGAATCCATAACGTTACTAGGCAGCCATATGTCGCTTGGGTATTATGAGGCGCAAAAATGCATTATGTCTCAGCAAAAAAACGGGTCAAGTGCGAGTCGGACTAGCAACGTAGGGTTCCGTACTACAAATACGCCAAAATCATTTCTGTTGTGTAGGCCCCTTAAATATATTTTTTTTTTTTTTTTAGTTTTTGTTGTTATAGCGGCAACAGAAATAAATCATTTGTGAAAATTTCTACTGTCAACTATCACTGTTAATGAGATACAGCCTACATATGGTGAAAGAAGGACTAACGGACAGCGTAGTCTAAGTAATAGGGTCCCGTTTTACCTTTTCGGTAGGAGACCCTAAAAATTGGACTATTTTTTATTATTATTGCTATTATATTATTTATTTGACTATTTCAGACCATAAATCAAGATTAATACATATAAACTAACCTAAAAATTAAAACCTTAAAAAATAAATAAATAAGAAAAACAAATGAACTAAAAATTTCAATCTAAACAATGTCCGCGTGGCATTGTGCCAAGAACACTGGCTGCTTTCCCACGCTAAATTGCAAAGAACTGGCCCATGCCAGCCCTCTTGTCACCTACGGGGTTAACAAGCTTGGGAGCAGCCTCAGCCGCGGCTCCAGCCCTTAGGACCGTTCCCCCGAGGCGAGAAGGGGCCAACGTGTCGACGCAGGTTGCGTCCAACACGAGAGCCCTCCCCCGCGCCCAGGGTACCAAGGTCAGGCCATCTGAGCATTTGCCATCATCGCGCTTAATACCTGCAGGTTCTAAAATGCTAGGTATGTCGATGGTGGCAAGCGCCCGTTTAACTATATCGTTTAGGGAGCTGTGACGAGAGTATCTCCCTACACTGCGTTGGCACTGTAGCCCATGAAGTCCATTTCTGCTGACGTCTTTGCCACACGGACATTAATAATGTTCAACAATGGCAGCACCTACCCTAAGGCGACTGCGATTCGGAAGCTGCCATTGTCGAAGAGTGTCCCGAGGTTAGCGCAAGGATGGGCGTGTAGCCATTGGCCTGACTCAAATTCTGATACAGCGAGAAGCCGCGCCTGGTCAATATCACTGACAGAATTTTGGACCAAAGAGTTATGTTCTCTCTGTACCAATGAAGCATCCCAGTGTTTTTGTAGGTTTGGTGCCTTTGGGATGCTTTCACCGGGGCAGAGAGCCTTCCAGGCCTCTACCGCGTCCAATGCATAGTGAATCGCACAAGAGGATGGTTTTAAGATTTTAGCACACAAGTGCGACACACTAGAGATGGGCCGAGTACTCGGTTGTTACTCGGTACTCGGCATACTCGGCACCTTTTTCAGTACTCGTACTCGGTCGAATAACTCGGTTCAACTGCAGAGTGTTGGTGCCGAGTATTATAACCTTTTCAATTGCATATTTGATTTAAATGACATCATATTACATGTATTAATGACGTCTCATATTTGCGTTCAAATTGGCGTTCAAAGGGCTCATAAGTAATAAAAACAACTTTAATAGTAGAAGCCAGTTCTTTGAAGCAGCTCCAAAAAGCAACATGTTCGTCTTGTCTTGAAATGTTCACATTCGCATTCGGTTCATTTTCGTCTTTTCGGTACATTTTACAGAACCGAGTTACTTGGCCGAGTACTCGGTTTTATGAAGGCAAAACCGAATAATACTCGGTAAATGTAGTACTCGGCCCATCTCTACTATGCACGGATGAAAGAAAGGCTGGAAGGGCTGCTTTGACTATTATTATTGTTCCATCTTGAATTCAACATGTTTACAAAAGTATAAACGATTATTGATTATTATAAAGACCATTCTTGGTTAAATCTTTTATATGTGCAAAGAAGTAAAAAAATTAAAATCGCCGCTCTTGGGTTTACTATCAAAAAATAATTTATTATAATTCAAAGTAAACAGAGACTTAGTAAACAAGAGTTATTAGCACAGGTGGGTTATGGCATGCGTTTGTTTTACGAATTAGTGTATTTTCGTCCTGTTTACCACAAATTCACAAGAATGTTTCAATTTTGAGGTAGAAATCGCCAGAAATATAGTAAATACATACGGCGTCGGCGGCGTCTCCCCGTCCTATGTTTACCTTCAGTTGGTTGAAAACATTTTATATTCATAATAATTAAATTTGTTAGAATAGGGTTGTTTTTTAAGGTCCAAATGTTATTAAAGCAAACATATTGTTAATACATTGTTCATTGAATTTGCATTTTTTTGGAATAAAGATATTATATTGAAACAAACGTGAAGAGGTTTAAACACTCTAATCAGGGAGTACAATTATGGTCAATTGAAGAGAAGAAAAATATGAGAAACATCTATGAGATAGAATCTTCTAAATGTTGCAATATTTTTTCTTTCTATAGAACTATCTATTCAAACTATTTTAAGACCTTTCGTTTAATTTTATAACTTGAAGGTGTGAATTGCACAGGTATGATTGAAGCGTTGAAGTGTTAAACTTAACATATTCTGAGGCTTTCTATTTACCATTTGGAGAATAGTATTGAGTGAAACTGGTCCCATTGCGCCGCGAGGAAAGTGAGGTGCGTCGAGAATGCAGAGTAGACGCCCTATTTTTGAAATTTATGACTTATGTAGAATGAAAATCAATATCATACAAAACCCTTCATTGCTTCATTGAGGAGCTCGTTAGTCGAGCGCGATCCGCGTATCCGTAGCGAATGCGCGTGTCAAGCGACGGCGTGACGCGACCACTATTGGATTGCTCGCCATTTAGTGGCATTTTCTATCTTGAGCTTCTCCGTGCTTCGGAAAGCACGTTAAGCCGTTGGCCCGGTTCTTGTCGATAAATAGCAGTCGTTAGGCTGGGTCAGATGCCTTAAGGCAGCCTGAAATATTCTGACAGTCTTGGCCACTAACACGCCTCGGGTCATGTTCCTGTTGTTCTGGTTTCCCTGTAAAAAGGGTTACGGAGGTCAGATGGCAGGCCCTCCATTGTAATAACCAGTTCCGCCAAATCTAGGACCATGACTTACAGCGTACCCTAGGCTCAGAAGCGTAAGCTGACGACGCAACTAGGAATACACGCTTAGATGACGATGACAAAACCCTTCATTGTATAAGAAAACTAGCATAGTAAGCTACATACAATTTTAAAAACAGAAAAATGTGCTAAAGGCGGCCTTATCCCTAAAAACATTTTTTTCAAATATCGAACGAAAATTGTTCGATGACAAACGAAAACCATTCGACTTGCATATTTTGTGTGAGTCACACTTTTACTATATAGCACTCCAGGCGAGGCCGGAGGAGAGGCTTATGCTAATGACAGACTGTGTTATAAATCACACTCAGTACATCAATGAATAGGCAAGCTAAGCTATTGATCCCGGCTGCCATTTGGTGTTCTTAAGACTGAAAGGCGGTTCCGAATAACTCTAACACCAGGGTGTACAGGATTGACCAAGTAACCCACTCGAAATGAATGAACGTGAACGAATCTAAGTAATCCATGTAATTTGTTATCGTTTTTAATTAAATCATAATGTAGACCCATTGAGAAAGATACGTTTCAGGAGTTGATAGCATACACATAATTTATTTAGCCTATCTTTTGTAACTTTATGTGGAAACCAGTAGAAACTTTAGGCTTCAAGCTGTTTGTTTATACTGAAATGAAATGAAATAAAAATTGTTTATTTTCAATATAGGATATAAATATCACTTATTGACGTCAATTTACTTATATTAAGTTTACCACCACTTCCAAAGCGCAAGTGGAGAAGAAGCGGCGCCACAAACTCCACTGCAGCATTTTCTTCAAAACGTCAATTTACAAATAAGAAAAAAAACAAAAAAACCCTATGGCGCTTCACTTCACTTAAAATTAACCTATACTATAACTAATAAACAGTTGAAATTCACCCAAATTGTTCATCAGCTGACTGTACATGTGTGCATGATGTATGTATTTACATTTAAAGAATAAGTCCCAAGGTATTTTAGTAAAAGGTTAAAGTTTATTTCTAAAAGTCAGGCAAACCAAGCGGCGTCTGATAGTAAACATAACGGCACTGTACCCCTAGTCCCATGTGCCCGTGGGACCGTCTCGGTTGGACGCCTACAGAAGACATCAACGCGCTCCATTTGTTTGTGTGCGTGGGTCTTAAGGTCTGTTAGTTTTGACCTTTGAGTACTAAATTCTCAATTTGATTAGTAAATCTATCAATATATTTAAAAATAAAACCCTTTACAAAGTTAGACACTAAAATAAAATTAAAAATGAAAACAACTGAGGGATTTTTATTTTGCATTGCCGTTCAATATGGCAATGCTCCCAGCCTTCTTGGTGAACTACCGCAAGGTGCGACGTTGACGGGACTGTACAATTTGTTTGTCTGTTTTAAGGTTTTTATTTGTTTAGTTTTATTTAATGGTAATAATAATTTTGCATAGTTTCATTGATAAATGCTTCACCATTACTGGCATGCAAAAATGTTAAACTTATTAATTTTATAAATGACTTTACGTTGTAAGTCAACAAATGCACTAAATTTTGTTCTTCATTACAATTTAATTAATGCCAGTTTATAATACCTAAATACAATAATGTCATATAGGTATTTTTTAATTTATTTATATTTTACCTTGCACAAATTTGATGCTTTTTAATATCAATGCGATACAAATACCTTATTAACTAAACAAATACCAACTAGCTGCATCAAAAAGTAGCCTATGCTTGACCCCGGGTCTTTAACTATATTCACATCACATTTCATAAAAATCCCTTCAGCGGTTTGGCCGTGAAAAGCGTAACAGACAGACTTTCGCACCTATAATATTAGTATGGTTATGGGAGTATGGATTAACCACAGACATTTAAGACGTAAACAGACGGAAGGTATGCTATTACTTAGCGTGGCAAAAACACACACATGCAAAACTATGCAGCTTGGGCTGTATCTAGTCTAGGGTAAGATGTTTACGTTATTGCTCCCCATGATTTCAAGGAATGTATGAATTTTGTGTGGAGTGCATGATCTGAGATCATTTATACGGTATTCTACTCTATTATTTTTAGTGTTTACCGATCCAACAACGTAGATTACAAAATGGCGTCGCGACCAAAAATTGCCACGCGTAGCTAATCTATGTGTGAGTGAATGTTGCTACAGGTGTAAAAAAGAGATCTCGCCATATAGATCCGAATACGTGAGAAAAGAATAACAACAATTACTTGCTACATAAGTATAACTATTAACTTATGTTCCGTCTGTGTACGTCTTATATGTCTGTGGGATTAACAAATGTTGTTGAACGAGGCCCTAAGTACTTATTTCGAAACTAGTACTATGTTTGAATATCTCTAGCTAAGTGGTCGGCCTTCATCACATGCCAATGGAATACCAGCCCGGCCTACGGGCTGTGTATAAGTCTTTATTTAATCATCATAAAATTAGCTTTTGTAGATAGTTTCACTTGAGTGAGAACAAATGAATAGATAGATAATGATACGGAAATGCTGGTTGTAATAATAAATAGTTCCTACTCCTGCCAAGACCTGTTTATGGACATGTCATCTATTGATATAGCCGAGGACGGGTGTCGGCCTCTACGCGTTGTATCAATATACCCCCGCAAGCCTCTCAAAGGACCGGAGCAACCCTTGATTTCCAAGAAGAGTATATTAGTATACACGTATTATAAGTTTAATCTTCAGCTTACGCTTCAAGACCGATCATCAAAGACGAGAAAGGAACGTCCTACAAATGACGTTCCTTTCTCAATGAAAGACGGCTTTTCAATTCGCCGTCGGTTAAATATCAAAATTTCAGTCATAAAAATATACAAAACTAGGCCAAATCGTACATGACTATTTACACATACAATATAAACGTGATTCAATGTGTGTTATTTACAGAAAGATCCGATAAGATACGTCCTCAACAAATAATTATCACGTTTGATAAGGTACAGTGGGGCACATAAAAAGTATACCACATTCCCTTCAAATTTTCTCCTGATGTGGTATACTTATAATGTTGCTCACTGTACATTCAATTTTAGACCTTGTTTCAATGACTTAAGAATAAAATATATTGGTGAATAGCTTCAGTTTCTATGTATACATGTTAATGCACGTGACTTTACACTGTTCGGAGGGGAAGTACTGAGGGAGGGGGTATCGTCGGAATGTGTGACGTCACGCTGGCGAGCCAACAGTGTAGCGGTCATGCATGCGGCATATATTAGTGCTATAGTTTTCTGTAATATATGTTTTATAATGTCTTAAAGTTCAATCATATTTATGTTATTCGGCGAAATTTATTTTATATATTAAATATAGTATAAATATAATATATAGTTATAATTATTGAATTAACTTCATTATATTCGAACCATGAGAATGAAGAGACAAACAGCTTATTAAGACAAAAATATCAGCGAAGATAGGGCAAAATTGGGCTCCAAAGCAACCAGCTAAGAGGACAACCGGCAAGGCGCTAAGATAATCGATATAACCAACTAGGAGTAAGTAGTCGCCTTGGCTGAAATCAGAGTTTAATGTTCATTAGTTTAATGAAGCGACTGCCGTTTAACCTCCGTTACTCTTGGTAAACCAGACAGGACCTGAGGTGTGTACAGTACCTAAAAGAAAATCTTACAGACAACACTGTAAGATTTTCTTTCAGGCTGCCTAATCGCATCTAACTCAGCCTAACGACTGCCATCTTATGATAACAACCGAGTCGTTAACGTGCCTTCCGAAGCACGAAGGAGCTTGAGATAGAAAATGCCATTGAAAGGCCACCAATCTAGTACGGGTCGCGCCTCGCCGTCGTTCGACATGCGCATTCCCTAAATTTCTATCTTAGCAGGTCAGCAAAAAATAACTTTGGATATTGAAGTGTGATAACGTATGCAAGTTGGCAGCATATTCAATATATATATAATAATCAAGCTATATTTGATAGACTCACATACTTTAACCACTAAGTCCATTCAATTGAAGGTAGTATATCTTCCGTGACAATCGCTGCAGGTTACGGAACCAAGCATTCCTCTGTGCTGCGTCATCGATTGCTAAACAGATTTACTACATTCATGTGCGGTGTATTCAACTAGTTTTCATGCTCATATTGGTATTTATAACTTTTCTTAATGACAAGTCTTAATTGTCTGTGGAGTTTAAAATAGTCATCATCATCATCATTTCAGCCGCAGTCAGTCCACTGCTGGACATAGGCCTCTCCCAATGATTTCCAAAATTATCGGTTGTCTCTCGTTGATTGTCAATTTAAAATCATCATAGATTTGGGCACATGTTTTTAGTTCAAAATATTTATTATATAAAACTAAAGTTCAAAGCTCACAAAGTATCAAATCCAAGATTATAATTAGATATGTGATAACCTACCTAGTTCAACAGTTCAGTGTATTAAAGTTCATGAAGTATTTAAGGGCAGTGAATTTCAAACATTACGAAAGCGTCTTTTCTGTTATCCTATCCAGCACCATCCTATGTTCTCATCCTTATTTAAGTTCAATTATATACTCAGATTGATATCAGTATATTCAACTCAAAACTGTTTATTTGAACTGGCTACCACAGAACAGGCTTGTCGCCTAGTGAGAGGCCAACTGTTAATGAGATCTTCTGGTACTTATCAGATCAGAGAATATGAGTAGAAAGGGCATTGAGAAGGAAATGGCTAGAGACAGATGAAAGTTAAAGGAAAACGGCACACTGTGCCGACCTCACATTACAAAGCGGTACAAAATAAAGGTGTAGAAGAATCTTAGAGATCTTCTGGTAGAGTTTTTTTTAGAGAGTCTTTATGTCCTGCTGACTGGAATAAATTAAGTTCCATACATACCTAACAATAAGCAAATTAAACTCATTGCTAATGTACAAAATAGTACAAAAAAGTAATCGATATAAGTACTTTGCTCTTGAGATAAGATAGATCGTAGCCACGTTTGTAACGATTAAATTGCAATGAAATAAAGGCTCTAGGAATTGATTACAATGTAGTGTCCTGAAATGATTCACAGTCATGAGGAATCCGGCACGTAAGGACCAATTTTAAAGATCACACTATGTACACTGATAAAACACTTTTTTACACAGGACACGTACTAAGCTCTTTAGGAGCATTTTTTTTTTTAATAATCTGTGTCGTGGTTTGATCTTATTTATAAATACATAGACAGACAAAAGTTAAAATATTATATTCTTCTCCTTTACTTCGTTACACTTTGTATGTGTGGTCGGCACAGTATGTTCGTTCCTTCCACTTCCCTCTATCTTTAGCCATTTCCTTCCTAACGCCCTTCCTACTCATGTTGCCCTTTTCACAAAGAGACGGTTTTTATAAAAATTATATGTACTTAAAAATAATCTAAAAACTTTAAAGCAGGTGGCAAATAAAATGTCAAATCCAATGTTTGAAAATACGGATCAACTGAACCTGTACGCAGTTTGTCCAATAATTGAAGACTGCAAAATACACAAAACCAAATACAGTGTAGCCTTCTCCTTTTGTTTTAAAATTGAATTACTGTTGGTCGTAAAATAAATAAATAAAATAACATTAATGTGGAATCTGAAGCCGTAAATATTCTTTCTGCGGCTAAACTTAATGATCTGACCGTGACTCGATAGAGACTTTAGATTATAAAACGATCGATTTTCTGACGACTAATGAATTAATTCCTAACAATCATTACTGACGCTATCGTAATAGTTAATTAATGAGTGTATACATGCGAGCGTTACGTGTTCACGCGTAACAAACGAACGGACATGATTTGTGACGTCACAAATCACCTGTTTTATTGGTTTTACAGATAACTTACTTTAACGCACGCTACCGCTCTTAAATCCTATGGGAATAATACGAGTACTTTTTTCTAAAGCAAAACCCGCCTTGTTTATGCGAAATTAAAGGGAAATTTTAAGAAGACTAATTCAGTAGATATAAAGCATGAAAACTGGGTAATAGGACCATGACTGAAAACAGCCCCGCAACTACACAGGCTATCAGCAGAAAATCATCGTCCTATCTCTGGTCTTCTGGTTTTGTAACATCAGCCGGAGTATATTAAAAGACTTAGATATTGACTAGGGACGATAGCCACCGTATAGAAGCTTTTTTCATATTATCCATCCATACTTCATAATGTCTGTCTATCTACCATGGATACGTTGCATCTACCCTTCGATATGCTATTATGTTTTGGGCTACTTTTTGACACAGGCATAAGCCATATCGCATAAGCAACACACAGCACACAACAGCTAGTATCATATAAGTATTGTAAGAGAAAGAGTGTATTAATCACAAACAGTAAAACACGAATATTAACGCCAAAAGTAAACTTTAAAACAATAGGCTATTCTACTCAAAAAATTTTTTATCACACATTTGAGAATTTTTTGAATCCGTTTAATCCATACTTCCATACTCCATACTTAATTTTATAAATGAGAAAGTCTGTCTGTCTGTCTATTAGCTTTCAAGGCCAAACCACTGATCGGAATTTAATAAAATTTGGTATGGATATAGTTGAAGACCCGGGGTCAAACATAGGCTACTTTTTGACGCAGGCGGAGCTAGTATTACCTTAGCCTTTGAAATCCTGTGGAAGGGGAAACTGTCAAGAAACAAGACAAGGACGCACTTAAAGGTGGAGTGACGTCACTGACACTTGATTTCATATGCGTACAAAAGAGTTAGCAAGACGTCCCCACTACGCTCCCACTTTTCTTCATCAGAAAACTACTTTACTGCTTTAATTAATTACCAATTTTGTTGATGTTTTCGGTATCGGTTACTTTTTAGTGTATGTATTGTTCCGTATAAAAATCATGTAAAAATGTGAACACAGTCACGTAGCCTATTGAAAATCGTAAGGTACCCTTTTTAAAAGAAGGCAGGTTTTATAAAGTTGCTGTAGCACTACTGCACGGATAACACCATAAGGCAACATCTGCACTGACTGTTAAAAAACAGCATTATGATTGGATTCCCATTACATTCCAAGTATGTTTCACTCCCCGGTTCCGAGTCAGTGAAAACTCAGCCTAAACGTTTCGTTCTACATAATAAGACCTATCATCAAGAAAGACTACTTATTTGATTTTCCATACACAACAGTAAAACGTCGTGAACCTGTCGTCGCAATGATAATTACGTATCGGAATGCGTTCACTACGCGGATGTCGACAGACGACATTGGAAATAAATATATCGGAATCCGCACCGGTTCCAGCATGTCGATCGGTCTGTATTCTATGCGAAAGTTAATTCAAGGCGGTTCTTGTATCATCAATGGCCAAAACCTACTATAGCCGAATCATATACATGTAGAATAGAATAGAATAAAACTTTATTGATTGATCCATCACATACTGGAAAGGTCTTACAAGTAAAGTACAAGATACTTAAGCGTGACAGACGTCTCAATAGGTGGCGGCTCAGTGTTACGCATGATATGCAGGCATGACTAGCACTGATTTTCAGCCACCACCTTCTGAGGAGTCACGGTACATATGATGATAATTATTAAACTATAAGTACACAATTATTCATCAACTTACAATTTATCGCCCCGCACCGTACGCTTGCCTGCGAAAATGATTCGCGACAATACGAACACCCCTGCCAGTCGCCTGCATGCATGTATTCACGTATCCTTACTAATATTATAATTGGGAAAGTTATCTGTCTGTCTGTTATACTTTTACGGCCAAACTATTGAACTGAAAATTATTAATTATTTATCTACAGAAGATAATAATGCTATCATTTGGGACGTGTGGGTACGCTTTCAATACTTTGCTTTTTACGACATCCATTGGAAAATGTCACTCCCTCAAAGACATCATTCATTCATTCATGAATATCGAGTGTTTTACGTGATAAATGTTATCCTATACAATACAATACAATGATTTTATAAAATTTTTACCTAGGTAATTAGGTGTAGTCTTCACTTTTCCTTTCTTTTTTGTACACGCTAATTACCCTTTTCTTGTCATTTCTTCTCTTGGGTCTGCTGGAAGAAATTTCTTTAGAAATAAGCAGTTCCCTTGTACTTTCTTTTCCTCTTATGTATAATCCTTTGCATTTTTTATTGTGTACATGAATAAAGTAAATAAATAAATACAAATACTCTTTATTGCAGCAAAAAGAAAATAACACAGAAACAGATTAACAAATACAGTGAGGCACAAAGGCGGACTTATCGCCAAGGCAATCTCTTCCAGTCAACCTTAATGAAAAAAGGATTAGAAGGCGATGGTGCAGTACGGCTATAAAGATGAATCCATAAACTAAATAAAAATAAAAACTAAACTTTACAAAAAGAACACACTTAAACAATTAAATTAATATATATCTTGTATAGAAATACATATAATATACATATATATGCAACGATAAATATAGTGCAGGTACGAAACATTTTAGGACAGGGAAGAAAGGTAATGGGATTTACCGAGATTTAAACTTGGTAATTGTCTGGGCTTTCCAAATATCAACAGGAAGGGCATTTCAGAGGAGAACAGCTTGGATAGAAAAAGAGTTAAAAAAGAATTTGGTATTTTGCTAAGGGATTCTCAATCTCAGAGTAAATGAATTACGCAAACTCTGATTGGCATCATGCGAATCGTGGAGTAATGAATGAATGAATTGAACTGAAATTGTAATTTGAACCGATCCTTCAGATAACGAGGAAAAAAGGGATTGAAAAGAACTGAATATAATAATCTATACTAAGTAATATTATAAAGCTAAAGAGTTTGTTTGTTGGTTTGAACGCGCTAATCTCAGGAACTACTGGTCCAGTTTGAAAAATTCTTTCAGTGTTTTATAGCCTATTATCGAGGAAGGCTATAGGCCTGAGCGAAGTCGGGATGGACTGCTTGTGATAATATATGAAGGTTGCGACGTTGCCGTTAAGGAAGCCAATTTAGTTTAGACCGAAATTCAGAAATATGGTCATATTTGCGAGGTCCAAATATCCTAATGGACAAATTTTGAAGGCGCTCCAGTTTATTTAACTGTTCCTCATGATACATCATCAATCAATCAATCAAATATTTATTTGCATAAAGTGATATCAGAGTTTTAAAATCAAATTGGGAACAGCCTTTTTTATTTGACAACCAGATGGCGGCCGAGGCCAACGGAGATATAACTTTTATTAAATTTTCATTTTATTTTCATATAGAAACTCGTACGTTTCTGGCCCAGGAGTACTATTTTTGAAAAGTGTTACTCAGGCAAAATCGGTGACTCACAAGAACAATTCTTATTCGACATACATGTCATACATTTCAAAAATAGGGCCCCGGAGCCACAGCGTCACAGCGTGGAATGTGTGTGGACATCGTGATAACGCGTTAGTTCTCTGATAAAGTTTGGATTAACCTACTCTGCTGATATGATTACTGGTTAGCCTTATAACTGTAAGAGTAATAAACTTTTTACACACTTTATGTAGATACTAATGTTTATGCCACATGAGCTATTCGTTTTAACCCATCATTTTTCAATTCTTGTATTTTTCGCCGGAGTCATATTTCTGACATTTATGATTAATGATTTCCGTTCGACTATGAATGATTTCCATATGATTTTTTTTTCGAATTTAATTTCAAATTATTTTTACTCGTCATAATCAAATTCATCGGTTAGTCGAACGATTTTTCTATTGGATTATGGGCATTGCTGGGAGCCAAACAGAATTAAAGGAAATCAAGTAAACTTGAAATTTTTATGCCAATTCGTAAGTTTATGGAAGAACAGGCGATGCCATTTGCCTCGAGAGAACCGACTGCATTCGCGATTGTAAACCAGTTACAATCGCGAACAAAAAGTTAATTCAGAAGGACACATCAGTCAAAGTTCAAGAAAGGGTACCCAGAACTTATTTATATTTAGTTAAAGAAAGGAGGGAGGGAAAAACTATAAGAAAGATTATATGATAAAATGAAATTTAAGTTCCTAATGATGCTTCTGCCTTCTTTACAAGGGCTCTAGTTTTATGTTTAACTTCTAAATAGGTAATTTTCCTTAAGTATTTCTTCACATTAAATCTGCATATTCGTGTGTAACTGTATAAAGGTATGTATTGTTTATAGTCTCAGTTTAGTTTTTTATTATTATATTTTTACTTCTCATATTGTAAATATTCATATATAGGTACGTTTTATTACATCTGTGTATTTGATTTGTTTCATCAATTAAAACATTTTAAGATTCATAGATCATCGAATGATGATTCTGACATACCAAAAACATAATGTCCCGTCCCGTTATGGAACTTTATGTGATTCATTCATTCATCGAGTGGGTTACTTGGTTAAATTGAGATGGATGAATCACATTACCAATATGTATTTTCATTTAAGATCGACTTATCGTTGATATAAGTCTTCTTAATTATTGTTAATATGCGTGAATAAAACTTATCTCTTCAATCACAACGGTCCACGAAGGGCATTCGGACGCAGGTTTTATAGTTGCGTATGCGCATGTACTTTCACCGCACTAAACTATACCTGCCAAATGCCCGCCCATCGGAACTGGTCATCTTTACGTTCTTTCATTTATTGACAATTTTGTATTTCGTAATTTTAATAATCTTTTGGATATGTTTTCATGAAATGTTCCTAGAAAAAGAAATAAAAAGTAATTAAATTAAATTCTTATACAATCGCAGAAGTGTCCTCTAAATTTATCGAATAATTTCCAATCTGAAGCATAATCGCAAATTAATTAAATATTTAAAAAAAAGTTAATTTGGGCTGACCCACTTTCCATAGGAAATATTATTCGATTTCATCTTCGTTTTCAGACTTTCCACCTCTCTAAATGATCTTCAAGGGCCTTCACTCCGCCTTGTCATAGCACAATCTTGTTTTAAATTCAAATTTGATTGCTTTCTTAATGTGTTTCATATAATGTATGTCATTTATTTCCAGCAATATTAACCCAACCCATTATTGCACATAACTTCTTAGCGAGTCGACTGTGGCACACGTAACATAGCATTACAATTAAATGTAATGCAGTATATAAGAAGCAATTTGATAGATAAAATCTTTACATATTGTAATAGAAATAAACCATATTATTTTCATTGAATTTTAATCTTCTTTTTGTGAGTCGACTCTAGCTGTTATCAAACTTCAGAGGACCAAAACTCCGACAATGCCATGTCGGTGGCGGGTTTTAT
This sequence comes from Euzophera pinguis, assembly GCA_947363495.1. Lineage (NCBI taxonomy): Eukaryota > Metazoa > Arthropoda > Insecta > Lepidoptera > Pyralidae > Euzophera > Euzophera pinguis. The sequence goes on along the minus strand of OX376179.1, from coordinate 134,385 downwards.
TTTTGATTTTAATATAATATTATTATTTATTTTTAATAAATTTTTAATACTGATATATTCAGTAGGCAGCAATCATCTAAATTTGTATTTCAAAAGTTTGTCTCTTTCCTCAATTTGATTAGAACTCTTTACTGCCCCAACATTATATTCAAAGTGTAAAACAGTGTTCTGATTATTAGAAGTCAAGTGTTAGTGTCAATTTATGAATTTAGTCACGTCTGAGACCGGAACTTGCCAAGTGAGGAGTTTCCGATCGTCGAATGACAGTTAAGGTACAGTGGTATTAACATCAAGCCTTATGAACAAGAAATGTATGCTAATGGCCTGTCTTAAGACAAATTTGCTGTCTTTGATCAGCTAGCCACGGTACAGGAATAATTTGATAAACTTTTTCATGATTGCATCCATGACAGTTATTTACTTCCTTTGCAAGAATTTGGAGAGGTTAAGTGAATAAATAGGGGACCACCAAATATATTATAATGGAGCAGAAGAAGATTTTAAAACTTGGAAGCCCTGTAAAGAGCCGGCTGGCAGGAGGTCGCGCTGAACAGAGAACAGTGGACATCTCTTGTGCCGAAGGCCGATATCCTCTATGGGTAGCTGAGCCATGGCAGTAGGTAGTAAGATTGTAATGATGTAATAATATGCGCTATTTCCATTCAATAGCACTTTTCAAGTAGTAAGAACTAAAAATTATATCCTGCAGTACTTAAATATTACGGCCCTGAATTATTAGACAGTTTACAAATGGGGATAAATGACTGCAAAATACATTTTTTTAAGTATTTAAGTAATTTTTTTTTTAACAAAATGCTTTAAGGCCAGATTTTGGAAAAAATGATTTATAAAGTGTTTTTAGAAGATAATGCTAGTAATAGAAAAGCTAATGTTAACATTGCATTTATATAACCCTTAATCATGAATGATTTCATGTGTAGCGTCTGTGTTTTTCTTGCAACCTCACGACTCAACGAGAACTAAAAGCGCGAGTAATATAGTGCTAATGAACATCTTCATTCTCTGATTGTATTTGATGTCAGAAACGTGAAAAATTGATTAACAAAGAAAATTATCAATGTAGAATTATAATTTTCGATGGACATAGGAATGTTGAAGTGTCGTCTGATAATTACCTCTTTTAACATACACTTTCTTTTATAACACATATTATACGAGTTGACATTGAAAGGTTTGCCAGATAAACAAGTGGATGTGAATTTTATCAGGTGGTCAATGTGGCTGAATAAAGAAAGCTAATAAATAATGAGTAACATAACATGTGAGCGAGAGTGGTGTGGGGAGTGCGAGTACATGGCCGGAGCAACGACCGTGCGACCCAGCGGCATCTAGCGGACTCGCGGGGCAACCAGATTGCTTCTTATCTCCTCGTCCATTTCACCAATAAGACCCTAATGAACAACCTTAAAGCCACCATCGATGTATCATTGATTGACTGAGATATGTAACTATCAACAGAAAACAATAATACGGAAATAACTACCTATTGTGTCAACCGAAACAATCACAAACAGTGGCACACTTATGGAACGTCGATCAAATCATTGTGTCCAGTTGGAACAACCGATCACAACTCAGAGAATGACCAAAAGCCGGTTAAGGGCCTCGTGGGAGCATAATTTCTATCACATCAGGGAATGTGTGACCGCGGGAAAGTGACCGCTTGGCAGCTCTCTACGGCGCCCTAAATCCTAATACAGCCCGTGACTACTCCGCCTACAGTTCTCTATTAAACAGAGCCAAAGTACTATATATTAGTTACTCACTTTTAGATCTGCGTTTCCAAAACGATAAGTGCTCGTTTTATTTGGCGTTCGAACACTTCACTCGCGTGGTATGCGCCAGATCGGCGTTTCGGTGTGCACTGGAGGCCACGGCGCGAGGCGGCCCCCACTTCTCACACCTGAACAGAACCTGCACAGGTGTGGCGGGGCGGGGGCGCGCGGGGAGGCCTAGAGCCTCCGCGGGCGAGCGCGGGCGGCGGTCAGTCTCGGGCAGAGTGTGACGCCGTCTACGTGTGTCAGTCATCGAGATGTCCGCGAACGGGTCGGCGGCTACCGAGCCGCGACTGTGCCACGTGCGGAAAACCCCAGACTTCGACGGCTACGGCTTCAATCTACACGCGGAAAAAGGCAAACCCGGCCAGTACATCGGCAAGGTCGATGAAGGATCTCCGGCCGAAACGGCGGGTCTGCGCCGCGGGGATCGCATCCTCGAAGTGAACGGACATAGCATCGCCGGAGAGACGCACAAGCAGGTCGTCTCGCGGATCAAGGAACGGCCCGACGATGCCGAGCTGTTGGTGGTGGCCCTGGCGCCGGGCGAGGTGATGCCGGACCTGGACGCGCTGCCGACGCAGACGCAGCCCGCCGACCGGTCGCCGGTGCCGACCCGCGACAGCCCTCCGCCCGCCGAGCCTCCGCGACTCAACCTCCAGATGACCGCGGCCGAAATGCGCGCGCATCTCGCCGCTAAAAAGAAGATCGATCCTAAAAAAGTGCCCATGGACCTCAAGTCCAAGTTTGACATCGTCAAGAAACTCTGAGAGTTTGCGTCGGTGTGTGAATAGTACCTGTGAGTGTTGGTCACCGATAGGTGGCATCGCGTGCCGTTGTTGTTAATGTGCATCTGTACATAATGGCCGGAATGGCCCAAATGGTGTGATTAGTTGTTGTCGTGAAGGCTGTGCGACCCCCGCGCCCGCGCCTCTTGCCGTGGCACACGAGCGTCGTTGCCAACTCTCGCGCCGCGACACAGAGAGGTTCTCACACGATTATCGCATAAAGTACACAAAATGGAACAATAACATCGATAACGCAGGCGCGGGTGCGGTGCGGCCGAGCGCGACGGACGTGTCGCGTTCGCGTCCAAAGCGCTCGTGTGGACAGCCCCTTACAAATTTTGATTAGAATTACATAAATAGTCCACGTATTATTGACGTCTGTCATCTATGCAAAAATTATGCTGATGTATTTTTTTCTGCAATACCTAACTTTAATATTTCGACAGCGCGCTTCCAACTTTGAATAATACAACAATGTTTTAACAAACAATGCTATACTCATTTAGTATTGCCCATGTTACCTAATGTAATATTATTTTTTTTTTGATTTTTGACAGCTGTCATTCTTATCCATATTATTTTGGATGACCAGCGCGACGTAAGCTGCCCACTAATTTGTATAGTTTAGGAATGAAGCCTGTTCATAATTGCCATTGAGAACTGTACATACTTAGGTACGTAACTATTGAGAGTTTATTGAATAGTATGTATATTTATTGATTGTAAAATGCAATTGTTTGAGTTTTAATTAATTGTGATTATCTAAATGTGTAGTTTAGAATAACATTTTTTAAGTGCAATTTGTTGGATTGTGAATTAAATATATTCTACATGACTACTGCGAGTTATGATTTATCAAAGCCGGTTTCACACACACACACACACAGCACAGGATGCTGCGTGCCCTTCACCGTAAACGAGTTTAACATACTTGCGTTAAAATAAGAAATAGCCGGAGTGTTAAAATTTTATCTTGAATTTCAAATCTGTGATAACTTTGGTTGAAATAAAAACTTGAGAAATTTCAAAATGAGAAACTTGAATATAATGACATTAACTTTGATTTGTTGCAAGGAAATAAGTAAAGATATGAACCTTTTTTTATTGGACTAAGCATCTGCTTACCATCAACAAACTTTTTACCTACAAAATTTATGTAAAGCTTTCTAATAATATAATAGTTATTACATGACACATAAATAATGATCAAGATACCGAAATTACGATTAGTAATAAAAAAAATAACTAATCAATAGCAAATGTTTCAAAAAATTAAAAAAATATTATTAAACAAAAACTTCGACTTAGAAAACCCCTCAATTGGCCCACAAAAACATTACTATTGATACTTTTTTTATAAAAATCGTAAATAATTCTTGTAACTTCATCTAGAAAGTACATAATAGAATTGAATTGAAGGTTATCAATTCGATTTCTTCCACAGATAATTAACATCGTCCTTATATCAAAGTCTAATCGAACTTTATAGAAATAAGAAAATACCTTATCTTTATTCAAATCAGAACTACTTTTCTGATTTGAATAAAGATGCCGTGTGAGTTATCAATAAGTTATCGTCTGATGACGTCATAAATATTTTAATCGAAATTCCTGTATCCTTTGCACTTTTGAAAACCCCTTATTTCTTTGTAAAACTCTTATTTCGTACATTAATGGCTTAAAGCACAAGGTCAAAGCTCAAGAAACGACCTCTATAAAAGTCAAATGATCAGCTGACAGGATTTCCTTTCGTATTTATTTTCACGGTTTTCGCACTTACCTTTTTTTAATAAAATTCTGGTGTAATTAATTTACTTTATAAAAATATTGTAGGTAAAAATTAGGTCAATGATTTCAAAATAATTCTGTATAGTTAGGAGAAGGACACCTATCATCACTGTTACCGTGGTATGTATATACGCGTCGAGTAAAATCATTATTAAAGTTATAGCTAGTATCATTATGATAAAGGATTGAAATAACTTGTTACAACCATTTTGTAAACAAATCCGACTCACACTTGACCGGGTTTTTCATAAAACATTTGAGGTCCATCGGACATGATGAAACCAGCCGGAAGGCTGGTGAAACCCACGAGTGTTTAATTCGATAATACATATGCATTATTAATAGTTGATTTCATTGTATATACCTACCTACGATATGAAATCTATGAACAAACGAAGGTCGTTACCAACTTGTTCATTCATTAATATTGAGTGTGTTATGTGGTCCGTCGACCCTGTGCACCCTGGTAGCGCCTTTTAACGACCACCTAATGGCAGCTGGGAGCAACGGCTTGACTTGTCTTCGGACGCACAGAATCATCATTATTATCAAACAATCAAAGTCAGGAAATTAAAGCCTGCAATGTCCTGAAACGAAAGTATACTTTCATGACAATACAATTTCATGACATTCGTTTCGTCAGGCTGGTTTGTAATAATCCTGCAATGGTAAACTTTGAGAAAAGTGGAAAGAAGAAAGAAAAGTCATGGCTGCGGAACATCCACGAGTGGACCGGGATAGCAAGTACAGCTGAGCTGTTCCAAAGAGCGACAGCGTTGGTGAGACATCCTCAGAAGGAAAAGATACTTTGACCATGCAGCGATGTGTCACACGTCACAAATAGACTTGTTAGCACATATGCAATCCATATTAACCCAGTACGCAAGCCTCTGTCATGTTGAGCAACCCAGGGCGTGGCCGTAACTTGGATTGGTTGCCACCACGACATGTTTACATTCCTGTACTGCGGAAGTCATCACCATTTCGAGTAGGTTACATTGTCTATCGACCATGTACACTCTGGTGTCAGAGTTGTGCAGAACCGCATCTCTTACTGACCAACGGCTTAACGTGCCTTCCGAAGCACGGAATCATCTTTATTTTCAGACAATCAGTTGATTCAGGCCTGCGATATCCTAACCAAACTGGAAACAACTAAATAAAGTGTGCTTCCCGTGGGAATTGAACCCTGGACCACAGAGGCAGTGCGGAAGTCAAACAACCGTTGGTCCCATATGCAATTACAATTTTTTATTAGTAGACAGCAGTCGTTCATCCTTTTGTTTTATAAAAAATGTTATTGTTATATGTTATTATGACGGTGAAAAGAGTATTTTCATTGTTGAGTTAAGCTAAAAGCCTTCAGACAGCTTGAAACTCTGGCATCAAGAAAATTCCTACTGAATGCTGGACCATTTACTTTTGCTATTTTAATTTCAAAGTTTCATCTATTTCGTGCCTGACAACCAAAGAATATTATCTGAATACCTAAGTATCGTTAAAATTAGCGCAATTGGCCTCCTCCGATTTTTAACCTAGGATCTTGCGCTACGTAAATCCTTATTCACATAACACCTGAATGTATTTCCATAAAAATCTGTGGTGTTTCGCCATGTAAGTAGGAAAAATATCAATATATGCGCTGGCGCATGATGTCATCTATCTAATGATTCATAAAACAAACGTCCTTGCTACCTAAACTATTGTTAAAACATGTACCCCTCCCACTACATAATTTATTAGAATGGTAAACATAGTATCATCGTAGTATGTCATAAAGGAAGGTGTACTTACTTAAATAATAAAACTTTTTGTACAGTTACTTAAAAATAAAACTTATTAAAATAATATAAAAAATTTTGAACTCTCTACAGGCCTATGAATGGTTTAAAACGTACTCGTCACTAAACTAACATACGACCACTGAAATGATGCCATAATATAATTTCAGCGGCATAGACAAAATCCATACTTTCAGATTATTAGTAACAAAATCTGCCCTTGCTATGCTTTTGCTCGCGGCTTCTCACGGGTACATTACACCCGTGGGAACAGTCTTTTTTACCAGAGTGTAAAAACTTGTTCTTGGTACTCCTAACTTCGCATTCGGGAAATTTCAGGAAGTTTAGTATAACTTTAGTACCTTTTCTATTAACTATTCTGATTCTTAATACTTTTTCTATTAACTATTCTATGGTATAAAGTGTAAACATGAGAGAATATTAGGGTAGGATAGTAAGGGATGATTATATCAAGATGTTGTAAGTGCAACAAAACTACTGAAAATGTTCTTGCTCATTAGAATCATTTGGGTATTTGCAAGAACATCTCTCTCATCACTTTTTAACTCGTATTAAGCGTTTCCTCAGTTGAATTCTGTACAGTAACTGTGGAAGCTAGCGTCCCTATCCTGTACTTTAAACATTTTCGATATCGATTTTAAAAAGGTGTACACTTGACAGCATTTCATGTCTCTAAGTTCTAAGTATGCAATTAAATAATGATCGATGACGCGCGAGTTTTTCAACAATGGCGTCAATTACTATAATGATAATCGTCGTTCAATGCAGGTACCTGCAGGGCGGCTGAGCGAGGACGTGGCCTTCCACCTTCTAACAGCCTACTACCTAATTGGCTTTATTTTTTTAGAAAACTAAGCATGCACGAATGATCTTTGTTTTTTTTTTTTTCAATCAAATAAAGGTATTTTTCGCCTTCACTTCTCTTTTTGTTTGATTAATGTCATCACTGCATTTAAATATTATGCGCTATTTTTAAATGACTCATTAAATTATTTAATTTGCGCATCTACTGTATGTATGCATCTGTAATAACTAGTGCCGCTGGATCTAGGACCATGACTTACAGCGTACCCTAGGCGACGAAGCGTAAGCTGACGACGCAAATAGGAAAACTTGCTTGGACGGCGACGAAAACTGTATAAATGGATCTATAGTACATCGTGCATTAAATCAGTATGCGTATCCAGCTACCCTTTTATCGCCCTTTGTTGCATACGATTTAGATCAGCAGTCAAGTATATACAGCTTATTCATTTGAACCTCAAAAACTGATTGACTAACAGTCAACAATGGCTACATTGGCATCAATTGCAGCTACCAGCATCATTGTCAACATCAGCGTGAATGGCCCCAACAAGGACATCTGTTGTAACCTTCAGTATAGAATGAATTGTCGATTCATGACGTATTCAAAAAGTTTTTTTTTATATTACTACTAGGATCCTCAGACTTTCCCATTAATTAGCAAATTTTCCTTGTCGGAGCTGAATTGAATAACTGTTTTTTTTTTCTCTTTATTGGGGCAAGCAAACAAAAACACAATACAACATTACTTTAACAATCTTATGTTAACTTATAAATTATTGTGCTTTCAGCACCGCTTACCACATATTACTAATTAATTTTAACATTAAATGAACCAACTTTGAGAGTGTTACAATTCATTTTAAAAGGTCTCAAATCTTTAATTAAAGATAATCATCTTCTTCGTCCGAAGCTGGTCCGAATTTGTTTCCCAGTTGAGTCTTTGAAGCCCAGGGTACGCGTTTTATTCATAGTCATCATCATCATTTCAGCCGCAGTCAGGCCAGGACGTAGGCCTCTCTTAATGATTTCCAAAATTATCGGTTGGGAGCGGCCTGCGTTCAGCCCATGGGTCCAGCCTTTACCTGCGACCTTTTTCAGGTCCATCTGGTCGGTGAATGGACTAACGATTGATTGACCTTCGTAACCTAGGACACCAAACCAACTTGAACATGACTCTGTGTGTGCTAGTAGCTAATACTGTTAGATTTTTCAGGCTGCCTAAAGACATCTGACATAGCCTAGATAACGGCTAGCATGCCTTCCAAAGGACAAAGGAACTCAAGATTGAAATAACACTAATGACGACCAATCCAAGCCAGAGCAGGCTCATCGTCACTTGACTTTCACGATCGCTATTAAAACCACTAATATAACAAAATCTACTGTTAGTTAGATTATCAAGGTCCTATTCGCACATGAACTAAATCGCGTCACGGCCATCTCTTATCGCACAAGTGATAAAACGGCCGTGTCCTGCGATACAAACCCATATAATTGACCGAGCGAGCGAAGCGAGTGAGGTCTCCGTTTCAACTTGGCCAAAAATGCTTTTGTATGTCTGTGTGTTCTCCTCTAGAGGTCGCATTTCTCAATCGATTCCCGTAAAATTTTGGGAGCAGCTTCGATAAACATATGAAAATCGATAGACGAGCCATTTTATGGGAATTTTTGAAAATGACTAAGTTTGCACAATGAGCCTAAGCGCCTTTGGATTTTATGGCTCTTACGACCATTTTGTGTTTGTAGTGAGAAAGAAATAACAAGGGAATTTTATTTTCTATTTTGACAAGAAGAGAGATCAAGAGATCTGATCGACTTAAGCGTCTAGAGTTCGAATCTCACCGGAAGGTGTTCTCTTTTATTTCAATGTATTTATTTTTATTTTGCGACCGGTATCTTGAAGTTTATTTTTAAAGTTTTTTAAAAGTACGAGTATACTTATTTCTTTTCTTGGGAACTATGTAACTACAGGAAACATTCGTTTAGTCTACTTTACCAAAATTACCAGTTTACCAAAATTTTATAAGAATTTATTTTCATAAATAAACGAAAAAGTTTTTTTTTTTTTATTACAATCTATTATTGCGAGACCAAAGTAAACGAGCCTAAACTCGATGGGTTTATGTTGTTTCATTAAAGAGTTCTTATTACCGCTTCCCAGCTCCATCATCAGACCAGCTCCAACTCATCATAATATTGCATGCCAAATGATATTATATACATGTGTGCAAATTTTCAGCTTAATTGGAAACCGGAAAGTAGATCAAATTTATCTTACGAGATTTGACCCGAACATACATACATAAATTTCAAGTTAAATAAAAAGCTGGTAAAAGAAATAAAAATGACTGAATTGATTATTGTATAATGGGATCAGTGCCTATTGCCGCTGTCACGCAAACTTGGCGTTCTAAAGAGAGCACACGTTCTAGGACTCAATTTCCTCTTACATTAGCATGGGCAGTCACCATTCATAAGTCACAGGGATTGACTTTACCCAGGGTAGTGGTCGACCTTGGGCTAGACCCAACCTGGCTGTAGGTTGCTCTTACGTCGCACTTCCTCGGGTTCGAAGACTTACTGATGTAATCTTGGAGCCCTTCCATTTTGAACGTTTGACAAGAATCAAGTCTATGAAACTCCTTCTTTAAGAACAGAGGAGGAAAAAAGACTAAAAAGATTAGCGGAACGAACATTATCAAGATTTTAATATTCAATGAAAAACATATGGTGTGAAAAATTCCTTCGATCTGCAATCTCTATAAGCTCGCGAGGTCTATAGCTCACAGAGCCACTAGTTATAGTTGTGTAGCAAATGTCGCAATAATAGTGTAATTATTTTCTAAATATCTACTCATTGACTGATTCTGATTTAAGATATGTTATGAAATAGAGTGAACATTAGAAGTAATAATATTGTGCCCAGGGGCCCAGAAAGGAAAAATATAATATACCTACGAGTATTATGTCACGTTTTAAGCAAAAACGCCAACACTGTTATCTGTGGCAATTTGGGATGCAAAGGAGAGTAAAATTATATGGCAATGATAACTGGAAGAACCTTAAATATTTGTTAAGCAATATACAAATATAAGCTTTCTAATACAACAATTTAGTAAAATGTATGATATTGTGCGTAACATTTACTGGTCAGTGCAGTAGTAAAACTAAACACGTACATAATACGTGGCCGTCTCAGATACCGCTGGAGCGACGCAGTGCAGGCTGATCTGGAAGATGGGAGCTGACAACTGGCGAGCTATCGCGCAGAACATAACACTCTGACACTTTGTCATTTCGGAGGCCAAGATCCAATTCAGTTCGCTGACTCAGCGGAGTAATGCTCACCTATAACACCAATGACTCATTGCTATTATAATACTCAGCATTATAATAGCAATGAGTCGTTTTCGGTAATTTTGCCAAGTACTGCTAAACGTATAGCATGGGACATCCTGTTACTGAATTTAGCAGCTTTGAATATAAGGTCAGATTTTTATACTTGATGTTTCGTCAGGTCTTCGGTGTTCCTAGCTTCATGATAATCTTGCCATTAGATGGGCTTTCAGCCTGACAGCCTAGTAGCATTACAATTTCTACATTCTACCCCTTTCCAGATTTCATCATCAGCTGTTTGTTTGTAAGCTTACAGTTCGCTTTTCCACTTTTCCTGTTCTCTTGCATCCTTGGCAGTGAGTCCATTATAACATATATCACCCACACTGCGACGTCACGACGATGTGACGTCAAACCAAGTCTTTTCGGGTATGCTGTCCCCGGAGGAAATAGCTGTAATACCAGGCAATAGATCCCAATGTCATTTGCCGTTTTCCGTATGAATTTCTCAGGAAAGTACTATTTAATTTAATTTATATCGTTGGAAGGACATCGACACGCAAAGAAGAAGAAGGAATGTACGAAAGCCTGTCCGCTATGACACTAAGATGTTTAGTGTTACAAGTACCTGGCAATTTTGATAGCAAATGTTCAAACTAGACAAGTGCAACGCCACAAATTGCATCTGTTGACGTGTCCTTGCCTGTTTCTGTGAAGTTATCTGACTACAGTAACAATACTACTTCCTCATGATGTCAGGCTGCATGCAATTTCCATTGTGCATGTAATTGTTGCATACATTCATATTTGTTATTAGAAACAGCTACAATATCATCATCATTGTAACAACAATTATTGCCCGCTCCTGGGCATTGTGCCTCTCTTCATGCATGCCAATTTGGTATACTTACAGATAGGGTTGCCAGGTCGCCAAACCTAATAGCCAGACAGACCAGCCAGTTTGGCCGGACATTTGGCTAAAACGGCCGGACACCCTACATTATTGAGGATTTTGTGTCTCAGTATTTAAAGCTTTTCTGATTATTACCATAATTCTTGTTAAATTAAATAAAATGTAAAATGCCTAACAAAAGCCGGACAAGCCGGACACCGTTTATTTTGGCCGGACACGTAATCAAAAAGCCTAACTATGTCCGGCTTTATCCGGACGCCTGGCAACGCTACTTACAGAGATGCCAAGTCAATCCTAAAACGCCGAGCTGGCCAATGCCTGTTGAAAAGTTCTTCCTGCTACTTAGCCTAAAAGCTGACCAATTTAAATATCGTGGCAGTATCAGTGGCTTCATTCAATGAGTGATTCTAACTAAATCATTATAGTACTTTTGTTCCTTTTCGCATATCACCAAAATTCCATATCCATCCATAGTTTATTTTCTTCAAGGAAACTTGTATGAAATCTTCAAGGAAACTTGTATGAAACACGCAAAAAATTGGAGCAGCAAGAAATAGAGCTGGTGTCATTAAAGTTCTTCTTATTTCGTGCTTCACCTTGTCAGAATTACAATAAAGAATAAACCTAATCACCCTAAGTGTGGTACTTACATGAGAAGGGGTAGCTGGAGCATATAAGATTAGGAATGCTAGATCATTCAAATGGTTTTCATGATTCAATAAAAGTTTGACGTGGAAAACCCAACGTACTTCACCTGAAGATAATTACTACTCATTTATCTTACTATCTTGTCTTATCAGCAACCCTGAACTCCCCCCAATCCCTCCTCTATTGCGTCGCTACAAATTAAAGCAGATACAGAACTTACAGAGGATGTTGTAGTACTAGTATACAACTAGAGACATTATATTTTTATTGTGTAAAAGTAAAAAAGGGAAAGAATTTGACAAATCAACATGTTTTCAATAAAAGACTAATACGTTTTTTACGTATATTTTTAATTTCGCACATTTTTGACCAGTTAGGTACAAGTTGTTTGTTTGATCGATTACCAAGATCATTGGTTAAACTGTTTCATCAATAATTCATAATTATTTATTATGGTACATCGTCATCACAATTTTCGTATCCAGATTCATACAATAAAGTTTCTTTTTTTTCAGAGGTGAAGCGACGATCATGGCCAGACTTGGTCAATTGTCAGAGGCGTGACTGTTCTTCGATTAGCTGTGTCAGTCAGAGATGTAAACCTAAGAATACTTAGAGAGATAGATTAGAGATGCATTGGTCTATTCACCACACGGTTACCGTTCTTCTTGTAAATTAAGCTGACGTTGGCTGACGCAACACCATTAGCAAAGACCATCAGTAACCCAATCGCGCTACAACACTACGATCTCTAGGGAAATTTTTGAGAATGCAAAACCATTTCATTCGACACAATAGGTGAATCGTACAATTTTCAATTCACGTTAACAGCCTGGCCATGGGCCACGGTTAATTTCGCCGCGATGCCACCGGCGACTAAAACAAATACATACAAATGCATCTGTTTAGTGCACTAATCGTTACTACTCCTCATTTCGCCTCGCCAGTCACCAGTTCACATGGCTTTTTAGTGTATTTGTTATGTATTTATTTTAGTCGCCGGTGGCATCGCGGCGAAATTCGCCGTGGCAGATTGTCCCGTAGCTAGGCTGTAACATTTGTCGCGATTTTCCGCCAGGTGGCAGCTGGGGCCAATGGCATAGCGTTAGCGTGCATAGGCTTTCGTTGCTCACCTGTGAACTCGATATTTTATAGTATCATGTTGTGTGTGATATTGTGCAATCTAATCGTATGCTATCGGCGTAGCATTTAATGCTTGGTGAACACGACTGGATATGGAATATTTATGATCATACATTTTAAAGGATTAATAGAATCTTCTTCGAGAATGTTTCGTTGATTCTAAGAACTAGCATATATGAAACAGTAAGTATACTTATAATACATACTTCCATACTTATATTATAAATGTCCGTTACGCTTTCACAGCCAAACCAAACCACTGAACGGATTTTGATGAAATTTGGTATTAATATAGTTGGAGACCCGGGGTCAAACATGAGCTACTTTTTGATGCAAAAGGAGCTGCGGAATACAGCTAGTCCATACTAATATTATAAATGCGAAAGTCTGTTAGTCTGTCTGTCTGTTACACTTTCACAGCCAAACCAAACCACTGAACGGATTTTGATGAAATTTGGTATGAATATAGTTGAAGACCCAGGATCAAACATGGGCTAGTTTAATACGCAAGCGGAGCTGCGGGAAAAGCTATATAAATGCGCTGGCTGGTATTTTCGATTCATTGAATTAGGTGCTAGCCTAGCAGGGCAAGGTTGTAACGAGCTTGCGTGTCAAGTGAATTTGACTTGGATTGGTGTTCCTCTGTACTTCAAAAGGTATTTTGGTCACGGCGGCTTGTGTTCTTAGGTTAGTTTCAAGTTGTGTCTGAAAAATCTGACTGTCCACTAATACATTTCGGACCATGTTCCTGTTGGTCTGGTTTTCTACGTGAAAAGGGTTACAGGGGATAGACGGCAGTGGCTCCATTGTAATAACCAGTACCGACAAATCTAGGACTATGATCAAAGCGTTCCCAGGACTCCAAAGAGCATGCTTTTGGAAAACAAGGTCAGATGACGAAGATTTTTTCTTGTTGATGTTTTTATAATATTTTTCTTTCTCTTGGTGCATTTAGAGTTTTTACCCAACTGCGACAGAAGGAGGGTTATTAGTATGAGAGTTTGCGTTAGATTCGTATTTACTGTGACACTGTGTACAAAATAAAAAACAAAATGGCTATTTTTTTTTTTGGCTTTTTTCATTTCTAATTTACACAGAAACGCAGTCGGGGTTTTCAGTTTTTTAAATTACCGTTATCTTGGTGCATTTAGATTTTGTATTGTTTAACATCTCAAGACCAGTCCTGTCAGCCGGCTGCCGCTGTTGTTGCAGCTGAATGATTAAACAAAGCGCTAAATCTACCTACAAATATTGGTAATCTCAGTGAGCCGTGCTAGATGACCTCGACACGACCTCCGCCTCTGCCGGCCATCGTGTCTGCTTGATTGACTGTGTGTTAGTCATTTTATGATTATTTCGCAGCAAATAGCTGATTTCGCAATGCTTCACTGGTATTACTATGTTATATTGCATAAATTATACCTACTTAAAATACTACAGAAGATTTCGTGATTCGCAAGGCATGTTTGTTGGGTTTAGGACGCTTTTTTTTGTTTGGGTTGATTGACCCGATTCGTTCTTGACTATGTTTTAGTGGGATACCTCAATAAGAATGAATGAATTAGACATTTCAAGTGATTTCTTCCTGCACAACATGGAAAATACTGAATCATCTGCATACATACATCCCAATGCGCATGCGCATCGGTAATAGATCCGTATATCACACCGTGGGAACGCACAGGCCATTGCGCGCGTACAATACGCAGCCTTCAGACGCCATGTGAGGTCATTAGCTCATTCACATACTCATATATTTATTACTGTTTTCCGCAGCTCCGCCTGCGTGAAAAAGTAGCCTATGTTCGACCCCGGGTCTTTAACTATATTCATACCAAATTTCATCAAAATCCGTTCAGCGGTTTGGCCATGAAAGCGTAACAGACAGACAAACAGAAAGACAGACGGACAGACAGACAGACTTACGCATTTATAATATTAGCATCAAAATCCGTTCAGCGGTTTGGCCGTGAAAGCGTAACAGACAGACAGACTTACGCATTTATAATGAATTATAATGAATGTTTGAAAGATGACAAATTTCAAGCACAAAAGTACCAAGGTCGTCTGCAAATATCTTATTTATTTATTTGTCTGTATAAATGTAGATCTTCATTGTGAAACACAGGTAAATGTAACACTTTACATCCTTCAGGTCGATTGAGACGAAAGATATATCACGTAGTCATAAAAATTCTAAATCTATCTAGACTGAACCAGTGCCGGAAAGCTTTCATGAACACGAAATTTACCCACACACACTAACAAGTGTTACCGTGTCCATAAAAGCGTCTACTCGTACATTGACGAATTCGCTACTGGATTGCCAGCACTGGAACCATCTAACTAAGTCAACCTTAAGACAACCTTAAGACTTTATTGGATATATTTTAAGAGATATTAATAGATTTGATTAATATACGATGACATCCTTGGTGGCAAGGTTAGCTCTCTGAAGAAAAGCTTAAACCATTTATTCTTTTCCAACATGTATTAGTGCACTCTTCTTTCTGCAATACACATCGCATCTGACACTTATACATAGGGCGCACTGTAAGTTTCCGGAATTGGCCACTTACATAAACAATATTTAAAAATTTATTGCAACATTTGAAAATAGATCTCTTTGGCTGTAGAATGCAGTTTGTTTCATCTGACTGTCTTTTGTTTTTACCTTGTGGCGCCATTTAAAAAATTGTGTGTCTGCATCAACATGGATTTAACTCGGCAAAAATTTTCGTAGTATATGATTTTCTACGATTTTAAGTGTAATTTGACAGCTCAACAGAGCATCGCTCGGCTTGAAACAGCTTTTGGCAATGAAGCACCATGCAAGACAACTGTTTATAGCTGGTTTGCAGAATTCAATCGTGGTCGTATCAATCTCAGTGACGAATCTCGCGATGGTCGGCCGTCCACCGCTGTGACCAACAAAAAAATCAATGCTGTGCGCCGTATGATTGAAACAGACAGGCATATGACCTACCATGAAATTCGCGCATCCTTAGAAATAGGCATGAGTCAAATACAATTAATCCTACACAAACATTTGGGTGTGAGAAAGCTGTGCTCGCGGTGGATCCCACACAACTTGACCGAGGCTCAAAAAACGGACCGCGTCACTTGGTGCAGTGCCATGCTTACCAGATTCAACGAAGGTGCGTCAAATTTGGTGTGGGACATAGTAACAGGTGACGAAACATGGATTTATTGCTACGATCCCAAAACAAAGCAGCAACCGAGCGTATGGGTCTTTTAAGATGAGCCGAAACCAACCAAAGTGGCGCGCGTGAAAAGTGCATCTAAGCGGATGATTGCTTCTTTTTTTAATAAAACTGGACACGTGGCTACTGTTGCTTTAGAGAATCGTCGTGCAGTGAATAGTGACTGGTACACGACCATTTGTTTGCCGGAAGTTATTGACGAACTCCGTAAAAATAACCGTAAACGCCGTATCATCCTGCACCACGACAATGCTAGTTCTCACACGGCCAGACAGACAAACGACTTTTTGAAGGCGAAAAATGTAGAACTCATGAGTCATCCTGCATACAGTCCCGACCTGGCACCTTGTGACTTTTTTCTGTTCCCAAAAATTAAGAACCAATTACGCGGTCAACGATTTTCATCACCAGAAGAGGCTGTCGAGGAGTATGAAAAACACGTTTCAGAGGTCACCACAGAGGAGTGGCACAAAAGTTTTCAAAACTGGTTTCATCGAATGAAAAAGTGCATAGACGCCAAGGGAGATTATTTTGAAAAACAATAAATTAATTTTGTACCTTTAATAGTATTTTTTCATATTCATTCCGGAAACTTATAGTGCGCCCCACGTACTGTAATATGTACGTAGCTACAAGAATGTAGTCCTTATTTTGAGGTTATCATTTGGCCAAATTGTCGGTTCAAATTAGATTAAGATAATTCTATCAGTGGAGACTTTTAAATGACTTTTTAGAAGTACAGTCTTTGAGATAATCGGTCCAGTGTTATGTCTCTGTATAACTAGTTGTTCGCCGCGAACAGAGACCTCGCGAATTGCACTCAATAAAGTTTACCACAAAAATAAAAATAAATTTTCACATCATTTACTGGGGTCACATTTAAGATATTCTAAACCCAAAAATTTCATACACCTGGGGGAGATTTATCGTAATTCTGTGTCAGATACCCTTAGGCATACTGAAAAATCTGACACTGTCAGCCACTAAAACACCTCTGACCATGTTTCCTTTCATCCCGAAGGTCAGAAGGCAGTCGCTCCATGGGGATAACCAGTACTGCCAAATCTAGGAACACGATTATATACCCGAACACGATTAATAACTTACGTTTCGAAGCGTAAGCTCAGGACGCGATTGGGAAATACGCTTGGACGAAGAAGATAAATATAAGTAGACCAAGGCAAATAGAGTAAATTAACCTCTCTAACACCAGGGTGTAAACTATTGATTGATCATTGGAGTTCAAGCTACATGGATTTTACCCAAGTAACATTGACCACAAAAATAGCATTTTAATGGCCGTGAATTGATTTCGTAGTAATATGGGGTCGATTAGTCTTAGAAAACATAAACAAAAATATTTTAAGATCAAGAAAGTGAATTTAAAAATATGAAAGATCAAAAATGTTAAATAACTGAGTGTTGTACAATGCCGAGCTAGTCTTTTCGCAATACTCGACGTTATACGTACAAAACCCTAAGGTTTCCTCCTATTCCTACTAACACCCTTGTGGATGTGGAAAATGTATAATGTGTAAGTGGATATGTGTGTATGTATGTGAGTGTAACTGTCTATCCTAACGCTATCCCTAACCATACGGTGTAGTAGATAAATATATAGATAGTGCAGGATATCTGTAACCATGCGATCTACGGTTACAGACGGATAAGTAGGGAAAAGGTGTTGTGTACGTAGTGCAATGTACACAGGAAATGAGTTTCCACTGCCGATCCCGCAGGCTCACGGGACCGATCAGGATGACGGCTTAAGGTAGTCTTGGCCGCAGTGGGGGGATGCTGTAACTGGAGATGTCCACCTCACTACTGAATCCGTACGTTCAGAGCAAGGGGAGGCTCAGGAAGGGATGAGAGCCTCCAATGGTCTCAAGTGATGAATGGCGCCACCAGTGGTACTGGGGGCTGGTACAGAGGTTACTCTGGTGTACTGTCACACCACCTCCGGAGTGTACTGGAGAACCCACTGCCGATCCTGCAGGCTCGTGTCACAGGACCGATCAGAGTGACGGCTTAGGGTGTCTTGGCCGCAGTGGGTTACGATGAGGAGAGAAATTAACAACTCCAATCGCAAATGAACACTAACTTTATTACAGAAGATATTACTATATATACAAAATTAAGAGACTATACACATTTATTGTTTGGTACTGGTGTGCCGTCGGTGTAAATGCCGATGCAGCATGCAATTCGCTCGCATCTGAAGTAGGTTGCAGTGATGTAGATTTGGTGCCGATGCAGCTTGTACTTTAACCGCATCTTAAGTGTGTAGCAGATGTTATGGTTTTCTGTTCGCGTGTGAACAAGTGTATTTGGATGATTGTATTATCGTTCTTTCATATGCTAGACATACTGACTTTCTACGAATTAATGATTTTTAATAATTTCGGGATTGTTAAACATTAAATTAAACTACTTTAGCTGCTGTTGTTAGAGGGGTTATTAATTATTAATAAATTATTAATCCATACTCCATACTATACTATCCATCCATACTATATGTATATTATAATATCCATACAAATATTATAAACAGACTTTCGCTGTCTGTATTTTTGTCTGTTACGCTTTCACGGCCAAACTGCTGAACGGATTTTGATGAAATTTTGTATGATTATAGTTGATGACCTGACAAAGGCTACTTCTTGACGCAGGCGGAGCTGCGGGAAACAGCTAGTAAGTAATAAACGCGATAAAAACCGTATTAAAATAGTTTTTCAACGATTTTAATAAAGTTGTTTGTTTCTACGGAATTTGGAATTTCTATGGAATTGATTGACCTGATTCATTGAAAGTAAGGATATCCTTTCAGACAAAAAATAAATGAATCGGTTCAGTTCAGACATGATGGAGTTACACTTCCTGTCTTCTCCATATCTTGAGACAATTTGCGGCGGCGCTCTATCTATAGACACATTCCTTTATATTGTAACCATTCCTATAATTTGGCTAATATTTTACGACCGGCCGCCTGCCTGACGTCAACTCTCCTTGGGAATGCTGTTGTTTGCCGTGCCTCGTTAGCCTGTTAAATCTTAATTGGCCAGTTGTTGATGCCCGGACGAGAGGTTGTGTTGGAGAGTTATGCTGTCAACATTAACTCGAATTGAGAACCTCCTCCGTTTCAGATTTTGGAAGAACCTTGTAGGTCAATCAATTCTTCATAACCTGTATGCTCGAGAGATTTATCTACTATAAAAAGCACCTCCTTCTGTTATTGTTAGTTATTAGTCCGTTAGATTATAAGGTCCATTGATCCTTCTACTCCCATCCTTGTAGATTAATATCCCGACTTCAAAATATCTTCACGATGTCCCCACTAATTTGAGAGAAAACATTATTTTTGTGATTTGGAAAAAAAGATGATTAGTTTACTTCGACGACATCATCACTATAATTCTAGGTGTTTTACAGTTATTATTATTTTATTACTAAACTACTGAACCAATTTATTTAAAAAATTTACTAAACTAAACTGAAAGTATGCCTTATCGGACTGACAAATAGTTTTTCACATAGATTAATAATTGGTCTCGCGCGCTCGACTAGATACCGCGCTGTCAAGAAAAATCAGTTTCCAGAATGCGGCCGCTTAATAGGAAAGTGTGTGTAAAACAATGTGCAAAGACGCACACTAGCGTCGATTATGGTGTTGCCAGCTACTTGACTGATGCCCGACCAATGGGAAAATAGCTAAAAAGTAGCTCAGAAAAACCTTTAAAATGAAATTAAATGAAACTGACCAAGTGTGAGTCGGCTCGCGTGTAGAGGGTTCTGTACTATTTTTTATTTTTCTCTATTTGGACCTCGTAAACAAATTTTAAATTATCTCATAGGTTTTCCTGTAATTTATGAATCGAAATTCTGGAATCGATAGTTTCGGAGATAAAGTAGGGGAAATTGTTAGTTTTTGTCTACTTTATTTTATAATTCTAATATTGAATCCTAAAATTGCAGAAAAACTTTCTTTTGATTTATTATTACACAGTACAGTATGTTAAACGTTACTTTAATTTTCTATTTAGCTTGGAGCTAATTGATTACTGACCTCTTTTTAGTTGTAACCCGGGTTTAAATAGAGATAAATAAATAGACATACACATCCATTTAATATTATAAACGCGAAAGTTTGTAAGTATTAATGGATGTTTGTTACTCTTTAACAACTAAACCGCTGAATTGATTTTCATTAAATTTGGTACGGATATAGTTCAAGACCCGGAGTCAAACATAGGCTACCTTTTGACGCAGGCGGAGCTGCGGTAAACATCTTGTACATACGAGTAAATATTATCATGGCCTTTTTCCATACAGTAGTGTTGCCGGAAAATACATTACACATCGAATAATAATCGATTCTTTGATAGTTGAAAATATAATCTAAGGTATCGATATTGATCATATATCGATAGTATCGATATTGATACTATTGATAATATATTTCTGTAATTTTTTTCTGTATGAGTTGAATGAAGATGATTTGTGTTATGCCCGCTGTACATCCCGCCGCCGAGTTCCGGTATATCTGTATAGTATCGGTGCCTGAAATGCTTGGTATTGTTGTTAATCCATTAATCGATTATTTTTCAAAAATCAATACTACAGATTAGATTATATCGATACTACAGATACATAATCGATTAATTACCATTGATATGAACGATTACCTTTGTTGATTAAATCGATATAATTTATATCAACCCATTTCAATAATCGACTAATTGTTTGATATTGCAGTTAATAATCGATTAATTGTCAAAATTCGATTAAATTAATTATATCAATACTTTCGATATCATAGATTATTTAAAAAAAAACCAAATTCGATTAATCAATTATCCGGCAACAATACCCTACGGGGTACCAACTACCTAAAGGCCATATTTAGAATGTTGGTGGGCGTAAAGTGGAAATGGAATCAAAATAGTGATAGGTTGCTAGTCGCATCGCCTACTGATAGGTATGGTTCTTCGATTTTCGCCCACTTCCTCGGCCGGCTTATATGGTCTGCGCGGGAAGAGAAGCAGTAGTACATTCCACGTATTTACTTTTCTCCCAGATCAGCATTAAAGAAATAAGATGTTTGTGGCGTGCGTCCACGTCTTTTAATTAAAAAGGAAGCTATAGTTTTATTAAGTTGTATAGTATTAGTATTATAAGTTTTTTATTTTGATAATTACTTGTAAATATTTTAAATAAACTGCAATACTAAAACTTGTTAATTTTAGATAATTTAACTTAAAAATTTGTATATTTTTAATGTCAACGAACAAGCGGACAAGTGTTGTTGTTTTATATAGATAGCGAATGCGATGCGCGCGCATGCATGCCAGCCGCTGCGATCGGCTCGGACGATGCGCGCGCAGCCCACGCCACGGCGATCCGTGCGTCTCGCCGGCTCGCGGCTCGCCAGCATAGATGACTATTGTATATACTGAAATAGATGAGAAACTCCTGCTTTGACAGTTGAACTGAATACGCCCTCTGGTACGCAATTTCCGAAATAATATTTTACCCATACATAACTATACTCACAGATACTATATATATCATACTAGGTATGTATACCTATAGCTACTCATATTATATGCATACTAAAGTAGGTATTGAATGGATTGATGAAATAAAAATGCCTTTTAGTGTATTTAGTTTATTAATTTTATCACAAACACAATTAATTTAGGCTCTGTATACAACAAGTGGTTACAAAACAAGAGTGCTAAACAAGCACTAGGCTCGATAACAACGAAACAAAAAATGCGGCACAAAACACAAATTCAGTCACTTCACAAGAACAGTTACTAATATCACACATTAACAATAGGATACTATATGATGTCTCATGAAACTAAGGCGGAGGAATAAAATATTCAACTCGAGGCATTAAGTTTCCAGAGAAACTTGGAAAAATCACGAAAAACAGTCAAGTTCAAGTCGTCGCCATTAATCAAGGTTTAGGGTTGCCAGTAGCATGATTATGTTTTCCTTAACCATAAATCTCGTCGGGAAAATAAAAAATCATTTTAATGAACAATTCAACCTAAATAATTATGGCGTATAAAAATGTGGAAAAGACGCATCACATAGGGTACGGTCAAATCAAGACTGTTCAGTATAGAAAAATATTTAAAAAATATAACAAAACAATTACCTATGTAATAGGCCATATCATAAAGGACTCAATTTCGAACAACTTTGTATTTTAAAAGTATGCACTACTACTATTTTATAATAAGTATTGTAAGAATAACCGTCAAAACATAATATTATGCAGGCAGCATAATTATTCTCGCCGAGAGCGGGCGAGGAACTCCGAGTTAACCCGAGACACTACAAGAGGTCCCATGTACTGTCTCGCGTCTGTTACACCGAAATAATTCTAGTGAGGCATCGAGTTTCATTAACGTATATTATTGTTCAAGAAATTACCTCTCTTCTCCCTCGTGGTAATTGGAGTCCCATAATTAAAATAGACACCCGAATCACAAAAACGCCGGAGCAGTGGTGCGAAAAATACACATATTTTGTAAAATAAATGTAATTTCACAATATTTTCCAGAGCACTGGACCACTTATATAAACGTATGGTGTACGTGTTTATTTATTCATTCACGACAGGTAGAAGTCAAAAGGCGGCGCCGAAAACTCTAACATCAGGATGTACAAAATCGATTGACCACGTAACCCACTCGATATGAATGAATAAATTAACTTTTGAACATTCAAGAATCCTGCCAAGGGTCATCTTGGGGAAAATATCACAACCTGGCAATTTTCAGGCAACGCGATGAGTTCGTCTGTGTTGCCGTTCAAATAATTATGTGACATTGATGATGTTGCCATGACAATTAACTATGCTAACTGCAAAATCAGCCGCTAGATGACGTGCTAATTAAAAATAAATACAATTTTCTCAATGTTCTAAGTTTCATAGGCATGCTCGCCAGTCCGAATACCATCTTGAGACTGAACGCACGTTGCTTGCGCTCGCATTCGCGCGCTTACGTAAACTCATTTCCCGCTTGATCCGTTTTTGTGCTTATCATAACCTTCTGTTAATCTTTAAGTTGTCGGTGTGCTTGTATTGTATTTGTTCTATTTAATTGTGCTGAACTTTTAATTATAGTGTTAAATTACATATTGACTTTATTTAATTATCCCGCCTCATAGCACAATAGCCTAACACTTATCATACACATTACGCACGCACCCCGCTTTATGTTAAAAACAGACAAAATTGTCAGAAAAAGTCAAAATTACAAAATCTCTCTTTTGGAGTCGGGAGTTAAAAAACAAAATATCTAAATAATAAAAATCGAAACCTCGGGAAATTTGGGATTATTTAATACACGGCAACATTGAGCACCGAGCGGTACTTTGCGCCATATTTTAGGGTTATATTATTTTCGTGAGTAATTTATGTCCATATTTCGAAATAATACAATACTTATTGATGGTATGTAATACCAGTATCTTCCTTATTTCTTTTAGTATTATTCTTACACAGTTTGACTATGCAAACTGCACATTTTGCGTCTACTTTTACATTAAATTTTATATTTATCTAGACATCCAACTCACTCATCGGTCGCGGCATGACTGACGCGGGTATGCCGCAACCATGCCGGTTTCGGCATGGTTTTAGTTGCGAATTTATGTAGTATGCCGACGGTATCTAGTCGTAGCGCAGCGGAGACCAATTATTAATCTATGAGTTTTTCAATTGTTTCAGTAATAACGGAGTTATTATGTAATAAATACGAAAAAAAACATAACATCCTCTTTTTTTGAAAGTCGGTTGAATATTACTAAATCTATTTTGATATCATATGTATCATAAAGTTTTGTACATACATTCTAATTATCAACGAAAACGGACTTACAGCTTTGGAGTTATCAATAAATATTTATTTTTACATTAATGCCAATATCTCAAAAACTACTAAACGGATTTTGATGCCAATCGAACTTAAAATTTCTATAGATGCTTACTATACACACTTTGAATTTTAGCAAAATCGGACTAACGGCTCGAGAGTTATCGCGGTATAAATATTCTAATACAATTATTTCCCTAAGTAACACCTAGATGGCGTTATCCAAATTTAAAACGCGTTATGGTTTCATTAACTATAAAATCGCGGACATTTTTATGAACATTTCCAAAACTACTAAACCGATTTTGATGCCCAACGAACTTGAAAATTCTATTGATATTTCCTAAATGCCTACAAAGTTTCAACATAATCATACCATCGGTTCGGCAGTTATCGCGGTATAAACATACTGTTACGAAATCAAAAATAAATAAAAATAAAATGCGGCCCGCGGAAGTTTGAGTAGCGCTGTCCGCGGAAAATTCTCGTACAATCGTCGCGTGTTTCCATACGGGAATAATATCGCGAACGATCTAGTACATCGATTATCTCGCTCTGACATATTGCTTTGTCTCGCTCTCGCACTTCTAGTATGTACTAAGGGAACGAGACAGAGAGTATCCCTCTCTCTCTATTCCGGAGTAGTTGTGATCTTTCTAGAAACTTATGGAGCGGGTTTCCCGGGCCATATAAATATAGGAAGGTGCCTCAGGAGAGCAGTTCTAATTTAACTGAGCTCCAAGTGCGATCAAGAAGCGATATCCGGAGTGAATAACAAGTGATACAAGCGACCTCGGCAAGTTATAGTGACTGTGATTAGCAAGTGTTTTGGACATTGTTAGTGATAAGTGAAGTAAAGTGACGTCGGCGACCATCCTTGTGGGAATAAACGTTTTTAAGAGTCACAGGTGTTTTTCTCCAAATTGCGAACCCCGGAGCTCGTAACAATACATACATACTTACATACATACAAACAATGTGTTTTTGCCCCAACTCGATTTAATAACTAGTCTAGTTATAATTAGGTCTATGTTGTCTTGTTCTATCAACAACTCTATCTTGTCAGGTCGCATGTCAAAGTCTATCATATAGTCAGTCACGTACCTATATATTAAATATTTATTTACATTTTTTTATAACAACTATTTACAGACAAATTCAAATTACGTACAGATCGCGCATTATTGACATGAAACACATTATTTTCATTTAAACCGCGAATTTGAAACTATACGATCCTTGAGTCCGGGTCTGTAATAGTCATCAGCCGCTGATGCGTAGGCTGGCTGTCGGTCCGTCTCGTCGAATAAGACATACGTCTTTAGTAGTACATGAGATTTCTCGTCATTGCATGTATTGACCGTCCTATCATTATCGTCGATAGAGTTCACGGTACGCAGATCAGCGTGCAGCAACGTATGATGTGCTCGTGTACAGTCTGACATAGAGCACTTCGCCTTTCTGTTACAAGCTCTCAGTTGATGTCGATCAGATAGGCAGGAAAAGCAAAATTTCTTGTCTGTTACAAACTTCCAGCGGTCAGTCATCGGGCGTAATTCTTTTAAAATCATTGCAGTCGCTAAGGAGATGACTTTCATTACACAGTACGCATGTTGAAGATGTCGCAGTCGTCACAGGCTTTCAACAACCATTTCTACGCAGATGATCTACAAATATATGCGCAGGCATCGGTTGATGACATTGACTCGGCAATAGAAAGCGTAAACTCAGCATTGCCTACTATATTATCGTGGTCGGACGATTTTAGAATAAAGGTGAATCCCACGAAGTGTCAGGCGATCATCTTGGGTAGTTTCTAGACAGGTGGGTCAGATTGATATGAGTGCTGTTTCGCCACATATCACCTACAATAGTAACGTCATCCCTTATTTTCAGTGTGTAAAAAACCTTGGATTCCACGTGGATCACACACATTGCTGAAATCAGTCGCTCTGTCAATCTTACCCTTCAACAACTAAATCGTTTAAGGAACTTCCTTTCGATCAAAACGAAAATGAAATGAAATGAAATGAAATGAAATGAAATGAAATTGTTTATTCTCAATGTAGGATATAAATATCACTTATTGACGTCAATTTACTTATATTAAGTTTACCACCACTTCCAAAGCGCAAGTGGAGAAGAAGCGGCGCCACAAACTCCACTGCAGCATTTTCTTCAAAACGTCAATTTACAAATAAGAAAAACTTTGCTTAATTACCTAGTTAAATGAACGAATTCACATGTTTGTCAACATTTAGCACAATGGTTATATCAGATTATTTAAATTAAATAAAAATTGATTAAAAAAATTAAATAATAATTTAAAAAAAATGACAAACGAACAGAAATGTCAGAACATATAATGATATGTCAATTTGCCGAGGACTCTGCACCAAGCTTAAGTTCAACATTCCCGTCATTAAGAAAATCACCAGTACTATAATAAGCCTTTTTACAAAGTAGATCTTTAACATGGGCTTTAAATTGTCCATTAGGCAAACTAGTGATTGATTCAGGAAGCTTATTGTAGAAACGTATACAGTTCCCCACAAAAGAGTCTTTAACCCTACACAGTCTATAGGAAGGTAAAAATAATTTATCTTTATTGCGCAAGGGTCTATCAGTTATATCCGAGTTCTTTTTAAAAGTAGTAATATTTTTCCTCGTATACATGATAACTTCAAATATATATTGAGAAGCTACTGTTAATATATTTATTTCTTTAAACAACTCCCTAAGAGATTCCCTTGGGGCTAAACCATAGATGGCACGAACTGCTCGCTTTTGTAAGATAAATATTGTCTGTATGTCACTTGCCCTTCCCCAAAGCAGTAATCCATAAGACATTAAGCTATGAAAGTAACTAAAGTAGACTAGCTTAGCAGTTGCCACATCTGTTATTTGTCTAATTTTTCTGACAGCATATGCCGCAGAGCTAAGTTTTTTGGAGAGAGCTGAAACGTGTGAACCCCATTGCAATTTTGAATCAATTTTGATTCCTAGAAAGGTGGTGTCATCTACAAGAACTAACTTTCCTCCATTTAACATTACGTCCACTTGCGTCTGTCTCACATTTGGTAAAGAAAATTTTATGCATTGGGTCTTATTAGCATTCAGCATTAAGTTGTTGGCGGAGAACCAATTTGATATTGTAGACAGTGCATCATTCACATGGTCGACATTTCCGCTATGGCGATCCATTTTGAAAATCAAAGACGTATCGTCTGCAAACAAGACTATGCCAGCCTTTTTTTCAACCGCGTAAGGCAAGTCATTGACGTAAATCAAAAAGAGTAAGGGTCCTAGTATCGAGCCTTGGGGTACGCCTATCTTTACCGTTGAACCGCCTGACTTAACGTTATTTATGTCAACAGTCTGACGCCTATCATTTAAATATGAATTCAATAACTTTATTGCTTTAGCGTCAAAACCATAATGTGCAAGCTTGAGCAGAAGTGTCTCATGATCAACACAGTCGAATGCCTTGGAAAGGTCACAGAACACTCCAATAGCATCCTGAGACTCCTCCCAGGCGGTGTAAATATGAGTGATGAGAGCCACTCCCGCATCGGTTGTTGATTTGCCGGCAGTAAAACCAAACTGTTGGCTATGAAAAATATCATATACCTTAAAGTGCCGCAGCATTTGATTGAGCATAATTTTTTCGAATATTTTACTCAATACGGGCAATATAGAGATAGGTCTATAATTGCCAGGCTCCAACTTCTCTCCTTTTTTAAATAATGGGATTAATTTACTATACTTCATTAAATTTGGGAAGATGCCTTGATCAATACATTCATTGAATATATAAGCCAAGTCAGGAGCAACAATACCAATGATGTGATAAATTACACTAACAGACATACCCCAGTGATCTTCAGATTTTTTCAGGTTAAGCTGTTTAAATGTTTTAATAACATCACTGGGATCAATATGCGAAAATTTAAAGTTGGACTCACAAGGGGTGACATTTGTTTTAAGTAGTGTTTCAGCAGTCTGAGGGCTTGAATTTATATTTGAAGTTACTTCTAGTGGAATATTCGAAAAATAATTTTCAAAAGAATTGGCTATTTCTTTAGGGGAAGAAATTATACTATCCTGAAATTTAATTTCTTGTATATTTTCTTTATTTTTACATTTACCGGTTTCTTTGCTAATAACCCTCCAAGTCTCTTTCATTTTGTTAGGAGCGTTATTTATCTTTTTCCTAATATAATTGGCTTTAGCCACCTTACACACTTTTTTGAATGTTTTTGAATAATTTTTGACATGATTAACAAAACTACTATCAAACGTGTATTGTTTTTGGGCATACAGGTCAAACAATTTTTGTCTACTCTTGTGAATACCTGTAGTAGCCCATTCATTGAATTTTAATTTATTACTACGTTTAAGTTTTTTCTGTTTGAAATTCTTTGAAAAGCTGTCGGAGATGACACCAAATAGTTTATTGTAATGATTATCAGGATTATTACCTGTATAAGTCACTGAGCATAAAGTATTTTCGATCGAATTTTTGAAATTATAAATTTTTTGATTTGTGACAGGTCTGCAAGTAATATTAACTTCATGTACACGGGTATTTTTCTTTAAAGTTATCAATTGACCGCAATGGTCAGACGGTAATTTACTAAAAACCGATTTATTTAATGGTGTTTGGCTACAGAAAAAATTATCAATACATTTAGCAGATGTATCGGTAAATCGAGTTGGTTCAAAAAAAACATTCTTCAAATTGTAGCTGCTAAAAAGGTTTAAAAATTGGGTACTTGTAATAATGTTAGTACACTCTATGGTTTTCCATATTATGGTATTTTTATTGATATTTCCTAGCGACACATTTGCCATTTACCATTTAATTGTATGTGCACTATGGCCCATTGTAGCCTGAAATTAATGGATTTATTTTTTTGTTTTTTTAATTTTCCCAATAATTGACTATGCTGATGTGTGTTATCATGATCTCAATCAAGATCTTCTTGATAAGCTCAATCGTCTCATAAACAATTAGTCCGTCGTCCCAGAGGCCGATTTCCAACCTATCGTAATTCCTCTACAATTCTGGCTCTGGCGAGACTACTTGCTATTTTTATATGATAAGTTAGAATCGTCTGAGGAGCAAAAGCTTATCCGTTCCAGGATCACAGCGACGCAGGGCATAAATGTCGCTTGAGTTGTCACCGCAAAGTGAAGAAGAGATGGCGATCGTACTTGCTCAAGAGTTGAATAAGAGCTGAATAAGCAACACAAAGTGGTACAGTCGTAGGACCTGCTTCCTCTGAACCAGGGAATAGTTCCACCTATCACACCACCTCGCTCTTCCCCGCATGAAAAATGGAAGGGTCGGTTCCGATGCCAAATCTAGGACGATAACTTACAGCGTACCCTAGGCTCCGAGGCGTAGCTGACGACGCAACAAGGAATACACGCTAGAATGAAGATTGTTGTAGTTGTTGCCCGATCTGGCAGTTTATTTTTATCACTCCTTGATCATACCGATTATAACGCTAGGTAGAACAATCCATATTTAAATGATATGGATGTATTTTGATTATTATTTATGTTATTCAAATTTTTTCAAACCAATAAACCATTTTCCTGGATCAATTTAGGTGAATTTTCGCATATACATATATAGATACCGAAAACGTAATAAGGTACCTTAGCAAATTACTTTTTATCTGAAAAAAAAAGTTTTGTCCGTGGGATTGTGAAACCGCAACCAAAATCAAGTAATTTTACAAATTATAACTTTATTTTGCCCCTTTGAAGTCAAATATATCAAGGTTTTCGGAACTATTAGCTTTAATAAAAAAGAAAAATACTAATTTTCGTCACACCCAAAAAATAAGTTAGATTATCTCTTAAACTATTTAATAAATTTGTGGCCCAAATATATCAATATGTATATTTTCTTCTAATCTTCTATATTTTCAACTTAATTTAGCATTTAACGTAAAAATGAAAACCCGGACAAAAATTTGCATGAAAATGCTTTACCGTGAGGAAGACCGATTTACACTAGGCTAAATGAACGTTTTTATTTTTTTATGAATAAAGCGGTAAGTAAGTAGATGGCAAAGCGAAAATAGTTTATTTTTATAGGATGTTTTTTTATACAGGTACAAATAGATGACCGCTTGCCATCTGGTGAGCCGCATTGCGGTTGGTAAGCGGTCAGTCACTGCAGCCGATGAACGCCCTCAACCTGTAACACCAGGAGCATCACGGGTGCATTGCCGACCATAGATATATCCTGTTTTGTCACTGGGTGTATGAGTCATTAATAACTACTTAATTACCACGATACTATCGCTAGTTCAGCGTTATTTTGGTACTATTTTAATATTTTTTTAGTTACTTAGTTCAACAAAAACATCCCTCCGCAGTTTTACTTCAATCGTCGATTTAACTGCCTCTAAGGTCCAGTGGTCTGGTGGTGGCGTCTGCCTTTGAACCAAAGGTCGCGGGTTCGATTCTCACGGGAAGCATACTACCATTTGTTGAATGTCATTTTTTTAGTTGTTTCCAGTTTGTTTAGGACATTGCAGGAAGGCAATCGATTGTCTGATTATAAAGTTGATTCCGTATTTCTGAACGCACGTTAAGCCATTGGTCCTGACTGTCATTTAGTGGTCGTTAAAGAACATCATGATCCTATTGGTCTGTTACGGAGGTCAGACGGCAATCGATCCAATGTAATAATCAGTACTGCCAAATCTAGGACTATGATTAAAGCGTACCCTCGGCTCCGAAGTTTAAGCTGACGACGCAATTAGGAATACACGCTAGGATGCAGAAAAACACGTCGATCGTTGATTTTGTTGTAAGCTTTACATACGTATGCACTCCGGCTAATTCGTGCCAAGACTTCATAATGAGAGAAACGTGGTTGTATACGGAGTGGCGCCTCCTTCGGCTCCCAGTTCACGTACAATTCGTAGTACAATGCTCTTTAGCAGTGTCGATAATTAAAGGACAAACTAGCTGTAATCCCGTGCTTTATACAGTCACGCTCACGCTACTCCTATGACGAGGATTCTAAATTTGCTTTTGGGCGAAAGCTTTTTGGAGGTACAGATAGGTAGGTATAATGTTCAATCCATTAACTTGGCATAAAATAGGGTGTTCGGGCCGTTGTTGACCCAACTCTGTATCAATAAAGAAAAGTCGTGAAGACGGTTCTCGGCATGATCCTCGTCGAGAATACTCGCCGAAAAGTTCGCGTGTATGCCCTATTTTTTAAATCCTTCGACATTGAACGAAAATCATTCGATGTCGAAAAAAAATTATTCGACTCGCCGAATTTGCGTGAATCACTTCGGCGTGCTTTTCAAAAATAGCACTTCTGGACAGCCCATTTCACCTGTCACATCAGTTCCTGAAAATTATTCTACATTACGTATGGTATTAATTCATTTATTTATATCGTAAGGGGTTACTAACGTGTCAGAGTTATTCAGAACCGCCTCTGGGAGTCTGACGTGGATCCTTTGACGACCACCAGATGGCAGCCGGGACGAACGGCTAATTCTTTGATAATACTTTACATTGATAATTTACTGCTAGGAGTATTTGCTATAGCTGCTTCGTAGGCGCCATTACATTGTATGAACAGAAGCTCTATTTTTGAACAGTATGTCTTGAAAGTATGTCGATTTCGTTCGAAATCAAATAATATTCATTCGTCATATTGGTGAGTCGAACTATTTTCATTTCACATAATGAGTCATACTTGCTGCAGTCATACATGCTCAATATTCCGGAATATTTCAAGAGTGTCAAAGGTGCATTCACAAAACCCAACGGTAAACAAATGTCTATTTCTTTCAGATCCTCTATATTTGTTTACTTTTGCACACACCTTAATTATTTTTCCTTGGCACACTCTGCTTCTTGATTTGTATATTCATCCTTTCATGTCATATGTATCGGGAGGATTACTCATGATATAGCTGACACCATGGTGTCAAAGATTTTTTAAACCGCAATTTTACCTCTGCCTTGGTGGTTTCTCCCTGATTACTACATACTGACATTAGGAAGCTTCCAAAGTACGGAATCTCTTTACTTACCAGTTAAGTTATCCACACTTGTTCCAATTTCAACAAACCGGATCAATTTATTGCCTAAAATTAACGTGGTTAATCTCCTATAATAATTAATTAAATAAAAGTCAATCGATAGGAACACATTTAATAACTATTTAAACATGCATGACTAATAACTACTAATGACATTTAGGGAAGCATTTTCGTACAGATTACATTATCTCCATTATCATCATATTTCCCTGTTTTCATGTAGTTTTCGATTTCTGGCAAAGACCGGTCTTTTGTTTCTGGAAGTATGAAATATAACGCAATCAAACATATTCCATTTACTAATGCATAAACTGCAAAAGTTCCAAAAACATTAAGACTTACTAATAGAATTGGAGTTATTTTCAAAGCTATCATTAGAAATAAGGACAAAAATATTCCTGTGACTGCCGACCCCGCTCCTTTATATGCTAAGGGAAAGATTTCCCCAATTATAATGTATGGAAATGGTGTACAACATAAATTAGCCAATACAAAATATACAATCAATAATGATAAAGTAATCCAAGGTTTGTCTGAAGATACTAAATTCTGTGAAACAAAATATAAATAGGTGCAAACACTTATCAATATTACTAACGAGGACAAACCGGTTGAAAATAATAGAGCTCGCCTTTTCATAATTCTAACCAAAATAGACGAAAACGTAATACTAGAAATTATTATTAAATCTATTGATAAAGTATAGTAAAAAGACTGTGTTTCATCCCCAGTTATTTTGCCTATTATTTGAGAAGCATAAGCTGGAAATATATGCCTACCACTGAATTCTGACAAAATGCCAGAAAGTACGATTATAAATAAAGGTTTCACAAACATTTTATTTCTCAATACGTCGTAAAAATTCTTCACTTGTTTCAATTTATTTGACCTGGGTTTTAACAACTGTTCTTTTTGCACTTTCAGTAAATCAGCAAATTCTTGATAAGTTCTATCGTTTCTGCCTCTTAGGTCAAAAAATATATGTTCACTTTCATCAAATTTTCCTTTAGAGGCTAACCACGATGGACTTTCTTCCCAATAGCAAACTATACCAAATGCTATAACAAAAGGTATGA
The DNA here is from genome assembly GCA_947363495.1 of Euzophera pinguis. Classification (NCBI taxonomy): domain Eukaryota; kingdom Metazoa; phylum Arthropoda; class Insecta; order Lepidoptera; family Pyralidae; genus Euzophera; species Euzophera pinguis. The sequence continues at coordinate 101,082 of OX376179.1, read as the reverse complement.
GAGCCACTAATGCTATATTCCTCCAATCAATGTAATTATTTAGAACATGAACAGCCATGTTTCCTACGCAAACAGCTGCAGATTTTAGATTCAAGAACATTCCTCTATTTTCGGGACTCGTGTATTCTCCTAAGATGATGGCTGCAAGAGTCACAGTGGCGCCACCAGAGATTCCGCCGAGGATTCTTCCGATTATCAAAGTTGGGATGCCTGTTGCGAAGTAGATGAAAACCCAGCTGAAGGCACCAGGCAAGATTGCAATGCCGAATGTAGTGCGTCTGCCGCAGGTCTCCATGAGGTAGGAGGATGTTAGGAATCCTACCATGCTGGACAAACCGACAGATGAAGCTGGAAAATTATGGAACATAGTTAAAACATGATCTGGATTGGTATTCATGATAGGCTAATTTTTTATAATAATAGTAAAATAAAAATTTCTTGATTTAAGAATTTTAATTTCTGAAACATCAGATTTTTTATGTAAAAGAGATATTTTGTTTGTTATATTATTTTAAGTATAACTATATTTTTCTCCTAAATAATCTTCCAGTTATGAAACTAACGCGTTGTGATATTTACGCAAGGATTAAAGGATTACCCGCCCTTGGTCTATAGTCTTCAGGAAGCATACTTTGTTTAGTTGTTTCCAGTTTGGTTAGGACTTTTAATAATAAATATGATTCCGTGCTTTCGGAAGGCACGTTAAGCCGTTGGTCCCGGCTGCAATTTGGCAGTCGTCAAAGGAAACACGTCAGAGGCCGAGAGGCGATTCCGAACAAGTCTGACACCAGGGTATACATGGTCGATAGACAATGTATCCTACAGGAAATGATGATGATGATGTACTTGGAAAACCGACACCAGAGGACAGAGGATCTTGGCAGAACTCGGGACAGCTCCAACAGCCTCTTGAAGGTCATAGGTGCGAGGACCGGATGCCCAATAATGAGCCACCTCATCAAAACAACTTTGTCCCTAGTTAAGTATACACACTAACATAGAATAGCTCTCTACTAACACAAAATGGATCTTTGCTTTGGAAGGCAAACAAAATAGTTATTTCGGTTTCTTTTGGTATGCTAAAGTTTTTTAAGGTTTGCTGCTTTCAGGCAATTTGAAAGTGTTGGCCAATAACATAATACCTGAATCTTAATCCTATTCTTCTGGTTAGTAACTACCAGCAATCTTTACTACCACATCTAAAGCATACCGTGGGCTCTGATACTCTCGGACGAAGAAAAAGACATACCAAGCCAAGACGCAGTCTCCAAATCGACCGTAATGGAGGAGTTGTCATCCAGTAGGGCTGGCAGCAGGCACGAAGGGAAGCTCAGCATCATACCTTGGCCCACCATGTTGAACAGTACTCCAGACACCACCCATAACTGGAATGTAGTAGACTTTTAACAAATGTCGTCTGCTTTTGTTAAATATTTGAAATTGCCGCCTTATGTCAAAAACAACATGGCATTCCCTTGGTCTATGTATATATAATCTGTGCTAGAACGAACTTTCACTTTTGGCTAAAATAAAAGTTCTGTGTAATCTAATTTTCGTTTTAATTACAACAGGTTTATGAGTCCACAAAAGCCCTAATCTGTCACTTAGTATTTTAAAAGTATTAAGATTGTATCTATAAACAAGTATTCCGTTAAAACAGACCGACAGAGTAGGTATCTCTAAACCGCGTGCATAACCTCATTCTGGTTACCAGTTCGCGAGTGTTTTCTACTTTCGGGCTGCAATAACAATATGAATAACAACAATACATTAATGTCTATACCCAAACTTACGCGTCGAGATAATTGAGCTACTTGGAGTTTTGCAGTGAAAGCATTTTTGCAACATGCACAAAGAACTGTTTGATTGTATACTGAAAGAACCTAGTAATGACGAAAAATCAATAAAAATGATTTGAAAACAAAGTACAAGCACATATTACTAATGGATCCGATTTTATACATTCATATACAAGATTTTTGGCATTATTGGATTGAAGGCATTTGAAGATAGCGGACTGACAAGAAAGGGAGGATTATTAAAGGATTTGATAAACACGACCTTAGAGATGAGTGAAAGCGTAGAAGCATATGTGAACAAGATTATATCTTCGGCCCACAAACTCAGAAATATTAATTTCTATGTGGATGATGAGTGGCTAGGTACATTAATGTTAGCAGGATTGGCTGACACATACAGGCCAATGATAATGGGCATTGAAAGTTCTGGTGTAAAGATTAGTGCCGATATGATAAAAACAAAATTACTTCGAGAAATAAAAATTTATTCTGACACAGCCGCTCTTTACACAAGGTATAATAAAAAGTTTAATGCAACCGATACGGACACATAAGTAAAAATTGCAGGTTAAAAAATGAAAAACATAATAATAATAATTCTGGTTATGTAGCTGTGTTTTCTGCCACTACAAATAACGATGCCGGGTGGTATATTGATTCTGGGGCTTCCATGCACATGACAATGAGGCGAGATTAGCTTTACGATGAAGTGATCTCACCAGCAATATGAATCATAATATAAATATTGACATACCAGCATACACACCGTTGTACAGCTAGCGAGTCCAATCTCCTGCTTTGGTATCAAAGAATGGCACATTTTAATTTTAGTGATTTAAATAAACTGCCAGACAGTACTGAGTATGTCGATGATGGATTAATAATATCAAAAGAAATAGCCGTTATTTAAGTCATAAATGATTTTGGTTAAAATAAAAGTTCTGTGTAATCTAATTTTCGTTTTAATTACAACAGCTTTGGTACCTTATTTGCCGACTTTGAACAACAGAAATGGGTACTATGGCGTAACTTAACATCCTCGGTTAGGAGTTGGTAGCGCGCAAGTGACACACTCAAGACGTAGCCGTCGTAAATAATCAACCTTAGATTAACTTGTTGTTCGCCGCGACATAGACCTCGCGAATTTCACTCAATAAAGTTTAGCTACAAAAATAAAAATAAATCTTCCCATCATTTAAGATATTCTGAATCCAAAAGTTTCATTTATCGTAATCCTGTGTCAGATGCCCTTAGGCATACTGAAAAATCTGCCAGTGTCAGCCACTTAAACACCTCTGACCATCTTTCTGTTCATCCCGAAGGTCAGAAGGCAGTCGCTCCATGGGAATAACCAGTACTGCCAAATCTAGGAACACGAATAACAACATACCTTACGTTCCGATTCCGAAGCGTAAGCTCATACGATTGGACGAAGAAGATAAATATAAGTAGACCAAGGCAAACAGAGTCAATTAATCTCTCTAACACCAGGGTGTAAACTATTGATTGACCCAATGGTCAATCTATTTAGTTTAAGCTACATGGATTTTACCCAAGCCTTAGAAAACATAAACAAAGATAGTATAAGATCAAAAAAAGTGAATTTAAAAATATGAAAAAGCAAAAATGTTAAATTGAGTTTATTTGGATGATTGTATTATCGTTCTTTCATATGCTAGACATACTGACTTTCTACGAATTAATGATTTTTTATATTTTCGCGATTGTTACACATTAAATTAAACTATTTTAAATTATTTTAGCTGCTGTTGTTAGAGGGGTTATCAATTATTTACATATTTCTAGCTTTTTCCCACAGCTCTGCCTGCGTCAAAAAGTAGCCTATGTTTGACCCTATATTGGGTCTTCAACTATATTCATACCAAATTTTATCAAAATCCGTTCAGCGGTTTGGCCGCGAAAGCGTAACAGACAGACAGGCCCCACTAATTTGAGAGAAAATCATTTTTTTGTGATTTGGAAAAAAGATGATCAGTTCACTTCGACGACATCATCACTATAATTCTAGGTGTTTTGCAGTTATTATTATTTTATTACTAAACTATACCAATAGGTTTAAAAATGTTACTGGACTAAACTGAAAGTATGCCTAATGGGACTTAAAAATAGTTTTTTCAATCGTTTCAGTAATAACGGAGTTATTAAGTAACAAATACAAAAAAAAAAACATTTGGTCCTCTTTTATGAAAGTCGGTTGAATATCACTAAACCTATTTTGATATCATACGTATCATAATGTTTCCTACATACATTCTGATTATTAACGAAAACGGACTTACAGCTTTGGAGTTATCAATAAATATTTATTTTTACATTAATGCCAATATCTCAAAAACTCCTAAACGGATTTTAATGCCAAACGGACTTAAAAATTCTATACATGCCTTCTATACACACTTTGAATTTTATCGAAATCGGACTAGCTCGAGAGTTATCGCAGTATAAATACGCGGCATACATACTTACATGCCTAAATACAAACAATGTGTTTTTGTTCCAACTCGATTTAGAGACTAGTTAGAGACAGTAATCCAGGAAAATTTTATTTTAGTTATTTCAAAAACTACTAAACGGATTAAAAAATAATATTGAATTTTTCGATGTACCTATTCTGACTAACTGATTTCGACATTTGTAATACAATTAATTTCCTAAGTAACACCTAGATGGCGCTATCCAAATTTAAAACGCGCTATGGTTTCGTTTACTATATAATCGCGGACATTTCTATGAATATTTCCAAAAGTACTACACGTAAAGTACGTACGTACAAGTAAACCGATTTTGATGCCCAACGAACTTGAAAATTCTATTGATATTTCCTACATGCCTACAAAGTTTTAACAATCATACCATCGGTTCGGCAGTTATTGGCAAAAATTGGTCTCCGCGGCGCTACGACTAGATAACGCGCTGTGAAGTAGAATCAGTTTCCGGCAACTAATGAGGAAAGTGTGTGTAAAACAATGTGCAAAGATGCTAGTGTGCGTCGATTATGGTGTTGCCAGCTACTTGGTCGGGCACCGACCGACCAATGGGAAAATAATTGATTGCTGTGGTCTTGTTACGAATTATAAAATGCCAGTCAGAAAATCCTTTAAAATTTAATTGAAATAAAACTGGCCAAGTGTGGGTCTGCTCGCGTTAAGGGGGTTCTGTACTATTTTTTATTTTTCTCCATTTGGACCTCCTTTAAAATTATCTCATAGGCTTTCCTGTTATTTATGCATAGAAATTCTGAAATCGATAGTATCGAAGCTAGGGTAGGGGAAATGGTTAATTTTTGTCTACTTTATTTACTAATTGGGTATTCTACTAATTTTTATTTTTTCTTTCATATCAATATTTTTATTTTTAAAAACAGAATTATGAAAGAATTTTTGTAATCCGTTCAAAAATAAATAAGCATTTGAAATTCGGTGGAAGGAGGAACTGTCAAAAAACAAGAAAAGGATGCACTGTGTGAGCTGTGACGTCACTGCCACTCGGTTTCGTGCGTACAAAAGGGATAGCAAGACGTCCCTACCACGCTCCCACTTTCCTTCTAGAGAAAACTTTAAAATCAAATTACTGCCTTAGTTAACAACCAATTTTGTTGTTGTTTTCAGAATTTACTTTTAGTGTTACTTTTTAGTGTATATTTTGTTTAGTATAACAATATTAACCAAGTATGAATATAGTCAAGTAGCCTACTCTAATATAACTATATTCTCTCTTGGGTCTGCTGGAAGAAATTTCTTTAGAAATAAGCAGCTCCCTTGTACTTTTTTTCCTCTTATGTATAATCCTTTACATTTTTATTGTGTACATGAATAAAGTAAATAAATAGAATCCTAAAATTGCAACAAAAACTTTTATTTGATTTAATAAACATAGTACAGTATGTGTATCCACACTAAAAGATACCATAAAAGAGGTGGTTTCCAACGAATTTAAATGTCTTCATGACAAAGTAAGTTCCATAGAAAGCTCGCACTAAGGCTGGTCTTGGTCTGGACACAATTTTTATTTTTTTATTTTTTTTTATTTGGGTTCAACAAACAGTTTCACAATACAATTTGTAAACCGTATTACAATCAAAAACAGACTACAATCAAAGTGAAACCAACATCGTAAACCACAGGTTAATCTAAGGATTGAAAATAAAAATTGAGAGAAAACACAGTGTAGATGTCCGTATAAATTAAATAATCGGTACATAGGCGCACGTTTACCTGCATTAGAATGGATTCTTTTTAAATTAAATAAAGACATAGAACGACATGCTCGTCTGCGTGGTTTAGTTGGTACGCGAAGGGATATGGCGCTGGTAATATCAATGCAATCATATTTATTATTACAAAAATCATAAAGCAATAATGCCTGTAACAACATTCTTCTAGACCTAAGAGAGAGTACTTTGTACGTCTTCAGTAAATCTCTATATGATAAAGTACGGTGGTAACATTTATAGTGCATACAGCGTAAGAATTTTTCTGAACTTTTTCAATCGCTTGGGTATATTTATCATAAAATGGATCCCAGATAGATACGGCGTATTCTAATTGAGATCGAATCAAGTATTTGTACAAACGTAGGTATGTATTCGGACGTCTAAATTCCTTGCTCGCACGTAAGACAAAACCGAACATTATAAAAGCTTTATTACAAATGGCCTCAATATGTGTATTTAGTGTTAACTTATGATCAAGAATAACCCCAAGATCTCTTATAGACTGTACTCTGTCGAGTACCATACCACAGAGGGAATAATTAAAGTAAGTAACTTTCTTTTTTTTTGTGAAGGTGATACATTTGCATTTATCCACATTGAGTTGCAATTTATTACTACCACAATAATTAGCAAGGTTATCCAAATCTTCTTGAAAAAGTTGATGATCTGATGGATCATTGATTACCATATAAATTTTAAGGTCATCAGCGTAACACAAGAACTTGCTGTGTTGGAAACAGTCTTTTATATCATTAATGAATAAAATAAATAATAATGGCCCCAAAATGGAGCCCTGTAGCACACCAGATGTTACAGTTATTGTTTCCGATTCATGACTATTAATGATAACCTTCTGCGTTCTATTTGTGACATATGATTTAAACCATCGCCAGAGGTTGCCACGGATCCCATTAAAGGCAATTTTATCAAGTAAAATTTTATGATCGACTCTGTCAAAGGCTTTAGAATAGTCAGTATATACACAGTCTGTCTGTTTATTTTTGTCCATTTCAGTAAAAAGATCAGAAGTATACACAGTAAGATTAGTAATAGTGGAACGTCCTCGGACAAAACCGTGTTGCTGTGGCATAATTGTATTGTGGATGAGTGGATAAAGCTGGTCACGTATCAGTCTTTCCAATATTTTTATCAGAACGTTCAGTATTGAAATCGGCCGAAAGTTTTCCACGTTAGATTTAGAACCTACTTTATAAATTGGGGTAATCTTAGCAGCTTTCCACTGTGCGGGACAAACACCCTCTTGAAGACATTTATTATATATGATATGCAGAGGTATGCAAATAGAGGTAGCCGTATTTTTATAGAAAAGTGGTGGAATGCCATCTAAGCCAGACCCTTTAGACACATCCAATTTCTTCAGTTCATCCAGTAAACGCTCAGAAGATATAAATACGTCAGTGATAACATTGGACGTAGATGTGTTCTCGTCTAGATTTATAATATTGTCTAAACTGTAAGCATCTGTCAAAGAACTAGGTTGGAAAACAGATTTAAAATAGGTAGCGAATAAATTGCATATGTCATCAGGATTGTCAGCTTCAACACCATTGAAATGCACAATGTCGGGTATATCAGATTGATTTTTACGATTATTAATATAAGTCCAAAAATAATTCGTGTTGTCATCAATACTGTCTTCAACTTTCTTTATGTAATTATTGTAGGCCAAATATGACTCCCTTTTAAATCTGTCTCTGTACATTGAAAAAAGTTTATAATCTGATATATTCCCATATTTTTTCCATTTGATCCAAGCATTGCGTTTATTTTTAAATATATGTTTAAGAGAAGATGTAAACCAGGCAGGAAATTGTGAGATAGTGACATTTTTATTTGGAACTCGTTCTCGTATAATTGTATATAATTTTTCATAAAGAATATCAACACATCTTTCAGCAGAGTTATTCAGAAATAGATTTTCCCATTCGGTTTGTAAAATATCTGTATTAATTAAGTTATAATCTGCCTCTTTAAAGCATAGTCTTGTTTTTGATTTACATGGAATAGTTCTATAGACTACACTATCATCTGAAATTATTAGATAAAACGCAGGATGCTTGGTATCAATAGGTACTAATGGTACTGGTGCTAAATATATTTTGTAACTGTTGATGTTAGTTATACATAAATCTAATAATCGGCCCATAATATTTTTAAATGCATTAATTTGAAAATAATTATAAGTATGTAAAAAATTTGATAAATAAAAGTTAGGTAATGTTTGGTTACCCGACTGCGCAGGTCTTACCCCAGCGCCGCTCATACCCCACTCAAAGGTAGGTAAATTAAAATCTCCTATTAATATAAAATTACTTAAATTTGCTGTTTGTAAATAATCACGTATTAAATTAAAATACATGCTATATGTTGCATTATTCGCACTAGGAGGTATATAAACGGCGCTCAACGTAAAGTTAAAATCTCCGACCTGTACTTGTAGAATAACGTGGTCCACTATAGGTGGTAGGCATTGTGCCGAGACAAACAGTGTCGTGGCCGAAACCGGCACAGCGAGGAGTGACCGGTGCACCGCCACGAGTACCCCACCGCCGTCGCTTCGACCCGTGGCAGATCTGTTGCGATAGCCCCTATATACATGGTATCGAGAATCAATAAATTCATTGTTATTTATGTCAGGATAAAACCATGTTTCAGTGAGTACAATAACAGAATAATTATATGCCAAAATATTTATATAAATAGTATTCAATTTGGTTCTAAGTCCTCGGCAGTTTTGGTAATAAATGGAGAAATCATTGTGCTTATTATCGAATTTTAATGTCGATAATAAAATGTGTTTTTTTAATATTCTAAGAACCGAAAGCAAAATTAATATGACAGCTGTCAGTGAATACATACCCACATCCATCCCCAGACCAATTTCTAGGAGAAAATTGTTATGAATAAAATGCAATAAATAACGTTTGTGCTTATGATTATAATGTTTATTTAACATAACAGTACCAAAATATACTGCGAGATAGCAAAAAGAGTATATTACGAGTACATACTTGGCCATACAGTCACAATAACTAAAGTTTGCCGTTACAGGCATTAACCATAAATTAAAAAAGTATATTGCCTTATGTACACTCATAGATTAATAATTGGTCTCCGCTGCGCTACGACTAGATACCGTCGGCATACTACATAAATTCGCAACTAAAACCATGCCGAAACCGGCATGGTTGCAGCATACCCGCGTCAGTCATGCCGCGACCGATGAGTGAGTTGGATGTCTAGATAAATATAAAATTTAATGTAAAAGTAGACGCAAAATGTGCAGTTTGCGTAGTCAAACTGTGTAAGAATAATACTAAAAGAAATAAGGAAGATACTGGTATTACATACCATCAATAAGTATTGTATTATTTCGAAATATGGACATAAATTACTTACGAAAATAATATAACCCTAAAATATGGCGCGAAGTACCGCTCGGTGCTCAATGTTGCCGTGTATTAAATAATCCCAAATTCCCCGAGGTTTCGATTTTTATTATTTAGATATTTTGTTTTTTAACTCCCGACTCTAAAAGAGAGATGTTGTAATTTTGACTTTTTCTGACAATTTTGTCTGTCTTTAACATAAAGCGGGGTGCGTGCGTAATGTGTATGATAAGTGTTAGGCTATTGTGCTATGAGGCGGGATAATTAAATAAACTCAATATGTAATTTAACACTATAATTAAAAGTTCAGCACAATTAAATAGAACAAATACAATACAAGCACACCGACAACTTAAAGATTAACAGAAGGTTATGATAAGCACAAAATACAGGTGAGAAAAGTGAAGGAACGGATCAAGCGGGAAATGAGTTTACGTAAGCGCGCGAATGCGAGCGCAAACAACGTGCGTTCAGTCTCAAGATTAGAAGTATTCGGACTGGCGAGCGAGCCGGCGAGACGCACGGATCGCCGTGGCGTGGGCTGCGCGCATCGTCCGAGCCGATCGCAGCGGCTGACATGCATGCGCGCGCATCGCATTCGCTATCTATATAAAACAACAACACTTGTCCGCTTGTTCGTTGACATTAAAAATATACAAATTTTTAAGTTAAATTATCTGAAATTAACAAGTTTTAGTATTGCAGTTTATTTAAAATATTTACAAGTAATTATCAAAATAAAAAACTTATAATACTAATACTATACAACTTAATAAAACTATAGCTTCCTTTTTAATTAAAAGACGTGGACGCACGCCACAAACATCTTATTTCTTTAATGCTGATCTGGGAGAAAAGTAAATACGTGGAATGTACTACTGCTTCTCTTCCCGCGCAGACCATATAAGCCGGCCGAGGAAGTGGGCGAAAATCGAAGAACCATACCTATCAGTAGGCGATGCGACTAGCAACCTATCACTATTTTGATTCCATTTCCATTTCCACTTTACGCCGACCAACATTCTAAATATGGCCTTTAGGTAGTTGGTACCCCGTAGGGTATTGTTGCAGGATAATTGATTAATCGAATTTGGTTGTTTTTTTTAAATAATCTATGATATCGAAAGTATTGATATAATTAATTTAATCGAATTTTGACAATTAATCGATTATTAACTTCAATATCAAACAATTAGTCGATTATTGAAATGGGTTGATATAAATTATATCGATTTAATCAACAAAGGTAATCGTTCATATCAATGGTTATTAATCGATTATGTATCTGTAGTATTGATTTTTGAGAATTTATGAAAAAAAAAAAAAAAAAAAAACAGTTATTTATTGAAAAGGTACAATATAACTTATGACTATTTTATATGTAGAACAAAGCAAACCAAGAGCGAAGTGGAATGTACCTAACGAATTCAGAGCCACTGAATCCAAACTCTTTTCAGTTTTTGCAGTTCTGTTCATCCGACAAGTCATGTGCTCCGCTCCATTTTTGAGAACCATGTTCTCAAGATAATGAGTATTGTACCTTAAAACCAAGAGATTTTTCTTTTTTTTAAAAAGAGCACTTATTTCCCAAGCTAGTTAAAGACTGTAATTTGGGAATAAGAAAACATTGTTTTAAAAGTATGCTCGATTACTCGTACTATTTATTACGATTATAAACTAATTTTAAATTTTGGGAGTTCGAGCCGTGTAATAATAAATAAGTATGCATGGATGTGTACTTGTGTGTAAAATAAGTGAGTGTGTTTATGTGCAGGAAGATTGGCAGAGGTAAATAGTATTTGCATTCTATACGATGAACTCCAACAGTTTCTCAGTCTCCAAGTAGTTCTTGGGTAATAGCCACGAGTATAGTTTATCTTTACAGGAGTACCTAGAACAAGGATAAATGTTGCCGAGCCAAAGCTGTTGTATGTTCTACCGCCGGACAAACTCGATCTGCTCGTCTTTTGCGTATATATATTGTAGGGTCATAGGGCAAAGATTTATGCTTTCTCAAAATAGTGAGCATAACAAATAACTGTCTCACCGTCAACAACTTCGCATCCTTATAAAGTTGTGTAGTTGGATACTGAAAGGGCTTCCGAAAATAACCTTTAGTACCGCTCTTTGAGCTCGCTCTAATGACAACATCGCCGTCTTTCCAGCTCCTCCCCATATTGTAATACCATAAGTAATATAGGATTGGCATAGGGCAAAATAAACTAATTTTAGTGTTGCCTCATTTGCAATATCTCGTAGATTCTTAAATATGAAAATAAGTTTCCTTACTCTTGGTATCAATGACGAAATATGTGAATTCCAGTTAAGAATCTGGTCAATATGTATGCCCAAATACTTTATACACGTTGTTCGGAGAACAGGTTGGCAGCCACATGTTGGGGAAAGTAGTCCGCATCTATGAGCTTTGACGACAAAATTAGTCAGCGATGGAGAGAAGCAGACTTTAGTTGCAAATGTCAAGAAGTGAGTTTTTTGGATGTTAATAGTTAGAAGGTTAACGGTAAGCCAAGTTATAACTACAGACAAGGCATATTCAGCCCTTTTACGAACTTCATCCCAATTGGAACCATTGATTATAAGAGCTGTATCATCCGCATAGACAAAAACCCTGCAGTGAGGTAGGCGCAAGAGACACAAGTCATTTACGTATATTGTGAACAATGTAGGACCCAAGATACTTCCTTGCGGTACTCCAAATACAAGCCTGCTTTCATCACTAATGTAGTCTCCAATTACTACTGATTGAGTGCGATTTGTTAAGTAATCCCGAAAGAGGTTAAGAGCCATACCTCTGATTCCGATGGCTTCTAGTTTGTGTAGCAAAATTGGTACAGAAACAGTGTCGAAGGCCTTGGAGAGATCCAGAAATGTACCCAAGCACCTTACCCCCTCGTCCATGCAACCGACGACATGACCTTTTCCAAGACCTTCGACATAACCGGAAGCACAGAAATAGGTCTATAGTTACTGGGACAGCCTCTATCTCCGCCTTTGTAGATTGGGTGTACTAAAGCCGTTTTAAAAGCATCAGGAAACGTTCCAGTTATTAGAGACAATTGACAAATGTGAGCGATGAGAGGCACAAAGATATCTCGTAAAGTTTTTATTAGGCGTGTTGAGATGCCATCACAACCCACGGCACAATCATCACGTAGATTTTTTATTATAGTGTCAATTTCCGCATAGTCGACATCCAGAAGAGCAAATGATTCCAAAGGAACATTCGGGGTATCAACAAGGTAAAGGAAAAATAATCGATTAATGGATTAACAACAATACCAAGCATTTCAGGCACCGATACTATACAGATATACCGGAACTCGGCGGCGGGATGTACAGCGGGCATAACACAAATCATCGTCATTCAACTCATACAGAAAAAAATTACAGAAATATATTATCAATAGTATCAATATCGATACTATCGATATATGATCACTATCGATACCTTAGATTATATTTTCAACTATCAAAGAATCGATTATTATTCGATGTGTAATGTATTTTCCGGCAACACTACTATATGGAAAAAGGCCATGATAATATCTACTCGTATGTACAAGATGTTTGCCGCAGCTCCGCTGGCGTCAAAAGGTAGCCTATGTTTGACTCCGGGTCTTGAACTATATCCGTACCAAATTTCATGAAAATCAATTCAGCGGTTTAGTTGTGAAAGAGTAACAAACATCCATTAATACTTACAAACTTTCGCGTTTATAATATTAATAGGATGTGTATGTCTATTTATTTATCTGTATTTAAACCCGGGTTACAACTAAAAAGAGGTCAGTAATCAATTAGCTCCAAGCTAAATAGAAAATTAAAGTAACGTTAACATACTGTACTGTGTAATAATAAATCAAAAGAAAGTTTTTCTGCAATTTTAGGATTCAATATTAGAATTATAAAATAAAGTAGACAAAAACTAACCATTTCCCCTACCTTATCTCCGAAACTATCGATTCCAGAATTTCGATTCATAAATTACAGGAAAACCTATGAGATAATTTTAAATTTGTTTAGGAGGTCCAAATAAAGACAAATAAAAAATAGTACAGAACCCTCTACACGCGAGCCGACTCACACTTGGCCAGTTTCATTTAATTTCATTTTAAAGGTTTTCCTGAGCTACTTTTTATAATACGTAACAAGACCGCAGCAATTAATAATTTTCCCATTGGTCGGGCACCAGTCAAGTAGCTGGCAACACCATAATCGACGCTAGTGTGCGTCTTTGCACATTGTTTTACACACACTTTCCTATTAAGTGGCCGCATTCTAGAAACTGATTTTTCTTCACAGCGCGGTATCTAGTCGAGCGCGCGAGACCAATTATTAATCTATGTGTACACTATTAGTTTCGCAAATGCCCCAACAAAACTCCACTAATAATTTTTCCATTAACCGCATGCATGGTTGAATGATTGTATCACATCCCTCCACGGAAAACAGATGTTTAAAATGTATATATTTGTGAGTTTGTTTTGTAACATGTGTTACAAAATATAAATTATTTATAATTTGGAACATAAGAGATGTTAAAATATTAATTTTATAATAAAAAATACTATAAATTCCTTTAATGTAAGGTATATGGTTAACTCTAAGAGGGCTTACTCGTTTAATTCTCAACATATAATATCTAGAAATAGAAGTATAAGGTAAATAGACTTTTACAATTATTTTAATCTTAACCGCCATAGGGATAGACAAAAGTATCAGTGCACTTAACCAATAAAAATAAAAGGTAGGAAACATGGAATTAACTAAAATATTATTTAATTGTATTAAGGTCCAATTCGGAACGTATTCCCAACTCTGGAGCCGTATCAGACTTACGAACGAGAATAATGCCATGTTTGATCCAAGTGTATTTATACTCAAATTTTCTTGCTCTGTCACGACACTCGCGAAATAGCTTCTTGTTTTGAAGGGTTAAGTGCTCGTTAACGTACACTTTTTGTGGTTCTCCTGTCTTAATGCCCAGCTGTTCCGCATGTAGACCTTTCACGGAACGAGATGCAGCCAAGATGTTGTCACGTAGCAACCTGGTGGTAAACTTAACGATCACGTTTTTGGGGCGAGTGTCATTCCTGTCGGCATGAGGCACACGGTGGACCGCCACAATGTCCGATGCAAGTATTTGTTGCTTAATTGCCACCCCCAGACTAGTCACTATGTTAATTAGGTTTTCGTTCCGCCTATCTGGCAAGTTTACTATTTCAATGTTACGTTCCCGTGATTGCTGTTCCATTATATTCAGCTTAAACTCGATCCTGTCTACTTGTTCTTGCGTAATAAATGTTTTTGATAACTTGTTTTCAATATCCTTTAACAGCTCATCGAAAGCATCCTGACGTGCGTCTGAGTTACCAAGAGATTTGTCAATGTCGGCTAAGTGCTTATTTATGTCATCGAAAGAGTTCTTGAAGGAGGCGTTATCGCTGCGCAAGCAAGAGATCGTGCTATTTATTGTCTCCAGGGATGCCGATATCTTAGTCCACTCAGCAGTAAGCGAGTCCAGGGCAGACTTGAGGGAGGAAGAGATAGTATCAGATATGTTCTGGTTTATTTTCTCCATATCAAGATTGGTTTTCTGCACGAGCAAGCTCAAACGAAATTCGAGATTGTCATCAGGTTGTTTGCGTTTTCGCAAAATATTTTTTGGCGAGTCATCCATTGTTGCATCAATTGTGGATAGGTCCGGGTTAGACGACGAGAACTTCGGAGGCGTTCGAGCTGTCATCGTAAATAGTCTATGCACTTGTCGTATTGCTACTATATGTGTGAGCAGCGCCAGTGATATTTTCGTCTCTTTAGCCTTCGGAGCTTCGGTAAGGACTCCCCACTCCGTCCCGTTAACACCGCTCAACAAAAATAATAGGAAGCAATGACGAAAAAGGATGGTAATATGTTCTGCACTATTTAAACACAGTTCACTAGTAAACATTAAAATGATACTTATGAAAATATACACAAGGACGATAATCGCTCCAAATGCAAATTAGGAACAAAATAATTTTTAGTACGCGTCTTCTCTCAACGACTCTCACGCGAAGATTGACAATTGATCAACTACAGGAAAGCAATCAGGCCCTACAGTCGACAGTCAGAGAAGTTACAAATAGGCTTGGTGAAATGGAACAACATATGAGGGCAAACAATGTGAAAATAAATGGTATCCCGGAACACTCAAGCGAAAACCTATCTACATGCCAAAACTGTAGATTATAACATTAGATCCAAGCGATATCCTTACGTTAGGTCTAAGTCAAGGGTGTTATTTCCAAGCATCTGTCCGATGGCTCTTCCTTAGCTTAAGAATACTTCCGATGGGCAGCAGCATCGGAAGTACGATAAGCCGCTGAAACTGCGCTCGCCAACCCGCCTGCCAAGCGTGGCGAGTATGGCAACAACCCTCAATTAACGGGGTGGCCCAAGTCCAGCAGTGGACTGACTGCGGCTGTAACGACGACGACGATATCCTAACGACCACACGTGTTGCTAAACTGCGCAAAGATAATGCCCGTCCCCGTGCAGTTATTGTCAAGTTCCGGAACCGCACGATCAGAGGCGGGCTACTGGCGGCAGTTGCCAAATTTAACAAGGCGAATCCCGAAGAAAATCTGGCATCTCAACATCTGGGGTGCGGTGGAGCTAGGGTCTCTGTATGTGTATCCGAGCATCTTAGCCCATCTAACAGTAATACGGCTAATTTCAGAAACACTCGTACTTTAATAATGTTGTACGTATAATACACTAGTTAGAAGTCACCTTGAATTTGCGAGTGTTGTTTGAAATCCCTGTTACAAAAAGCATACTGACAGCATTGAGCGCGTTCAAAGGGTCACACGACAATTGGCTTACAAAACTTTTAACTTTAGTCATAGAAACGAATACACTTACCGCTTATCAAAATGTAATATGATATCCTTATCGGATTTCCGTAAGTTGCTGGACGCAATATGCCTTTACAAGGTTGTCCGCGGAGCAATTGATTGTCATCACGCTCTCTCGGATAAGATCAGTGTAACGGTACCCCGACCAAACGCCCGTAGAAAGGTTACAAACACATCAATTGTCCCACGAGCAAATACTAACCTTGGCAGACATGCGCCCTTGCCCAGAATTCTTTCCTCTTGCAATAAAATTAATTAGAAATGCGACCTAGATAATTTCCACGATTCTAGACATTTTTTTTTTATTGACATCTTACTTGTATCTAAATTCAACAATAAAGGCTTTTTATCTTATCACGACTCATTGTGTACTTTCAAATCGAATTTTCGAGGGGATGTCATGTTAATTTAATTTAGTATTGACTTAATTTGATCTTATAATTCAAATTCAAGTCAAATTTAATTTCATTCTATACTACTATACTACTTCTATATATATATTTAATTAATTTCAAATTCGATTTATATCTAAATTATTTCATTTCCAAATTCAATTTACAATATTTGATTAATTTTGCTTGCTGCCAAAATGTTTCTGAATGCTGTGTTCACTGTAATTGGGTTGCATGCTAGCACATTTCTGGGAATGTTTATTGTATGTTATTACATGTAACCTGTTGGTATAAATGTGTTTAATTTTCTATTTAGCTTGGAGCTAATTGATTACTGACCCCTACTACTAGTTGTGACCCGGGTTTAAATACAAATAAATAAATAGACATACCGTAAAGGTGGAAAATGGAATCAAAATAGTGATAGGTTGCTAGTCGCATCGCCTACTGATAGGTATGGTTTGTTTGATTTTCGCCCATTACCTCGGCCGGCTTGTATTGTCTGCGCGGGAAGAGAAGCAGCTAGTAAATTCCACGTTTTTACTCGTCTCCCAGACCAGCGTTGAAAAAATAAGATGCCATAGACAGACTGACAAAATTGAAGTCAAAATTATTATTATTAAATATAACATCCCTCCTTCTTTTGGGGTCGGGAGTTAAAAAACAAAATATCAAAATAATAAAAATCGAAACCTCAGGGAGTTTGGGATTGTTTTAATACACGGCAACATTGAGCACCGAGCGGTACTTCGCGCCATATTTTAGGGTTTTATTATTTTCATGAGTAATTTATGTCCAATTTCGAAATTATACAATACTTACTGATGGTATATAATGCCAGTATCTTTCTTATTTCTTTTAGTATTATTCTTACACAGTTGGACTACGCAAACTGGCATTTTGCTTCTGCTTTTACATTAAATTTAAAATTTGTTTAGACGTCCAACTCACTCATTTTCGCAGTCGTTGAGTCATAACCATATTACACACACACATTCACATTTTTTTCAGGCTGCATCTGACACAGCCTAACGACTACTATTAATTGCTCGCTCAAGATAGAAAATGCCACTAAATGGCGACCAAGCCAATACGGGTCGCGATTCACCGTCTCTTGACAAACGCGTATCCGTAACGCGTGTCATGCTCGGCTATCGAGCTCATCCTTACTAAAAAACGTGTAGGTATTGTCTAGAATATAATAAACATGTTTCATACCACTTTGTTTTTTAGAAATGTATGTCCCAGGCGTGTTAGACAAGTTAATTAACTGCTTGCAATCGCATTTATTTTAAATTATAAACAGAATAAAAATATACCCTATTTGTGAATTGTTTTTAATACGAGTATACGTCACAATGACATAATAAATGGTCACCTATCACAATTAGGAAAAATAGCAATATCAATTGTATTTACCTGTTTTACAAAAAGCACGGCCATTCCCCGCCTCATAGTTTGCACCTCTGAGAAGCCTATCATCTGGACAATTATATTCATAATCAAGATCAACAAAGCCACAATAAGAATTGCATTAAAAAAGTTAAAAAAAGGGATGTTGAGAAATTGCCAAGTTTTACAAGAGTTTCGTTTTTCGATCCATATTTTAAACATTTTTTTTACTTTTATCAATTTATCTAATGTTGGTTTATTTAAGTAACACATTATTTATATTTGTCATTGTAGCGTTTTACCGGTAATAGTCTTGCTGTTTTTGAATTTTGATATTATATAATTATTTCAGACTGGTTTAACATTGCAGATAAATATGTACCCAGTCTGGATGTGAGGACATAGTAACATTCATGTTTGGTTATTATTTATAGCAACTTAATTAAATTAATTGTATAATTCGATGAAAATATTCATCCAATAAAAAGAAAATACACGAAACCTAATTCAAAATGTGAGATTTTTATTATTATTTCGTACTGTTGCCTGTTGGTCTAGAAAATATCCGACGTTTCGATTACATCAGCTACATGCATTTCTTCTGCTTGTCATTTGTACTTACATTCATTCTGACTTTTTTCTATGACTAAGTATGTAATTTTCTTTTCGTAGATCTTCATCTGTATATGAGCGTGTTTTCTAATTTATTTCTTCAGCTTGCTTGTTAAATTCAGGCCGCTGGGCCATCGGACTAATTAAGATTTTCGACCAACAAAACTAATTGCAAGAAAACAAGCAGACTTGGCGATGACACTGCCGTGCATACATATTAAGTGAAGTGACAAGGTATTGCACGCTGATCATTTTGATCATGATTTGCTTTTATCGTTTTTTCTTTAAACAATTGGTGATAGGAACATAATTTCTAATATCAATGTAAGAAATACGTTAATTTCAAAACAAATAGCTCATGGTGAATTTTGTATGTTTTTTTTGTTTTAGTTGTAAAACGTCTCTTTCTATAAAAAGTACCTTTATTGTATACTAGCTGTTTCCCACAGCTCCATCTGCGTCAAAAAGTAGCCTATGTTTGACCCCGGGTCTTCAACAATATTCAGACCAAATTTCATCAAATCCGTACAGCGGTTTGGCCGTGAAAGCGTAACAGACAGACAGACTTTCGCATTTATAATACTAGCTGTTTCCCGCAGCTCCGCCTGCGTCAAAAAGTAGCCTATGTTCGACCCCGGGTCTTCAACTATATTCATACCAAATTTCATCGAAATCCGTGCAGCGGTTTGGCCGTGAAAGACAGACAGACAACTGCCTCCATGGTCCGGTGGTTAAAGCGTTCGCCTTCGACCCGGGGGTGGTGGGTTCGATTCCTACCGGAAGCGTACTTTGTTTAGTTGGTTCCAGTTTGGTTAGGACCACGTTAGGACTTTGCAGGCTTGAATCACCTGATTGTCTGATAATAAAAAGGATTCCGTGCTTCTGAAGGCACGTTAAGCCGTTGGTCCCGGCTGCCATTTGGTAGTCGTTAAAGCAACCACGTCAGAGGCCGAGAGGCGGTTCCAAACAACTCTGACACGCTGTGTACATGGTCGATAGACATTGTAATCTACACGAAATGATGATGATGATCTTGTTTCATCTGTGACTCCACTTCGGCCATTAGCATATCGCGTGATTATATTCAAGTCTGTTTCGTGTAGGGCCTTTAGATACTCTAATAGTTAATGGAAGTCTAATAAATCTATTATTGGACGTAATGGCTTAATAATGAGTTTGACCGAGTAGTTTCTCGGAGTGCCGTAAGAGGCGACTAAGGGATAAACAGGCGTCTCAATTTAATTGCCCGAGCGAGCGAAGCGTCTCTACTTCGAATTTTTGAATCATTCTCACTAGTTCCATTGGCAAATAGTTCCATGGAACAAGTGAGATTTTTTTCTCAGTAGTTCCATTGGCTTTGATAAAGGTTGCTTTTACATTGGTTCAAATTTAAGATTTTTTGAGTGATAATGTTATATTGCAATAATACAATATTAATGAAAATAGGTTAATCATTTTCCTTGGATGTATAAATTGTTTTAATATTTTAATTGTTATTTATTATTAAAAAATATATAATTTTGCATGTTTTTATTAATTTAAAATATATTGTACGTCCAAATTGGGCAAATCACAGTGATACCGATAAAGAAAACTGTATAACCTTGCAAACTACCTGTGTTTCACAATAAAGATATCTTGTATTTGTATTTGGTTTGTTTCAATATATATATATATTAGAGGTTTCTAACGTGATGCCGCAACTTGACACATTTTTTGCTCTTATATTGCAAACGCTGGCTTAACCGTGTGAGATAGATCAAAATAATGTACTACAGTTTACAAAGATCTACAAAGAAGTTCGCGATACCATATGTCTAACTATTGCAGTTACGTCAGAGCTACTTTTTCAGTTTAAATTTGCAACAGTAACGCCGGTACAATCTAGGCTACATTATTCGTTTCACTATATTGATCCTTATCCAAATTAATCATTTCATATTCAAGACTGTTTTAATACCTGTAGAATACTCTTTGAATGAATGAAATCGGACATTCCAGTCCAAAGATATTACGGACTTTGTTTTGAATTTCAATCACTTGGCGTGGCGCGGACGCAAAACCCAGACGAAGCGATACGAGTACTAAGTCCGTTTTCTTCCCGTAGTGCGTGGGGTTCCCTAATGTTTGACAAAAACGATAGAATAATGATCATTTTAAAAATAACTATAGAAAAGCCAATCATTTGACAAACCTCACATTTACAACCAATCAATCAATTAATCATTTATTTATTTGTTAAACATAGGTACATGATTTAGATGTTTTACAGTGAATAAGACACACTATGTTTTGCTATTTTTTATTTAATACTAATATGGTCACAGGCTCACAGCCAAAACAATTCCAAATTAAAGTCAAAAGTATAAATTTCATGCACAAACAATATAAGAATTAAGGTGATTATAGGCGATTAATAAACATGTCATATAATTCATTATGCAATAGTGATGTCAATACTTACAAATTGACATTAAAAAAATCATTAACGCTGTAGTAACATTTGTCAATTAATTTCTATAGAAGTTGTTCCTTAAACAGATAAGTATTTAAATCCTTCAGGTCATTTGGTAACTTATTATAAATTTTTACCGCCATACCCATAACATATTTCTTGACTAATTTAAAATTTAATTTTTGATTGCATAATGTGTGCCTGTAAAGGGACCGTGTCGGATTCTTTTTCAGTGTTGATAACTTTACAAACAATCCTAAATTCAGTCTAACAAATGTAGCCATTTCATATATGTATAGTGAAGGAAATGGCAGTATTTTATATTGTTTGAACATCGGTATATAACTATCACTGGTCTTCAAACCATACATAGCACGTATGCAGCGTTTTTGTGCTTTAAATATAGTCTCCCTGTCGGTACAGTTTCCCAAAATATGATTCCGTATCGAAGTATTGATGCGACTAGCCCATGGTAGGCAGTAAGTATTGCATCTCTTTTTGCAATTTATAAAGCGCAGATGCAGATTTATTAAGTTTTTTAATAATTTTAACATGTTCAGACCATTTAAGTTGATAGTCAATAGTGATCCCTAGAAATTTTGTTTCTTTTACTACGTCTAATTTTGTGTCATCATACTTAATGTTTATTACTGAATTAGAATTTCCAGGTTTAAAATGCATAATGCAAGTCTTGTTTAAGTTATATACTAAATTATTCATGTCAAGCCAATTCATTACATTACTTAGAGCATAATTTATATTTATTTCTTGGTCATTTTGGGTTTTGCTCTTTATACATATAGTTATTTCGTCAGCAAAGAGTATCATGGGCTGATTTGTTACACCTGGCAGATCGTTAATATAAAGTATAAAAAGCAACGGTCCCGAGACACTTCCTTGTGGCACTCCACTAACCATAGTCCGAATATCGGAAGTGTATTTAGTTTCCATTTTACTTTTAGGACAAATTCTTGTTATTTCTGTTACTTGTTGTCTATCACTTAAATATGATTTTATAAGATTCAGCACATTACCCCATAAACCACATGCTTCAAGTTTCTTTAGCAGCTTCTCATGATTTACATAATCAAATGCTTTGGTCATGTCTGTAAAGACAACACTAACAGGTTCTTTATTATTAATACTTGCGAGAATTATATTTAAGAAATCAAAAATTGCCATATATATTGATTTATTTTTCCTAAAATCATTTTGCTCGTTTCTAAGGATATTTTTTTTCACGTATTGCACTTTTCAAATATTTTTGAAAATATCGATGGAATAGCAAGGTCTAAAATTGTTTACATCGCTTTTACCATTTTATTAAAAAGTGGTTTGATGATATTTTTTTTTAATTTATCAGGGTTGTTCCACGCATAAATTTAATATAAAGCTAAGGGGTTCTGCTATATTAACCGCAACATATTTCAAAATTTTTGTTAAGACATCGTTAATACCCACACTATTTGTATTTTTAAGTGATTTAATAGCTATTAATATATCATCTGATGTAACTGGTGGCATGAACATAGAGTGTAAAGTACGATTTTCAGGAATTGTTGAGTTGTAGTTAGTATTGTCATTAGTTGAAGTTTTTATTTGATCTACAAAGTGATTATTAAAAGTATTTGCAATTTCCACTGGGACTGTAAAAGATTTATCCTCATATTCTAATTTTAAAATTTGTTCTTTTAATAAACGAGACCTACATTTATTTATAACTTTCCATGTAGCTTTATTTTTGTTTAGAGCAGTATTTATGTAGTAGTTTTTTTGAGATTTCTCAGTCATTCTAATAATTCTTTTAAAAAGCTTTGAGTAGGTTTTAAGCTTAAGTTTATTTGATGATGTAGGGGAATGTCTATACAGCCACAAAAATTGTCTTTGCTTTTTGCTACATATCTTTATACCACGCGATCATTTTACATGGAAAGCAACGGTCATATAACAAGCGAAAATAGTGTATAGAATAATTGTATGCTTCGTTTGCATCTCTCATGTTATACATTTCTGAAAAAGTCAAACTGCCTATGTGATTTTTTAATTTAAGCATATTTTCAGTTGAAAAATCGCGTTTTTTAATTCGCCAAAATGTTACGTGATTACTTTTCTTTACTGAAATTGTCAATAGTTGTGCTGTATGATCTGACATACCAAAATCAAACACTTCATGTTTATATTTTTTTTTATATTGTGTGCAAAGTTATCAATACATGTCATACTAGCAAGTCGAGTTGGTTGATTTATCATTAATTTCAAATTTTAACTTAGAAGAAGGTATACAAAATCCAATGTAACATTATTTCTCTTCAATCTGTCAATATTAAAGTCTCCGCAAATTATAATATTTTTTATATGACTTACATACAATTGTTTGAGTACAATTCCCAATTTGTCACAAAACATATTTAAATTGCTAGATACAGATGTTCTACATATGCATATAAATACAATATCTTCTGGAATTAACTTTATACCACAGCATTCGAAGCAGTTTGGGACAGATTGTTTAGAAACTTCCGGTAGATCCTGAGCCTGTAAACTGGTTCTTATCAAGATACATGTATCTTCATGTTCATGAACCGCCTCTTCTTTTGCTGTTTCTACAGTAGGATGCGACGAGATGGTTATTTGGCACTGTTACAAGGTCTTCTTCTCCAGATAGTACATTGCATAACAGAAGTTATGCAGAGAACATCAGGAGTTAAATTTTTGAACGTTAAGTGATCTATGTGAATAGTAAGCATATCTGTTTTGTTTATCAAACCAGAAATGTTTTGATGCAGTAAATTTATAATTTTAAGCGAGAAAAAACGTGTCGCTTTTTGTATTTTTGTTTAATACTTGTTCACATATTTGATTATTATTATGTAGATGGACTGGCTGAGACGGGGGGTGACATGGCACATCAGTTTCGACGTAACTGATCTCTGCTATAGTATCCTTCAGCAGGCCTATTATTTGATTCACTCCATAATTATTAATGGTGCCTCTTTGCCTAGTAAACATATTATAGTCATAGGTCAATACAGAGTTGGAATCGAGGATGTATGTATGGTGAAATGTTTCCGATTCTAGTAGAGTAGATTATTACCAAACATATTACTTTAAAAGTAATAATTTAACAAAACACAGATTTTAGAAATGTTGCTTTTTGCAAATATTGCAAATGTCTAATTATTTATTAATACAAAAATGTTTAGGATAGTCTCCCGTACAAAAATCGTGTTTTTTTTGCAGTTTTCATAGACAGAACCCTTCGTGTGCGCAATTGACCGGCTTTATTTATATACAAATTTATTGACGCAGTCACTAGCGCCTACGTTATTACATTGTCATGGTAGTGGCACTATTCGCGAGGTCTACTGTTCATACAACTACTAGTTGTATATACATACCTCTTTCTAAATGGTAACATTATCAACATCAATCGAGGAAGTCTGATGTCAAGCAGACGGCCAGTCATAAAAATAATGCCAAATTATGATTGTTAGAGAGATTGAAAATTATAATAGGGAGCCCGGTATGCAAATGTTATATCGGGAAAACGGTAAAATGGTAATAATGATGCTAGGAAATAGAAAAAAATATTCTACTTACTTGCATAATCGACCTTTAATCACACATTTTTGAATTTTTCCACAAGTCAATACAAAATTAAATATCTATCAATTTTATACAAATTATTTAGTATAAATACAATAACAAATTTAATCGCTCCTTAAATTATAATAAAACTTAAATCTAAATGTATTAGTAAAAAATCACTCTCCTCAC
This sequence comes from Euzophera pinguis, assembly GCA_947363495.1. Classification (NCBI taxonomy): domain Eukaryota; kingdom Metazoa; phylum Arthropoda; class Insecta; order Lepidoptera; family Pyralidae; genus Euzophera; species Euzophera pinguis. The sequence goes on along the minus strand of OX376179.1, from coordinate 76,091 downwards.
GCTAACATTTTAGCTCTAGCATCTTCATCTTCATTGTCCACTATTTCATTGTCTTTGAATTTACCATGATTGAAATAATCCTCGATTTCCTGTAAGGTTCTGTCTTTCGTCTCAGGCAAAATAAAGAATAAAATAATCAAAAGTACAGCTGTGGTCAAACCAAAGACTGTAAACGTTCCGTAGACGTTCAAGCTTACTAACATGTATGGAGTCATTAATAGACCAATATTTATAGCTACAGACATTAAAATACCAGCAAGACAACAACCTGCACTCCTATGAGCTAATGGGAATAATTCACCCCACAAAGCTAAAGGTATAGGAGTGCAACCTAAGTTAGCTAATATAAAGTATATTACAAAAAAAACAATAGATATCCATGAGTACTCAGGTGAAATAAAATTAATAGATTGTAAGAACAACAAAAGACATAATAATAACAAAACTGCTACTGAACTAAAACCTGTTGAAAATAAAAGAGTACGCCTTTTCATAATCCTTACTAATACTGATGAAAAGGTAGCGCTAAATGTTGTAATCAGATCTATAGTTAAAATGTAGTAAAATGACTGAGTTTTGTTGCCCGTTATCTTCTCGATAATTTGAATAGCATATGCAGGATATATGTGTCTCCCAGAAGTTTCTAATACCATAATTGCTACCATTACTATTACAAGAGGTTTGACGAAGTCTTTTCTCAAGAATTTCTTTAAAAAGTCTTTTGTTTGTTCCGCAAAACTGCTGCTTGTTTCATCATTGTTTATTCTCTGCGCCCGAATCATCAACTTCAATTCGGTCATTGCTTTTTCACCATTTCCCCTCAACCAAATGAATGTTTCCTGTGATTTCTCGAACTGCCTCTTCGAGGCCAACCAAGCTGGGCTTTCGGGCCATGTACAAATAATACCTAAGGCCACCATATAAGGAACTAAAGCAATTAAAGCTATCGTTCTCCATTTCACAAAAAGTCCTAATATGTGTACAATCATACTTCCTAAACAAACTGCAGCCGTTTTTAGATTCAAGAACATTCCCCTGTTCTCTGGGTCAGTGAATTCTCCAATGACGACAGCACCAAGTGCCACCGTTCCACCGGCTGTTATTCCACCTAGAATCCTACAAGTTAGTAGAAGAGGGACGTTGTTGGCAAAATAGATCAGGATCCATCCTAGTGAGCCGGGGATGATGATCAACGCGTGAGCTGTCTTTCGGCCCCATTTGGTCATCAGATACGATGACAAGAGGAATCCAGGGATACCAGCCAATCCCACAGATGATGCTGAAATCAAAATTGTTGAGTATAAAATTATTTTTGTTATGGGTAGATAAAAGTTAAAAAGGAAATTAAGTTAATATAACAGAATATTAATTAATTCTCCTTTGGTTAGAACTCCCAGAAAACATTCGATCACATTCCACCCAAAGGTTTAGCGTCAGGTCATAAAATATAACCCGAATCTTATTACTTGTCCATATTCTTCGTGTTGTCGAGTCGAAAGGGCGAAATATTTAGGTTTATCTAAACAAATAAGTGGCCACAGTGGCGGTTAAAGATACGTTACGTTCTTGCGTGACCCAGGGTTTACGGTTCAAGGGTTCGAAGGTTGAGATGTATCTGGAAAAACTGATGGCTAAGAAAGTAAAAATGTATGGATACTCACATATCCAGGCGATTGTCTTCAAGTCTGCCTTGATCGGAGAATCAGGAGCCATGAGCGCGTGCACCAGGCAGGAAGAGTAGCTGAGGAGCATTCCCTGACCCATCATGTTCAGGAGCACCGCCGAAACGGTCCATGCCTTAAAAAAAACCTAGATTAATTTGTTTAAGGGATTTCGTTTGGCTGATACAAAAATGTTACTACTGATGGTGATGAACAAGTTTCTGAAAGGTGTTTACTATGTGTTTCATAAGAAAATACTATGGAAATAGAAAGAGATGCTCGATAAATTCTTTTGCTCGATATTTTGAAAACTAAAAGTCTTGTTCGCAGAAGAACTATCCGCTATTGCCGAACTATTTACTTTATTATATGGTGATTGTTACATAAAATATATTCACGGGGCAAAAACATTGAGAAAGGAACGTCATTCATCCTTTCTCAATGGTCAAAAAACACAAAGAAAATATCGTCAAATTCGAAATACGAATATATTTTTCATTTTTAGGCGCATGAGCCCAAATTACTGGCTAGGAGTAGTAAGTAGTCGCTATGGCCGAAACCGGTCGGTGATCATCATCATCATTTAATTAGTTGAAACGTGTACGTACATTCATCACTTTGCTCAATCATCATCATTACGAGTAGGTTACATTGTCAGTCGACCATGTACAGTACATCCTGGTGTCAAACTTGTGCTCTCAGCCTCTGAAGCGGTTCCTTTAACGACCACCAGATGGCAGCCGACTTTGCTCAATAAGAAATTTTCTTTTTGATTTGGGGATTTGGGGCGCAAAATAATAATTATGTAATAAAAATGATATTATCGAAAATTCATAGTCCGAAATAACTTCGGTTTTCACGCAAAGGTTTGACGTATTTGGTAAGATTATAATGTACTAATACGACGTCATAATGTTTTAAAATAATCGGTATATAAAAAACTACACATAAATCAATGAAGTTATCAACTCCATCATTAATTAGTTTTATCGGCTTGAGGCTATTATTTACTGTCTCATTCAATTTATAGTCGAGATATCATTAAAAAAATTATCGGTCAATCTTATGACAATTGTAACAAACAAGTACTCGTACAAACATTTTGTGGGATCCAAGAATAGACCGCTCTCTATCTTTCCTTAATTTTTTTAAACAGACATGGCATGAGAATCTTCTCAGTGTTACAGGTGCCCATATGTTACAAAAACCGTTTTTTTTATCTTACTGGTCGTTAAGCTTTTTTTGTTTGTTGACATAATAGAAAAATTTAATAGGCAAAAATTAATTAAGAAAAATGTTTAAGGCTTTACACTACAAAATTATAAGTTTGTTTTTAAATATTCAAAAAAAAATTATAATGATACAAACACAGTCTAACAAAGAACTTCATTCTCCTTTAATTTCGATTAAAGAACCCCAAAAAATCCGCATCAGATTAAGGTGATAACGCACATGAGATAAGATTTCGCTGTCCTTTTAGTAGAGATAACGGGTAATTAAGTCTGTTCAGATCACAAAAGATAATTTATCGTAGATTTAAATATTTACGCGCACAATCAAACTTGATTAGTAAACTGAAAATCAGTGCTCATTATTCAATTCGGGCTCACACTCTCCCAGTTACATTCTCATCCTACGATTTTGAGCTCACTCAGGGTACGTCTTTTGTCATGGTCCTAGATACGGCAGTGACCGTTAATATAAATGGAGCGATTTATTTAGAAGTCGCTTCCATTTAAAAAAAATTAAGGTTAGAATAACCTTCCTTTCCTTTTAAACAGTCTTCTCTTTAAAAGGAAAGAAGGAAGGGACTTCTATGTAAGTCGCTTCCTTCATTTCATTTTCATTTATAATGACCGGCGCTGCCGTATCTAGGACCATACCAATAAGATCAACATACGGGTGTGTTAGTTGCTAACACTGTCAGATTTTCGATTATTCCCAGTGTCCCCCCCTGCTTGCCCACCCGGGGTGGATATGGTAACAACTTTTAAAAATTATTCCCACTGTCCCCGGGGGGTGGCCAATGAGAATCACTTTTATAATAATTCACAATAGCCACCGCTGGTGGCCACGGCTGCAACTTTTTCAAACTCTTACAATTACCACCACTAGTGGACAGTGTCATTCTCCAACCAAGACTCCTCTTGTCAGTTGTACCATTGACGAGTACCATCGATGGAACAAATGATACAATTATCACTAGTTCCATCCATGGTACTAGTGAACCTATGGTACAATTCGAAGTATAGAACAAGAAAATCAAAAGAAAACGGGGAAAACAAATGATAGTCAGAAAAACCAGTGAATATCAAGGAAGTAAGCGAATGCCGGGGAAACAAAAGAAATTCGAAATATGTTTATTTAGCGATTATATGCCGAAAACACATTATCGGATAAACTTAATTTTATGCTGTATAGAGGCCGCTGGACACCAAACTGGCTTAAAATGAACAAATTTTAAAAATGTCAGTAAGTCGATAATAGCTTGAACCTGTTTTTTCATCACACCATCGTCTAACAAGCCTTTTTCGACTTTCTTTCATCGAAGGTACCACTACTCAATGGTTAGGAATTGGTAGATAATTCTATAAATATCTTTGCTTAATTAAGATGTTCAAAAGGGTACTTAGTCTTACTTACTTCCAGTAGTCTCAGTACTCAGAGTCATAAATTACCACTTAAGCAAATTCTTCAAGTCTTCATTTTAATCGACTTAGTAATAACTAGAGTTGAATATATGTAAATACAAACACACATATTTATATACTTATAATACATATACCTTTGCCGTAGTCGAGAGTAAAAATTAAGCTACAATAAAAAATATGTTGGTTAATAAAAACTACGAACTAGCTTGATCACAAACATTTAAATATATATAAAGTTTACAACTAAGAATAGAATAAATTCCAAATTTTTCAAAATATTGCCCATTGTGACGCATTGAATAACAAACTACATATTATTACTTTTTTTTTTATTGAGAAAATAACTTAAAAAACCTCGATAGGTGCACAATGAGATTAACCATGGACAGGCCTGAAAAACAGCAGAAATAGAGGGTAACTAAAAGAGAGATGGGTAGACGACATTGTTCTGGTGGTAGGAAAAAATTGGAAAACGAAAGCAAAAGATAGAGCAGCATGGAGGTTATTTGACGAGGCTTATACCCAAAAAGTATTGTAAGATTTAAAGTTGTATATTCTGGAAATAAAGGCTTATTTATTTATTTACATAACTTAAGCATTAATTAAAGTGTCTTCTGTTATTAAAAAAAACATCTACAAGTGATATACTCATTCAATATGCGATGTGTCTGATAAGTATTAAAAAATATCGTACCTGTCTCATAAGAGGCGACACCATTACAAACCAATTCTTAGCACAATGATCGCCAATAAAATCACTTCTCAATAAAATAATAGTTACAGATAAGATACTTGATAAATCAATTTGTGATTAAAGTTATCATAAATGCGCTGGTGACTAGAATACGATAAAAATCCACATTAGAATTACAGACCCAGGAAAGTACGAGTACTTAATAATCACATAAGTTTTAGTTAAAAAATATTTTTAACGCAAGATCCGTATTTACCTAAAACCTAGTTGTATAATGCATTTATGTATAGTTTATCCCTCAGCTCCGCTCCCGGGTCTTCAACTATATTCATACCAAATTTCAGCAAAATCCGTTCAGCGGTTTGGCCGTGAAAGCGTAACAGACAGACAGACAGACGTTCGCATTTATAATATTAAGTATGCAAGTATGGATGTACCCAAAACATAATACATACTTAGCCTCTTTCTTGCGAAGTTCCTGTTGCGGATCTGCTGGATGAAATTTCTTTGGAAATAAGAAGAACTCTTGCGCCAAGTTTTCCTAATTGTATATTACAGTGTGTACATGAAATAAATAATAAACATTTGCAGTTGCTGAAGACTTGGGAATCCCACAGATTTCACCTTGCTAAAGCATCAGTTTGATAATTATGCAAGTATCTTAGAATACAACACTCTGGCGCTCTCTCGTTTCGGACGCCAAGATCCACTTCGGCTCGCTGAGCCAGCGGAGTAAGGAAGTATCTTAGAATACTACTCATCTTAGCGCCTTCCCGGTTGCATTCTCGGCTGATTCCCTCGGAGCCCAGGGTCCGCTTTCCTACTTTTTCTCCTCCATTTCCCGCGGTCTTCAGCATCCTTGGTTGAAGGTCCATTAGCACGCATATCTTCCGTTGCGACGTTAAGCTAGCATTTTTTGGGTTCTCCCCTTCTATTCTATTTTTATTAGGTACTTATTATTTATGCTTAGCTGCATTTAAAACAATCGACGCTTGCTCGCTACGCCCGCTCGCTCATGTTTTTTGTCTCTGTAAAACCATAATCTCATACTTTTTGGTCTTTTAAAACTAATTCGCTTTTGTCACAATCGCTGTCGCTCCCTCGTACACTGTTATAAGCATCTTTAAAAATAAGCAACTTAGTTTCAAAAGACGACTTTTTGATAAGATGTAGGTTAGGCTATGGTTTTACAGTGACCATGGCAATGAGCGAGCGAGCGAGGGACCAAGTTGTTTTGTTTTACCTATCTGGGAATAATAGTTTGACATACGATAATTTAGGAAAAGTTTTTTGTTCAAACATTAATAACTAATGAATGAACACTTTATGGCACCATTTACAAACATAATTAACGCATAAGTAAATCTAATAAAACTAAATGCACACAAAGGCGGATTTATCGCTAATGTAATTTCTACCAGCCTACCTTAGGGTAGAAAAGAGCTGAGGAAAAAACACTTGCGTGAGCGGTGCAGAAAGCTTAGATGTACATGCCAACATTAGCGCATATAATATACTTACATAAATAAAGTATAATTTTTTTTTGAATACATAATAATTATAAATTAACGATAAAAAGAAAATGTTTAAATAAAATAAAATAAATAAATAAATACTTTTAATAATAAATGTAGTAGTCCTGCAATTCTACATACCATAGCAGGAGAAATTGTCTGTGCTTGTATGTTTTTTGCACATACTGATTAGAGCAAAGTGTATTTTAGAATAGAATAGAATAAAAAATTCAGCCTCTCTTTCTGTACTGATTGATATATATAAATCGATTGCAAAAGCTAAATCCCATAGCCGAGTAAGAAATGTTCTGATTATTGTAAAAGACATATCAGATTTCAATTATTATTTCAAGTTAGCTTCCAACCAACGTAAAAAAGAAGCTTTAGAAACAAAATAAATAAAATAAAGGAGCAACTAATTCCTTTTGAAAAGTAATTTCATTATGAATGAAAATGAAAATGATACAAATCGTAAAAAGAACTATTTTTATTTACACCAAGAAGCTATTAAGTATTTATTCAAAGTTACACAATAAAATTATAATACAATAAAGCTTATTTATCCTTCTTATTCTCCTGAAATCTGAATAAATAATTCAAACTTATTAACAAAATTATATATTGTATCAAATCAAGTAATGAAATGCAGTAAAAGTGGTTGCAAATATAATACATTTTAAACAAAATGTATGCTTTATATTTTTATGAATATCAATATTTATAATCGAGATAAAAATTGCACAGATCAATCAACGCTTTATATCCACAATCATTTACTATTCCCCCCAAAATCACACAGATTAACACAATATAATATGTGAAATCTAATAATTGTAGTAGACTTTTTTTAGGAAATATGTTAGAAATTACATAATTTAAAGTAATTTTTCTAACAAATTTTCTAACTTACTAAAGTAAATTAGACAATAAAAAATAATGATACCTAAATTCTACTTCAAGTAATCACAACACAATTTCACAATATCTTCTACTTTATTTTTATTTAGAGTTCCCGGTCATATAATAAAATAAACTAATACCAAGTACTATCACTTATTATGTGCTAAATAATACCTACACCTGCTGGAGTTGCTTAAAATTAATCTATAATCTCTTGTAGATTGGAAACTAATCATGTCCACTGCCACAATTACTTCATTAAGTCCAACTGACTGTCTTTATCACTTTCTTACGCTATCATTTGAGCTTTCACTTCATCATCATCACTATTTACTATTTCTTCATCTTTGAACTTTCCAAAGTTGAAATAATCTTCGATTTCCTGTAACGTCCTATCTTTCGTCTCGGGTAAAATAAAATACAACACAATCAAAACTCCAGCACTTGCTAAACCGAAAACAGTAAATGTTCCATGGACGTTTAAGCCAACTAACATGTAGGGTGTCAAAAGAAGACCAAGATTTACATTTATTGACATGAAAATACCAGCAAGACACGAACCTGTACTTCTATGAGATAAAGGGAATACTTCTCCCAACAAAGCCATAGGTATAGGAGTGCACCCTAAGTTCGACAATATAAAATAAATAATAAACAAAACTACAGGTATCCAAGAATACTCTGTAGAAATGATATTCCTAGATTGTAGAAACAGAAATATACACAATATTAATAAGATCCCTATTGCACTAAAACCCGTCGTAAACAAAAGTGTCCGCCTCTTCATGAGTTTTACTAAAACAGAAGAAAAAGTAGCGCTACATGTTGTGATCAGATCAATAGCTAAAATGTAGTAAAATGATTGTGTTTTATTGCCTGTTATCGTTCCAATAATTTGAATAGCATACGCTGGAAACACATGTCTTCCAGAGGTTTCCAATAAAATTGCTGCTACAATTACTATCACTAGGGGTTTGACAAAATCTTTCCTAATACATTTTTGAAAAAACTCTTTCGCTTTATCTGCTACCGCAGTATTCTTCGTAGGTTCAGCTAAGATAATTTTCTGCGCCCGAATCATCGCTTTCAATTCATTCATTTCTTTTTCACCACTACCCCTTAACCAAATAAACGTTTCCTGCGATTTTTCAAACTTTCTCCGGGAGGCTAGCCAAGCAGGACTTTCAGGCCATGTACAAACAATACCCAAAGCAGCAATGTGAGGGACAAGAGCTATTAAAGCTATCAGCCTCCAATTTGTACAATATCCTAAAATATGTATAACCATGCTTCCAAAACAGACTGCAGCCGTTTTAAGATTCAAAAACATTCCTCTGTTTTCTGGATCAGTAAATTCTCCAATGACGACGGCTCCGAGTCCCACTGTACCGCCTGCTGTGATTCCACCCAGGATCCTGCCTATGAGTAAAAGGGAGACGTTGTTGGCGAAGTAGATGAGGGTCCAGCCCAAGGTACCAGGGAGAATGATAAGAGCGTGTGCTATCCGCCGGCCCCAAATAGCCATAAGGTACGATGATACAAGGAAGCCGAGGATGCCAGCAAATCCCACTGATGATGCTGAAATTAAATATGGTATGTTGATTATCTATGATTTTATTCTTACTAAGATTGGTGATCATATAAAAAATAAACACGATATAGATTATTTTTTTAATTAAGATATAAAATAACTTATTAAGAGAATACATCTAGTTAATAGGATTTTATTTTATACTAACAGCCACATTCAGTAGCAAATTCACCAGTCTCTAATAAAAAAAATCTGTAAGAAAGAGAGTTAGAAAATATGATCTTAAGTAGTATAGATTTACATAAGCAAGTCCTTAGTATATATAGATTTAAAACTTCTTTCTCTAAGAAATATTTTTTTAGTTTAGTTTGCAAAATTTGCTTAAGTAGTCATTTATGACTTCGGTTGTTAGTTGTTAGTGGCATTTGCGAAATATTCTTTCGCAATATCAAACAAACAGGATTGTACAAATGAGCTTATCTCTATAAATTAATATTTGGAACCATTTTTATCTACGCTGGGGACTTAATGTTAATGGGACAATAAAAATTGCACAGCTGTCACTACAAAACAGATAATTATAATCCAATTATGATTAATTTTATCTGAGAATACACATTACATTATACCGCGGAAATGCTCATGCAATGCTCATCCTTATCTGAAAAACGCAAATGTTGTTATTAAAAATTAATAACGCATTCTATAAGACCTTGCACATCTGGTATCTATCACGTTAATTATTTTAGAGCCTTATTCTCACGGGACGCATTCTTCGTTTAGTTGTTTCCAGTTTGGTTAGGACATTGCAGTCTTGAACCTGATTGTCTGATGATGAAGATGATTCAGTCTTTCGGATTGCACTGTTGGTCTCTGTTGCAATCGTTTAAGGAATCATATCAGAGACCAAGCTTGAAAATACTTTAACACCAGGTTGTACAGTTTCAATTATGTTCCTACTCGATATAAATGAATGAAGTATCGAAATATGTACATATCCACGCGACGGTGTCCAAGTCTGTTTTAATGGGAGAGTCTTCTGCCATAAGTGCTGGCACCAGGCTGGAGGAGTAACTGAGCAGCATGCCCTGTCCCACCATGTTCAGGAGCACCCCGGATACCGTCCATACCTGAAAAAAGAGTTTTAACCCATAAACGCATTGAAAACTATAATTGGCTAACCTTCTAGACTCAGTTACACCTACTATTAGAAGTATGAGTAGTAGTGTGAACGTTGACTTCGCGAACTACCTCCAAATACCAGATTTATTCATAAAACGCTGCTTTGAACTTTCCCCATTTACCTCCCTTTATCGAGTTTTTTTTACAGCACTTGTAGAGAACCCGACATTCGATGCTGTTATCAAATAAGTATGACTGAAATCCGTAAAATAATGTTACACCAAACTTTCCCCCTTTTGACATCATTTTTCCCCCAATCAAAAAGAAGGCTCTCGACAAAAAATTTCAAATCAATCAAGGCAGAGTGCCAAGTTTTGTAAGGATCCGTTCAGAAATAAATATACAGCAAACTTCCCTCTTTTTCCTCCAATCAAAACAATCTCTCGACAAAAAATAAATAACTAATACGTGTGTCAAGTTCCGTAACGATCCGTTTAGAAATGTGACCTCTAGCCCAGAACAGATTGTTTTTCCGTACAAAAGCAAAATTGTCCAGTCTCGAAATGGAGACTTCGCTTATGCTTAGTCAATAAGTTGCGAAGAATACGCCCTCTCTAAAACCATAAAATAAATTAATTCTTCCCATATTCCGTGCTAAGGTTAAGGCCTCCTTTTGCATATTTATTTATTCGGTTTATTGACTAACTCTACCAATAGAGCCCCACCAAAAGGAATGCTAGCCTCTAATTTTGGTTTGCATTCCATAAGAAGGGCTCTATTGGTAGTGTTAAAGTGGCCAAGGATAAATGAAATCATTCGTTCTACTCGCAATTGAATTTTGTTTCTACCGAGGAACAATTCAACGAAGTGAATTAACTTAGCTGCACCCCGAAAAACTACTTATGATTTACTTTCTTTGCGCTTTGTTTCCCAGCGGCATCTTCAACTCAGGCTTCAGAGGGCATGCATCAATCATTATCCTAGATTTGGTGGTGGAGAACCGTTGTGCTGGCAGCATTGACTGTTTGAAAAGTAATGAAAATCCTTTGAACCAGTTACAATCCTGAGCGGTATTCAAAATTTCATGGACCCGTGGTCTCCCTAAAAATGGGAATTTACTATCCTGCCCCAGTACCCTAGCACGTGCTAACGGGACGACCTTATATTTGCAACCAAAGAGGCTATGGTTATGGCACAACATTGGTCAGGTAGAATTTAGTGAATTGTTGGGAAAATAGAATGTGCCTCCTTGGTCCAGTGGTTAAGGTGTTCGCCTTCGACCCGGAGGTGGTGGGTTCGATTCCCACCGGAACCATACTTTGTTTAGTTGTTTCCAGTTTGGTTAGGACTTTGCAGGCTTGAATCACCTATTGTCTGACAATATATGTATTCTAGCAAAATATATGATTCTGATTCTGATTAAATAAAGATGATTCCGTGATTCTAAAGGCACGTTAAGCCGTTGGTCCACGGAACCACGTCAGAGGCCGAGAGGTGATTCCGAACAACTCTGACACCAGGGTGTAAATGGCCGATAGACAATGTTACCTACACGAAATGATATTGATGATAGTAATACTGTGATGATAAAACGGAATATTTACTAATCTTTTGTCTAGCTGTCGCCCGTGCCGCACATTTTTACACTAAATTTTTCCTTTCTTTACCTGTCTCAAAAACGGTGACACCATTCCGAAACAAAACTCACTGCAGCCAAATGGAGCGCGGGAATAACAATGATTCCTTATGACAACAGTTTATAATGTACAATTCAGTAATTGAGTACCTATAACTTTACGAGATAAAACAATCCGCGTTTGCAAAGAACATTGTCGAGAAGACGTGTCGCGGGGAACTGAGAAATCAGGCATTTACGAACTTACTGTTTTTTGCCGCCAAGGCGAGGTCTTCAGGGAAAATACGATTGATCTATAAAGAAATATTCTAATTAATTCATTCGTTAGTTAATCTTTGTTGTCGTTACATTTCTATTGAATTCACTTTTTCAATGAGTAAGGAAAAGCCGAAGAAGAGCTATAATGTTTTTTTTTTTTATTTATAATGTATTTGTATTGTCATTTTGTAGCTTCCAAACAATTTCTTATGTTTCGTATCACTATACTGCTTTCAAGCGTTTTGACATATCTATTTGGTCACAGATACAATAATCTTAAATTCCTCCAAATGCGTATTCCGCCAGTAGGTACAGTTTTGCATTTCAAATTTTGAACATGTACACTGGATGTGTACAAGTTCAAAATGGAAACACACGTATAATTTGGCCGGTGGTTTCAAAACAACCCTGAACAGATAGATAGCTTTTGAGTAAGATAGCAGTTTCGTTGTTGAAACTATTAAGTAATTGTAGAGTTTTCGAACTAATAATAATTAGCTATATAAACAATACTCTGTACCTAATCAAGTATTCGAACAATTCATTTTCGTCTTAGCGAGTTTTCTTAGTTACATACTCAGCTTACTCTTCGGAGCCTAGGGTACGCTCTATGTCATGGTCTTAAATTAGGCGGAACTGGTTATAACAATGGAGCGACTGCCTTCTGACCTACGTAACCCTTTTTAATGGGAAACCAGACCAACCGTCGCTCGCTTGACATGCTCGCTCTCGGCTATCGAGGTCCTCCGTACCAAGTAAACGTAAAAGTTATACTATATGAATTACCTACTAAAATAATGTAAATTTGAAATTAATCTCTGAAATTCAAAATAGTATTTCCCAACACTTTTCATGAATTATCGAATTTTCTCGACACCTGCACACAAAGGCATAATTTCGTTTCTTATTGTTACTGTGTACAGATTTAAGATAAGACATTATATAATTATCCTATTTACAGAGAGAGCTATCATTAGCAGATGGTCATAAACAGTCGTGTACTGTCTGCTTCAGAGCACCGTATACATCCTATCATACAATTATATTTATGTCTGGTATGACGTAAAGCTGAGCTGCGTGTTACCGAGATGGAGATGCTGCGTTGAATGTGCGTAGTAACGCGGAAGGACCGCATAAGAAAGTCCCGTTTTCGGGGTAGCCTTCGTGTCCGTGACATAGCAGATAAGCTTCAGGAAAGTCGCCCGCGATTGTGCGGTCAACTGTCCGGCTTTGCAGCCTTTGCCGGGCCTGGTAGAAGTAGTGCGCCCAAAAAGCAGGATATGCGTGCTAATGGGTTTTCTGACAAGGATGCTTAAGACTGGGTGAAGTGGTGACGTTAAACTAGGAAAGCGGAAACTGGGCTTCAAGGCGAACAGCGGAAGATGCAACCGGGATAACGCTAGGATAATGATGACGACGTACAGTAATTTTATAGTTGTGTATAAACTTTTTGCCTCTTATTTGCGGCTGATCAAAAATACAAGTGTATTGATTTTAATTTTATTTATTAGTTGCAGCTAAGAGATACCAAATTATGATGTGACATAATAAGAGTTTTTTTTAACTTCTTAAAGAACATTTTCTCTCACAGAATTATGTCGCAACTAGTTGTTTTCCGAGGCTTCGACACAGTGCAAAATTGAGCTCATTAGGATAAAAAAAATGTAAATTGTTACATAAAATAACGTTCGACATAGAAAAGAAAAGGCTTTTTAGATAGACTACAACTCATTAGGTATTACGACTAATTTACGATTTCATATTTGAATGAAAGACTATAATAGACACATTGGCAAAAAAAACACCCTAGGTAAAAGGGTAAGACTAAAGGTGATTGCGACAAATTGGTCCTGAAGACGAATACCAAAGAGGCATGGTTTTTGTGAAAAATCATGGGGCATATAACAAGAAAAAAATTATTAAAAAAATCTAATCAACCGGGTACTTGTACAGTCGGGTACCAAATATTTTATTTTTTATTGACAATTGTTTGAATTTTAAATTATGTTCTGTGTAAAAATATATTATGTTTACTTACTTAAATCAATGATGATATTTGAGTTAAGTGAATTAGAAACGTGAATGTTCATAAAACAATTACGTTTTTACACATAACAATGAAAGGATCATCAAATAGGAGGCCTATTATGTCAAGCCTTAGTGTGTGAGGGTAAAGGGTAATCCTATGGTTTCTGTGTGAGAAAAGCAGAGCACTTGTTAATCATGTCTATTATTTTACCTTTATCTTACTTCAAATGCAGTGGGCTACGATGACATCTCCACATACTTATGTCACATGGAACTTAAAAATGTTCTATCTCACCTTAGTTATATGTCTTTCGTAGAGGGTGTTTTCCCTGAAAAACTTAAGCACTCAGTCTTAAAACCATTAATCAAAAAACGAAATGAAAATTAAATAGCTAACTATAGAGCATTTATATCAATCTTCTGAAAAATTCACGAAAAAATTATGTATACTACGTTAATAGATTTTCTTCAACAATTCAACTTTATTTCATAATGTTTTGTCAGTACACTTTTTGGAAACACATCCATCGCATGTTTCTTTTTCAAAAATTTTCATTTTTGGTCTGAACTATTATCGATGAGTGTTTATCTCTATTTTGTCAGAAACACCAGAACTTAGTCAATACGGAGACGCTAGAACTATACTTGGCTAATCAAGTTAAAAACTGGTGAGAGTAATTTTTATTTAGAACCACCTTTTGATATTAGAGGTAATTCCTTTATCGACTACCAGATGGCAACCGGGAGCAACGGCTTAACGTGCAGACAAAGACAATCAGGGTTTTTAAGCCTGCCAACTAAACTGACCTGACCAAACTGGAAACAACTAAACGAATGATGCTTCCTGTGGGAATCGAACCCACGACCTCCAAGTCCAATGGTTGAGGTAAAAGCCTTAATCACTAGCTCACGTAGGCAGGGCTTGAACTAAATTAACCAATACGGGCAATTATGATCATTTGTACGAAGACAATTTTTATATAATTATTACAAAAACTTCTCTTGGCGACTGTACCAAAACCCGGGCGCCTTTGTCTTACGTATACTGTATGGTCAGATCTAACATTTGTCACCAATCATATTTGTATTGTTTCCAGGACCTTTGCCCATTCTCCTTTGTTCGACATCTACTTACTATGCGTTTATGTAAATAGTTCCTAAATGAAAGTTTATTTTCTGTGTCTTCATCGATTATATAATGTATTTTTAAGCAATTTTATATTATGGACTTTCCCATCAATCTTTAAATTGTTATAAAAAATCGCCTGTGCAAATTTTCAAAATAAAAATTATCATAAAATCACATAACTATTACAATTTATAAAATTTAAATGTAGGAAAAAATATTTTTACGTAAAAAAATTTGTATTGTGATCCCGAAGGTGCTCGCCTTCTTCATTTTCAATACAAAGAAATAATTATAAAAATAAATTATTTTAATTACAAACGCCTAATAATATTGCAAATGGATGAGAAATGTCAACCGCATCGTATTGGGCCATAAGTGGAAATGCGTAAAGGCGAGAAGAAGGATATATAATGTTACGATTACCCTATTCCGGAAATGGACACAGGGCCCTAAAAGGACTTAATACTAATGGCACATGTGAAACGGAAAACTCTACATTTAATAAGAGGCAAAATGAATTTGCCATTCAAACATTTTAGGCGTTCTGTTTATTATAGCGTCGTTGTGTTGTGATAGATAGATGGTAGAACTGATAGAACTACACACATAGACCGAAATCAGGCAAAAATAATTCATATTAATGCGAGAAAAATGATAAAAGATGTTATTTGTCGCGAATAAAAACATAATTCATTAAAACTATTAATAATTCTGTAACAAAAACTGTACGACCAACAAGTCTTTTACTTTTTCATCTAGACGTAATTTCATGGCTAGATATTATGCGGCTATAAAATGAAGACCGTTTTTTCGGTTTCGTATCAATGGCACAAGTAATACGTGATTAGCGTAGAGAGAAAGAGACATGAAGCATGGTGTAAACGGGGAAAGTATGGGTTTGTTCTTCTATGGAGATCACAATACTTTTCTGGTTTGATCAAAATTATTCATATCACAGAGCACACAGACTATTTCAGACTTCGACGGATTTAAAAAAAATGAATAACATAACTGTATTGATTAAGCTAGTTTGAACTTGTAACGGAGCCTTCGTAGAGGCAGTAGAGACATTTAACCCTGCGCAATTAAACGGCCAAATGTGATTGAGTACATTGAGATACAGTGATTTACATACACAAGTAATACACGTAGCGTAGGTACATAAAATACCACTTTCAATAATAGTTGTAAGTGATCCAGTATCACGTACAAACTTGAATGCAGCATTTCTGTTATGCTATACAAATATATAATTTCAAAGATCTCGTAAGTAATATCTTAAAAGCTTCTACAGCTGTAAACTGCGACATCGCGTGCTTGACTGCGGCCACGAATGCTTGGCTTGCTGGACCGAGCCCAAATTTACCCCCTACGCAAAAAAACAGAGGGCCTGGGACATCATATCTTTACAATCTGTTTTAAAATTATTATAAGACTCGACTTCAGCTGTAAAGATAAGGCCAGAATTTTAGCTGTGTCGAGATCTGAATCTGGCCACTAGCTGACGTTCCTACACTAGGGACGTTTATTGACCCGCTAATAATTCGTATAGCGGTAGGTCTCCGGCTCGGAGCCAAAGTGTGTGTGTATCACAGCTGCGCTGCTTGTGGAGCCCCCGTGGATCGGTTCGGTCAACATGGACTCGCTTGTTCGTCGGGCACCGGTCGCCAAACCCGCCATGCAGCCATCAATAACATCCTACGAAGGGCGGTCGTTAGTGCCAAAGTACCCGCAGTTCTGGAGCCACAAATTGTAAGGGACGATGGCAAGCGCCCTGACGGGATGTCATTGATACCTTGGAGGATGGGTCAAGCCCTTGTTTGGGACGCCACGTGCTCCGATACCTTGGCAGCTATGTACTTCCCAGCCACCAGCAAGCAGGCTGGTGCGGCGGCGGACGCCCGCGAACGGTTCAAGGCCAATAAATATAGTTGTCTCGGCACTCAGTACGAGTTCACAGCCTTTGGTGTCGTGAGACTAGGCCCGTGGGGCGCCGGTGCGCGGGGTCTTCACAGGGAGATCAGTAGACGCCTAAAAGAGGCAACAGGTGACCCTCGCGCGGGCAGCTTTCTCGCTCAGCGAATAGCTATTCAACGCGGGAATGCGGCCTGCGTGATGGGAACCCTGCCCAGGGGACCTAATTTAGATTATATTTCGTTTTTTTTTGTATTTATTATAGAATAGAATAGAATAGAATAGAATAGAATAGAATAGAATAGAATAGAATAGAACAGAATAGAACAGAATAGAACAGAATAGAACAGAATAGAACAGAATAGAACAGAATAGAACAGAATAGAACAGAATAGAACAGAATAGAACAGAATAGAACAGAATAGAACAGAATAGAACAGAATAGAACAGAATAGAACAGAATAGAACAGAATAGAACAGAATAGAACAGAATAGAACAGAATAGAACAGAATAGAACAGAATAGAACAGAATAGAACAGAATAGAACAGAATAGAACAGAATAGAACAGAATAGAACAGAATAGAACAGAATAGAACAGAATAGAACAGAATAGAACAGAATAGAACAGAATAGAACAGAATAGAACAATAGAACAGAATAGAACAGAATAGAATAGAATAGAATAGAATAGAATAGAATAGAATAGAATAGAATAGAATAGAATAGAATAGAATAGAATAGAATAGAATAGAATAGAATAGAATAGAATAGAATAGAATAGAATAGAATAGAATAGAATAGAATAGAATAGAATAGAATAGAATAGAATAGAATAGAATAGAATAGAATAGAATAGAATAGAATAGAATAGAATAGAATAGAATAGAATAGAATAGAATAGAATATATCTTTATTGAGAAAGCTATCACGTAAGTACAGCAAAGGACTTGTGGCGTGGTGCCACTGATTTTAGGTTTAATTTAGTTTTGTACATAATGTTTAATTTTAGTGATTTCAGTTTTTTATTAATTTGTAAATATATTTTAATTTTGTAACATCCGGACAGATAAACCGATTTTATGTATATAGTTTTGTCATTCCTAATGTTCTTTAAATGATGGCAGTTGACGGTTCGCCTTAGAGCGCAGACTCCGCCGTGCAACCATGGCAACTGCGCTCTCTGGCGGCTGATAACATAACTAAAAATTTTCTCTTGGACTTTGGATTTTACTTTCAACTGGTTTTGTTAATTTTCTTCCGTTGCTTATTTTTATCGTATAAAGTAACTTTTATTTCTGCTCATCATACTCCTTCTTTACTTATTTCTATTGTGGACTTATATATTTCTTGTAAATAGAGTGTTGTGTCTTAAAAAATACTTTCGTTTCCTCTCTCCTCTTCCTCCTCCACATAATTGGTGACCCGTCTCTACACTGAAGATGAGCACGGATAAAGAAGAATATCAATTGGCAATGGAGTCGTTCCGCGTCGGAGTGAAGGTACCTCCTTTCTATCCTGAAAAACCGGCATTGTGGTTCGCTCAACTAGAAGGCCAGTTCCAGTTAGCCAATATCACCGTAGACGCGACGAAATTTTATTACGCGATAGGTCAGTTGGCTCCACAATACGCGGCTGAGATCGAAGATGTTATTATCTCGCCGCCGGCAGAAAATAAATATGAGAAGCTTAAACTGGAACTCATTAAGCGCCTTTCAGCCTCTAGAGAAAAACAAATGAAGCAGCTTCTGGCCCATGAAGAGCTGGGCGACAGAAAACCGTCGCAATTCCTGCGCCACCTGCAGAACCTAGCTGGACCTGGAGTGCCGGAAGAATTTTTGCGAACTATATGGACGAGCCGACTACCATCAGGTACGCAAACCATTATTGCATCGCAAATAAAGGCCTCGCTTGAAGAGCTTGCTGAACTGGCAGACCGTATCCATGACGTAGTATCGCCTAATATACAGGTAGCTTCAACGTCATCGACCTCAAGAGCTCCTTCGAGTAGTTCCGAGAATGTACATCATCAGATCGCGGCATTAACTAAGCAGATGGCTGCCCTGACGAATAAACTCGACCAGGGGGTCTACCGCCTAACTAGCGTCGATTTCAAATTATCGTCGGCATCGAATTCAATTTGACAGTCGACGCTGATTTTGTACCGCGCATTCCCTGATATCGATGCGTCGATTTGGAAGACGATTACGACGCCAATTGAACGAATGGTTTCAGTGATTTTGACAGTTAAAAGCTACCGCGCAAAGTTTTGACACCGACGCATCGGCTTCAAGCCGATACCGACGCTTCAAATTGAATACGGCGACTCTTGGGATACCGCATTGAACCGTCGATAAGAAATATTCTTCAATTAAACTTGTTTTTTTTAATTATATTGCTGTATTACGAAAGCTTTAGGCTTTTTCTTATTGTTGTATAGTCATATTTCACAAATTTTGTTTCGTTTTTGTTTGTTTGTGTGTTTTAGGACAAAGGCGGGAAACCATGGCTTGGATGGCGCTCATGGGTGCAGCGGAGGAGCAGCGGCTGAAAAAACTCAACATTGAGCGGAGACGTCAACAGCGCGCAGTGGCGCAGCCTTTGCTTGCTGCCTGAGATGGAATTTTAAGGACGATTTCGCGTGAACAAAGCTACATTTGTCAGGCTATGCGGGGACATCATTCCGTTTTTGCCCACAAATGAAAGGAGCAGTGGAATAAAACCCGAAATTAAGGTATGTACTTCATTTGTTAAACTTAGGTAACCTATTGACAAATGCTGAAGTGTTAAAATATTTTGCTTGTTTCAGGTGTTAGCGGCATTGAACTTTTACGCTACCGGCAGTTACCAAGGAAGTGTAGGAGATAACGACGTTCTTCACCTTAGCCAGCAATCAACATCAGAATGCTTGCAAGAGGTCACCGAGGCTCTTAACAGGCCTGAAATACTCAGAAAGTATATAAAATTTCCACATACTCAAACAGAACGAGACTCGGTAGCAAGGAGGTATGTTATTGCAAATTTTACACTTGTTCTTAATAATAATAAATGCATGCTACCCAAAAGTTACAGCCACCAATGGTACCTACTTATTGTTATTTGTTTATTTTTAGATTTGTGATGCGGATCTCAGGATTTTGTATGTTGATGCATCTTTTGGTGGTGCAAGCCATGATTCCCATGTATGGAACATGTCTCCTGTCAACACAGCCATAATGAGACTGCATGATGAAGGGCAGGTTTACTGGTTGTTGGGTAAGTTGGATATTATGATACCTTAGATTATGTCTCAAATAGCAGTCACAAGGAAATGATTGACAGTCATATTACTTTACATTCTAGTCAATCTATAAAATACTATTTGGTCCATAAAAAGTTGATTAGTATTTGTCTAAATTATATTTGTAATACATAATATTCTACATAAGACATGCAAGTAGTGGAGTTGAAAAATGAGTGCACATTCATTTTATATGAAAAACAAAATAAAAAAAGAGAGGTATTTAAAAAAACTAACAAAGATTTAATTATATTTCAGGTGACTCTGGCTATGCCCAGCGACAATGGATGATGACTCCCATCCTCGGTACCCTACCAAATTCTCCAGAAGCCAATTACACAGCAGTCCACGTGCGGACACGTAATGTGGTCGAGCGAACCTTCGGGGTACTTAAGTCCCGGTTTTGCTGTCTCTTGGCTCATAGAACTTTGCACTATACACCAAGAAAGGCTGCACAGATTATGAATGCGTGTGTTGTTCTTCATAATCTAATAAACGACCCAAACTTCGAGGTTGACAGCGATGCAATGCGTCGCGATGCAGAGCGACAGCCTC
This sequence comes from Euzophera pinguis, assembly GCA_947363495.1. Classification (NCBI taxonomy): domain Eukaryota; kingdom Metazoa; phylum Arthropoda; class Insecta; order Lepidoptera; family Pyralidae; genus Euzophera; species Euzophera pinguis. The sequence goes on along the minus strand of OX376179.1, from coordinate 55,219 downwards.
CTCGCTTGCCAGTGCCAGCCGATGATGATGGGCGTTTAAGTGCTGATAGGCAAAGTGTGGTCATTCGGTTGTGGCGCAACCGACGACGCTAGGTATGTATATATCTAGATTAATAAGAGAATTATACCTTTAGTGCTTTTGGGTAGGTATATTGTAAAATAAAATGAACATTTATAACTTTAAATAATGATCTTTCTCAAATCAAATGTTAAAAAGACACTTTATTGCAGAGTAAAGAAGATACCAGAGGAGAGAAGTGGACAACCACCGGAATGGGGCTTTGAAGATTGAGGTTTTTTTTGTATAAGTACTCTTTTTCTATGTATCAAATTGCATATTGTAAGTACATAAATGACTAAGTTTTCTTCTGTTTTTTATTTATTTATAAATCATACAAATACTAGGTTCATAACAAATAAAACTAGTTGTTTCCGAAAGATTGTGTATTATTTTTATGACATATATTTAAAACTGTTATTTTTTATAAATGACTAAGTTTTCTTCTGTTCTTTCATTCAAATACTAGGTTCATAACAAATAAAACTAGTCGGCTAGGCGTTGGTCCACTTCCAGACGTGAAGCCATCGACCTAGCCATAGACTCTAGCGTCAGCAACTCGTTCCTCCGCCTGCAGTCGGCGCTCGTCCAGCGCCCGCCGATCCTGCTCGGCCTCCCAAGCCCACCGAGGCTGTGGTATCTCCACGGTACCTAAAACAAGACAAGTGATATTAAGTATTGATAAGATAATAAACATACAATAAAAAATAATAAGATTTAATAAAATCACACACAGTCATCCGTCCCAAACTAGGCTAAGCCACTGTATACTACGGGCATCACAGACTGATAACCATACTTAGTTTGTAATGTTTTAAAACGCTAAAAAAACACGTTTTTTGTATGAGGACCCCCTTTAATTTTTAAGATTTAGTTTCGTGCAACAAGCATCACAGAAAAACATTGTGTTAATAAAAACAAAACATAGGTTAAAAACATACTCATTATGGATGTATATAGGAAATGAATACCCTTGACACAAAGTTTGTTAAATTGAGTAAAATGAATCGCAAATCGACGCTCTTTTTTCCGTTCACTAGTATTCGACGGTCTTCAAGGCGACGCCGCTATCATTGCGCGGTACCAATGAAATGATATCGACGGCATCGTGATCGTAATCGGAATACGACGTCGGCTTGAAATCGACGCTAGTTAGGCGGTAGCCCCCCTGATATCGGAAGGTGGTAACCGTCGGTTAGCTCACCGGCACCGTGATCGAAGCCGTTCCCGTTCTAGGACAAGATCCCAGTCGTTGTATAGAAAATACGAAGAGATAAGGCGAAGTGGTGTATTAAGCCGTGTGACTTTTCTTCGGGAAACGCAGTGAGCAATCAGTAATGGCGGCCGACGATTGCGTGAATACAGGTCGCTTATTTGTCACAGACAAACGGACTAGACTACAATTTTTGGTGGACACCGGGAGTGATCTGTGCGTTTTTCCCCGGATTCATTTTAAAGGGCGTCGGTCTCAAACCGATTATGAATTGTGTGCAGCAAATGGTACGCCGATTGCAACATACGGCCATATTAATTTAATTTTAGATATAGGTTTGCGCCGTGACTTTGCTTGGCAATTTATTGTTGCGGATGTGACAAAGGCAATAATAGGTGTAGATTTTTTATCCTTTTATAATCTGATGGTTGATTGCAGAAACCAGCGCCTAGTTGATAATCATACTAGCCTTACCACCGCGGCTTTGCTTGCACGCCCGTCGGATATCATCTCTTCAGTCAAGTGTGTGATTGGTGAGTCGGACTTTCATGACATACTCAGGGAGTACCCTGACATTACGCGTCCACATGGCACACATCACACACCTACACATAATACTGTACACTATATCCGAACAACACCCGGTCCGCCCGTTTCCAGTTCACCACGTAGGTTAGCCCCCGATAAGTTGAAAATTGCAAAGGAAGAGTTTGCAGCTATGCTCCAAAGTGGTATAGCCAGGCCTTCCAAATCCTCTTGGGCCTCTCCTTTACATCTGGCCCCCAAAAAAGATAATAGCTGGCGTCCCTGTGGCGACTATAGGATGCTTAACGCTCGGACCGTTCCTGACAAATACCCGATCCGACATATTCAGGACTTCTCACATAACCTTTCATGCTGTAAAATATTTTCGAAAATTGACTTAATGAAGGCATACCATCAAATTCCTGTTAATCCGGACGATATACACAAAACAGCCATAACAACACCGTTTGGTCTTTACGAATTTCCGTATATGACTTTTGGACTCTGTAATGCTGCTCAAACTTTTCAGCGATTTGTAGACGAGATGCTACGAGACCTTGATTTTTGCTACGCCTACTTAGACGACTTTCTCGTTTTCTCAAAGGATGAAGAGGAGCACAGGAGTCATCTCCGTATGCTGTTCACCAGGCTTCGGGAATATGTAATTGTGTTTTTGGTACTTCAGAAGTAGTTTTCCTAGGCTACCTTATTTCAGCTGAAGGAACAAAGCCTCTTCCTGCTAAAGTTGATGCCATACATAATTTTCCACCACCGAAAACCGTACGTGAGCTTTGGAGATTCCTGGGAATGCTTAACTTTTACAGGCGTTTCATTCCCCAGGCTGCTGAACATCAAGCGCCATTAAACGGATTGTTACAAGGATCTGATAAAGGATCACATCTCGTCTGTTTTACGTCCAAGGAGATGGAAGCATTCGAGAACTGTAAGAGAGGTCTATGTCAAGCAACTTTGTTAGCACACCCTGACTGCAACGCTAAACTTTCAGTCGTAACAGATGCTTCTGACTCTGCTTTAGGTGCTGTTTTACAACAGTTCAAAGAAGAAGAAGGATGGCAACCCCTTGCTTTCTTTTCTAAAAAGTTATCCTCCACCCAGCAGAAGTACTCTCCTTACGACCGCGAGCTTCTAGCGATTTATGAAGCTATCAAATATTTTCGGCATATGGTAGAAGGGAGAAATTTCATCATTTATACCGATCACAAACCTTTGTGTTTCGCATTTCACTCTCGCAAAGAGAATTATTCTCCTCGCCAGTTTCGTCATCTAGACTTCATCTCACAGTTTACAACGGATATCAGGCACATTTCAGGCAAGGATAACGTCGTGGCTGATACCCTTTCCAGGATCGAAGAAATTATTCTACCCGTAGATCTTAATATTTTAGCAGATGCTCAGGAGTCTGATCCGGAGCTACAACTTCTCCTGGAAAATACCACGTCGTTATGCCTGAAAAGGATGCAACTTCCAGGTGCCAAATCCAAGTTGTACTGTGAGGAGCGAGATGGTTGTGTTAGACCATATGTCCCAAAATTGTTTCGCCGACAAGTATTTGATAGTCTTCATTCGCTCAGTCATCCGGGTGCGAATGCTTCTGTCAAATTAATTTCGGAAAGATTTGTTTGGCCCGGTGTTAAAAAAGACTGTCGTGATTGGACAAAGACCTGTTTAGCTTGTCAGCGAGCGAAGGTCACACGACATGTTTCTTCACCATTAGGATCGTTCAAAATTCCAAATTTTCGGTTTACTAACATCCATATTGATCTTATAGGTCCCTTACCTATATCTCAAGGTTTTAGGTATTGCCTCACCGCAATCGATAGATTCACGCGATGGCCTGAGGTTATACCGCTACAAGAGATCACTGCTGAGGCAGTAGCTAAAGCCGTGATATCTGGATGGATTTCCAGGTTTGGGTGTCCAATCAGTATCGTTACGGATAGAGGTAAGCAGTTTGAGTCTGCACTGTTCAAGCAGTTATCCAAACTTATAGGATTCCAGCACAGACGAACTACTGCATACCATCCAGCCTGTAACGGTATTATTGAAAGATTCCATCGACAGCTGAAGGCTGCAATTGTATGCCATTCTGGTCCAAATTGGATTGACGCACTTCCTTTCGTCTTGTTAGGGATCAGAAGTTCTTTTAAGGAAGATTTATCAGCTTCTTCGGCTGAACTCACCTACGGCGAACCGCTTAGGCTTCCAGGTGAGTTCTTTAACAAAGAAGAACAAGAAGTTGTCACTGATGTGACAGAATATTTAGCGCGACTCAGATCGTTTGTTAGGAAGATTAAACCTTCACCTGCTTCCCGTCATGGTAAGCATTCTATCTTCGTTTTTAAAGATCTAGCCACAGCTACACACGTTTTTCTACGTGATGATACAGTTCGTGGGTCCCTTACACCTGTTTACTCTGGACCTCACGAAGTTCTAGAGAAAGGTGATAAAACTTTTAAAATTATTTTACGAGGTAATCCTGTCACAGTTTCGATAGACCGCATCAAGCCGGCCTACATACTGCTTGACTTAAACACCTCACACAATCATCCCTCACACTCTAGCGATAAAAACATTTTCACTAAATCTGGTACAAACACACAGACACAAGTTCCGACAACTGATCACAGTACGCCCTCTGAACGAGATGTTATTAGACGGACACGTTCAGGCCGTGTTGTGCATTTTCCTATCAGATTATAGATTGTAACTATCTGCCTATTATCGCCCTTGTCGGTCTCTGGAGGGGGGTGATGTGGCGTGGTGCCACTGATTTTAGGTTTAATTTAGTTTTGTACATAATGTTTAATTTTAGTGTTTTCAGTTTTTTATTAATTTGTAAATATATTTTAATTTTGTAACATCCGGACAGATAAACCGATTTTATGTATATAGTTTTGTCATTCCTAGTGTTCTTTAAATGATGGCAGTTGACGATCGCCTTAGAGCGCAGACTCCGCCGTGCAACCATGGCAACTGCGCTCTCTGGCGGCTGTTATCATAACTAAAAATTTTCTCTTGGACTTTGGATTTTACTTTCAACTGGTTTTGTTAATTTTCTTCCGTTGCTTATTTTTTTTCTGACTTTTATTTCTGCTCATCATACTCCTTCTTTACTTATTTCTATTGTGGACTTATATATTTCTTGTAAATAGGGTGTTGTGTCTTAAAAAATACTTTCGTTTCCTCTCTCCTCTTCCTCCTCCACAGACTTAAGCATAAGCTACATGTTTATAATGTACGTGACAGACGTCTCAATAGGTGGTGGCTCAGTGATACGCTAGACATGCAGGCATGCCTAGCACTGATTTTCAGCCACCACCTTCTGAGGAGTCCCGGAACAAAGATTTAAACCTAAACAACATAATCCTTGACTGGTGTCTCACTACCATCTCACATCCCCATCCAGGTCTGAGATACAAATTCCAGCAAGTGATCAAGATATCGCCTTACACACCATATTGCAAATCCCACCACTCGCACCCGGACGGAAACAAGAGATGATAGTAATCCACCTGTTCAATATCTATATCTATGGCAAAAATTTACTGTTTTTAATAGTCTGTGACTGATCTGTGCCGCTATGGTATGTAATCTAGCTCAAGACCACAGACATTTATGACGTAAGACTGAGATCTAATCTATTAACATAACCTAAAACTAAGTCTCAGTTGTTACGTGTGACAAACTTACAGAACAAATAAAGACAGACACACAATGTGCTTAAAATAATAAAAAAAAAACAAAGCACATTATCAATTAGCCCACATCAGCTTTAACATTTGACATGATTAACGATGACTCATGTCCTATTGTGTGCGTGGCAGTGCCATTGCTATAATCATGTGCGCTTAAAATTTTTTGTTTTTGTTTGTACAAACTGATTGGAGTTATTATATCCTACCAATACACACAGTCAAGACAAAGAGTGGTTTCAAATGATAGAATCGACCACACCGACGCCATTCTCACTGGGACAAGCCGCCTTGCTCGCTCGTGCATAACCTAGGTAAGAATGCATCATGAATTAATTTGTTCATTTAGTATATATTCTTTGACCTGTTATAACGTAGTTAATATTTACTACTAAAGGTATGTGTGAGGAGAGAAGATAAATCCAAGTTACAGCGAATAGCACACTATTTATTAGTTCTACTTTACAAATATAGACTGTTAAGGATGTACGAAGAAATATAGATAGGGGTCGTGAGATCGAAGTAGGCACGAGATCCAGTCAAGCAGCCGCTATGAAATAGCCAGCCACTTAACTTAGAGATGACGAGATGATCCGAGCAGGCCTTCTGGTGGACGCGCGCAGGCTTATATATGGCCCTCGGGGTGATGCGGCGCGGGGAAGCGGGGAAAGGCAGCCGTTGATGGAGGCACGACGTCACACACCCCCCCCGTTAGACCAGAATTTCCTTTAGCCGGGAAATTCGACTGCTCGCCATCAGTAGCTGGAGCTGGAGCAGACGGCTGGCCGGCGCTGGTAGGCAGCTGGTAGACGGCTGGCCGGAACCCTGAAATGGGAGAAGTCCAGTATAGTATATATACTAATAAGTGCATGTAGGTGGCTAACTAATAGGAGGATACGGTACGAGCCAGCGAACAGAATCGAGCCAAGCAGGTCAAAGTAATTTACAAAAAAGAAAAAAAAAAATCTTAAAAATATGAACTTGGTATTAATAAAGATTGATGTATTAATGTATAACTACATAAAAACAAAATAAGCGCAGACAGATGCCACCGGTGCGCGAGCAGTCTAGCAGAGAACAAAGGAATGTTATGCACCTACTTACATAACATAATCACAACACAAACAGGTTCTAGTACAATATTAATCGAACGCAAGAACTAGACTCAAGTACGGTCAACAGCACAACAATTCATACAAAATATAATGTGCGGCTGGTGCACGAGGTTTAACAAAAAAAAAAAAAATTTTTTTTTTGGAAGTATTTAAAAAATTGACTTATTTAGAATTATTGTTTATAGTTAATTAGTTTAATGTCTTTGATATGCCATTCGCCCAGCGGCTTACCCGACATATCTGAAAGTTTATATACTAAAGGAGATTTTTTTGCTACGATTTTACATTTAATAAATTTAGGTGCTAATTTTTTTGAAAAATATTTATCCTTATCACTTAAGTAGAATGTTCGCTTCCAAACAACATCACCAACATTAAATTCTGCCGGCTTACGGCGAAGATTATACGACTGACAATTACGTTGATGTGCAGACAAAAGAGCCGCCTGTACTTTATCGAAGATGTTAGATAAATGACCAAGCGATTCAGCATAACAGTCTATAGGCTCATGTACCATATTCTGATCAGACTCAACATATCGAGAACCGCACGTTATCAGTTCACGACCGTAAACAAGAAATGATGGCGTGAAACCGGTTACTTCGTTAACAGCACAATTCATTGCAAATTGTATTTGGGGTATTATTGAATCCCACACCCTGTGGTCATTATTAATAAATGTGGAAATAGCTGTAGTTATAGTTTTATTATATCGTTCTACGGTGTTAACATGGGGCGTATAAAATGGAGTGTAGTGTAAATTGGGAATTTTATATTTGGATATTAAGTTTTTAAATTGTGTACTAATAAATTGCTTACCGTTATCTAGTATGACAGTTGAAGGAATGCCATGTACTAAGAAAACATTTTCTTCGAGGATTTTTGTTATTACTTCGGCTGTGGCTCGTTTTATAGGGAATAGCAAACAATACTTAGAAAAACAACAACAGACCACAAAAATAAAATTATTTTGTTTTCTAGAAGGAGGTAATGGACCTATCAAATCGATACTTATAACCTGAAATGGTCTAGAACAAGACTTAGGTCCACCCATAAGACCCAGAGTTGAGTGATTCTGATGTTTATGAGCGATACATTCATCACACGAATTAACCGCGCTAACAACATCCGAATACATGCCTGGCCAATAATAGGTAAGAGATAGACGCTTAAAGGTCTTGAATATACCGAGGTGACCAGCAGTGGGCATTGAATGGTTTTGTTTTATTATCTGTGATCTTTGCTCGGCCGGGACAACTTCTTTCCATTGAAACTCTCTCGTTAGAGGATTAAGACTTTTTTTGAAACGATATAATTTGTTATTTATTATTTGATAGTCCACATAAGAAGTGGGAGATTTTGTACAGCCATTAAAAATATTCAAGTACCAAGGATCGTTAGTGGAAATAGCTGTTATATTAGAGTTTACGTTAAATGTAGTGGACATAATATTAGGAGAACGGGAAAGAAAATCTGGGACTAAGTTATCAGAACCACGACGATGCCTTATTTCGAAGTTATAAGCAGATAAACGAACACCCCATCTGGCCAGTCGGCCAGTAGGATTATTAAGAGTGAGAAACCACTTAAGCGCGGCGTGATCCGTATACACCACAAATTTTAGACCATTTTCTACGTAACAACGCCAGTGTTCGATAGCAGATAGAACGGCAAGCGCCTCGCGCTCAGTAGCACTATAGTTACGTTCTTGATCCGATAGGGATTTACTGTAGAAGGCTATGACTCTTTCCTCCCCATTTAATATCTGGCAAAGAACTGCCCCTATACCAAAGTCACTGCTATCAGCGTGTATTTCAAAAGGTTGGGTGTAATCTGGACAAGACAACACCGAAGAGGAAGCTAAGCAGTTCTTTAATTTAGAAAAGGCCAAATCCGCCTCCTGAGACCAAGAAAACGCTGGCGACTTTTTGCCGTTAGAAGTTAGTTTATTAAGGGGCGCCGCTAAGGAACTAAAGTTAGGTATAAACCTTCTATACCATGACGCCGCGCCAAGAAAACGACGAACCTCTTTTTTGTTAGACGGTACAGGGTAATTAGTAATTGAATCAACCTTATCGGGATCGGCGTGAAGGCCGTCTGAATCCACTATATAGCCCAAGTACTTAAGTTTATTTCTAAAGAAGTTACATTTATCAAGATTAATAGTTAAGTTTGCCTGCTTTAATTTATTTAATATTTTTGTTAAAAGTGAAATATGGCTGCTAAATGAAGTAGAAATGCAAATTATATCATCAACGAAACAAAAAACTTTATTTTCGAACTCTGGACCGTAAAATAAAATATCAGCTAAACGCTGCTGAGTCGCAGGTGCATTGGTTAAACCAAAGGGCATAGATTTGAACTGGAATGTACCACGAGAAGGAACATAAAAAGCATTCTTGCAACGATCCTCTTCTTTAATTAACGTCTGCCAAAAACATTTTGAAATGTCCAAGCTAGATAGGTATTTAGCATCCCTTAAGTTATCCAAAATCTCAGAAATATATGGCAAATTATAGGCATCTTTTTTTGTTACTGAATTTAATTTGCGACTGTCCAAACAAAAACGCAATTCGCCATTTTTTTTTTGGAGTAAGTATTATGGGATTAGACCAAGGACTTTCCGAAGGCTCAATTACATCTTCTCTAAGCATTTCATCGACATGTTCTATCAAAATACGCTGTTTCTCGGGGGACATCCTATAGTAACGCTGACGAATTGGAGGACTGTCACCCGTATCGATCGAATGAGTAATGAGCGAAGTACGACCAAGACCCCTTTTCTGATAAGAAATATCGGTAAATTGAGAAATTATGTTGTTAGCAACAGCCCCCTGATCCTCTGTCAGACTATCAAAAGAAACCAATTTACTAGCGGCGCTGGATTGTAATTCCGCGACACTAGTGTCAAGTTTACTCGGAGGCGAAACCGTTACTATGTGGTCCGGAAACAAACCGAAACCCTTCCAGAAGTCCATACCCAGGATCAAAGAATTTTTTATTCCGGGTACAATATGAGTAACCAGAGAAATAGATTTATTCTGGAATACAAAAGGAAGCAGCACTGAGCCGAGCGACGAATATTTATCGCCGCCAGCAGTGATAAATTCTAAAGGTTTCGAAGTATCGAGTTTTAAACCTTTTAAGAAGAGATCATGTGAATTATTACCAAGAATGGTTATGCAAGAACCAGAATCGAGTAAACCAATAGTATTTTTACCGTTCAATGTGACAGGAATGTAAGGAGTATAATTGTTTTGACTGCCGATCAAGGAGAGTTTTTTTGTATTAAAAAAATTGGCAACATAATGTAGCCAATTATGCCACTCAGTTTTATTTGTTTTAGTTTTATTAAACATAGATTTCCCTTGATCGGCCTTTACGAGTTTTTTTGAAGTTTATTATTATTACATTTAGGACAATTAATGGACTTAAAGCCCTTCGAACCACATTTAAAACAGATAAGATAACGAGGTTGCTGACAAGTACCTAAAGAATGCGAATCCGTACGACATCTCGGGCAATATTGTTTAGAATTATTGCGATTCGAAGCATTTTCAACAACACAAACTTGTTGATCCAACTCGACTTCGTTAATAGGTGATGGCTCGGTGTTATAATTTTTATAAAAATTTTGAGGGTATTTATTATTTTTATAAAAATTATAATTTTTATTGAAAGTTTTATTTGAAGTGCTGTAAGCCAATTCGGGAGCCAAAGTGTTGGAAGTAACCTTGGGTGGTTCAGAAAATTCTCGGCTACGACTGTCATATCTTTCGAAGTCCCTACAGACGCTAACCAAGGAAGAAATATCCACAACATCAGCTGTTAGAAGAGCATTCGTATAGCAGGGCCGAATGTTATTTAATAGAATTTCTAGTTTGGAAGACTCGTTCATAGGTACGTCTAAAAGAGAAAATAATCCTTGCATTTTAGCGATATATAAGGTTATGTTCTCCTTTTCCCCCTGTGTACGAAGCCTTATTTCCGATGTGAGTTTATAGTCATAATTATGCGGACTAAAATCACGTTTAAGTAAACGACAAAGATCGAACCAAGATTCAACACTATCTTTAATAGCACGGTACCAATGCAATGCATCATGTGAAAATATTTCGAAAGCAAAAGAAAGTATTTTAGTTTCAGGTATATTCCTACTCGACATAAATTCATTTACTCTCTGAATGAATGAACGCACACAAGTTTTACCATTGAATTTAAATTTACTTAATTCCGCAAACAATTTACGATCGCAAAGAAATGAATCAGAAGAAGGTTCGGGAATGTTCTGTGGCTCGACTCCGTCCGACGACACCGGTTTAGACAATAGTGATAGGGTTTTATGATTTGCGTGAAAGTCGTTCCATACTAGGTTAAGGGATTTTTTATCGTCTAGTGAAGCAAAATCAATACGAGATAGCCTATAAAAAACGTGGTTAAGAATAGAATTAGTTCTAGAAAATAGATTTTTCTCGAATTTAGACTGTAATACTTTGACGTTATTGGAAACACGGAGCAGGGAGTTACTAACCGCGGCTATATCCTCATCAGGAGAAAAGACGGAAGTTAAGATATCCTCAGAAGGAGAATCGGACGAAAGTTTTAAAATCTGTTTACGTAATTCATCCACCGTTGTGGTTTTAGAAATATTGCCGTTACGTATTTGGATTTCATACTCAAGTTCAGCCTTATTTAATAAGGAAAATTTAATGGTATACGGCATTATAACCAACCAAACGGCGCAGGAATAAACACCCACACGAGGAAAAAAAAAAAAATTTAAAAAAATGCAGAAATTAAAGAGTACAAGAGTACTGGAAAAAAAAACACACAGAAAATACACAGTAAATTAGGGCTTACACTTACCAGACCTCGTGCCTAGCCTTTTTTTTGATGGGCGCCAGTATAACGTAGTTAATATTTACTACTAAAGGTATGTGTGAGGAGAGAAGATAAATCCAAGTTACAGCGAATAGCACACTATTTATTAGTTCTACTTTACAAATATAGACTGTTAAGGATGTACGAAGAAATATAGATAGGGGTCGTGAGATCGAAGTAGGCACGAGATCCAGTCAAGCAGCCGCTATGAAATAGCCAGCCACTTAACTTAGAGATGACGAGATGATCCGAGCAGGCCTTCTGGTGGACGCGCGCAGGCTTATATATGGCCCTCGGGGTGATGCGGCGCGGGGAAGCGGGGAAAGGCAGCCGTTGATGGAGGCACGACGTCACACTGTTTCTTAAATGACCAAAATGATTATATTTAGTTATGATGGTTAGTTTTAATTTTTATATGTTTATTTGTAATATATCAATAAAAATGATTTCTTTGTTATTATTTATACGAACCATAAACTGTATAATACTACAAAATATATATATATATATATATATATATCATTGTATTTTGCATTTTCAAGTTTCAAAATTAAGCTGTTTAAGGCTAGGAAATGACTTCGAGCAGCCATCTTTTCCTGCTAGCAGAAATTAAATTGAATGTTCTTAAGTTTTCTTTGAGCAGATGACAGTGACCGAATTGATTGTCTTCTCTTTAGGCGATAAAATAAAATATGTGGTCGGGCTAAATAATGTTTATTACGTACTCACATTTTAGTATTTGTACAATTCCTGATAATTAAACTGAGCGAAAAATAAAGCGTCCAGCGGACATATTGGTCGATTGTAAAAAAGGGGCGAGGAAGCCAGTGTTCCAATCTTAACACATGATTATTCAGTGTTGTCATACAAAAATATTTATATGTCATTCTATACATTTTAACAAATGTTACATCAGTTTGCTTATTATTCAGCAGTGCGATATGTAGTACCATGTTTAACAGTGAACCCTTGGAACTGAAGCGCAAGGTGAACATGCAACTTGGAAATACGCCTGAACAAAGAGACTCTACCTAACAGGATAATATTTCGCTTATCCCGACATTGTGCCTAGCTAGAGAGAACTACTTGTACCTCGCAAACCTAGACCTTGTATGTTGCTCTTAACTTCCAATTTCGGTAGTACGCTGTAATATACATTCCGAAATTCCGCAATAATAACATTAGTGTTAATTTTTTCATATAGAGTATAAATATTCTATACTCTAAATGAATTTAAAATATATATATATTTTAATTATAGTCGTAGTATTTACGATCTATAATTAGGGAAGGTCACAGACTTTGTAGACGGAATTCTCCCACGGGGAACTTTTATTAATTCTGTGCCACGGGAAAAGCCGGCTACAGCTACTAGGACAATAATAGGACTAATCTAGCTAAATGGCCAACAAGCACGCCACACCTTGTTCCGTCACCCGCCATGACAGCTCTCGATATAATTGCTGCTATGAAGTAATGATCACACAACTTAGTGGAATTATTGCTTTTCCCTAGGAGGTACCTAGGAAGAGACTTTTTTGCCTCTCGGTTGCCAAACGCGGCTACTATTTGAGGTCACATTCACTGAGTGGCCTGCCACTCAGTAATTAATATTAAAATTAGACAGCTGTTTTAATCCATCCAAACTTCATTACCATATCCCATTACAATTCATTTCATTAATTAGAAATAGTTACCTCTCCTGCCGAGACCTGTTTATGGAAATGTCATCTACTGATATAGGACAAAGTTTTGGCAGGAGTACCACATGACGTCGACTTCTCCATAGGGCCTCTCCGCAAGCTTCTCAAAGTACTGGGGCAACCCGTGAAATCCAAGAAGAGACTTCAAAGAAGTCAATAAAGACATGACCATTCGTATATTTTTGTTTGCCCAATATTGTTCCATTGCTTAGCAAAGTTCTCCCCCATCTCCATCCAAACATTTGTGGAAGAGAGAGAAGAGAAGTTTGGATTCGTAACAATTAAATCTATATTTTTTCTCAATTTTTAATAATGTGTCAAGATTGTCAAGCGACGGCCTGTCTAGGGTTAGTCGCCATTAGTAGCATTACTATCTTGAGCGCCTCCATGACTCAAATAAATTACAACTCCTGTCTTGTCTTATAAGACAAATTCCACGCTCTCATAAGACACCCGTCTTGTCTCATAAGACACCACTTCTTACAACACTCCAGTCGTGTTTCACAAGACAAACTCCACTTGTGAGATGTTACCATTGAATCAATAATGGCGACCCCAAATAGATGTTGTGTCTGACAAACATAGCTACAGTCTTGGCGGCTCGCCAACACGGTCTGCCCTGACAAAGAACTTGTGGAAATTACATTACGTAATATATAAAAATGACTGAATATAATGTATGTATTTACGCCTGAAATCATCATGAAATATACCTATTAAATTATTGATCTTAATATGTCGTCATGTATATATTTTGTAAACGTTTTTTGCTGATGTTTATTGGCGTAATATTTGATTACATTGTGATTTTTGGCCAGATATGTCATGTTATTAATTATCATACATATATAAGTATATTTATTAACTTCAAGAAAGGCTGTTACCAGTTGTCTTACTAACAATGAATTAATTAAGTAATTATTATTCGAATACTTTTACCCAAATCATCATCAGTACGTGTAGGTTACATTGCAATACATTGCATATACAATCGACCATGTACACCCTGGTGTCAGAGTTGTGCGGAACCGCCTCTCGGCCTCTGACTTGGTTCCTTTAACGACCACCTTATGGCAGCCGGGACCGCAACGGCTTAACATGCCTTTCGAAGCACGGAATCATTTTTATTATTAGACAATCAGGTGATTCAAGCCTGCAATGTTCTAACCAAACTGAAAACATACTAAACAAAGTATGCTTCCCGTGGAAATCGAACTCACGACCCCCGGGCCATGGAGGCAGTGATAGTGAAAATCTTTGTGTCACAGGCATCTTTTGGTTATTCGCTTTTCAGTGATGCATTGCTTGCTGGCTGACTCTATCATCAATCAATACAGTAGCCTATGGTTTTCCTTTATTTATAAATGCTAACCTGCAGCTCTATGTAAATTCCATGGGAACAGTATTTTTCCGGGATAAAAGGTATCCTATGTTCTCATTAAACTTTTTTTTTTTTTTTTTTTGATTTCGCAGGGGAATGCGTTTACGCACAGAGTGTGGGACTCCTGGGCCGCTAGCCGGCCCAGACTACCCACTAAACCCCTGCGGGTGCCGTCGGCCGCATTGCAGGGAAGCGCCTCGGATCTGACTAGCACAAGACGCCTCTGCGACTGGCCGGTTTCTCACCAGAAACCGGACTCACCACTCTCAGAGGCCCTCCGACACCTGGAGGACCTCTGCCACCGGGTGGGACTGCTCCAGTCCCACCGCTTATGGGGGCGCTTCCAGGCGCGCCAAGTAGCGCCTGCGACGCACCCCCCCTCTCCGCCGCCGGATCGGGTCCGCGAGGGGATCGTCCTCGCGGTCCCTTTCCTCGGCCTCCCTTTGCGACATGACGACCTCGCAGAAGGAGGCCATTGCATTCCAGGCGCTGTCGCTCTCGAGCATCGCGTTGGCGACACTCGGGAGCGACAGGTCCGTCCCGCCAAGCGCGGCGGCCAGGTCATGGCGCTGCCGGCTCCACCTCGGACACCGCTCAAGGACATGTTGAGCGGTGTCCTGAGCCTCGCCACAGTCGTGGCAGCGAGGCTCGGCCTCCCTCTGGGCCACGCGGTGCAGGTACTCACCGAAGCAACCGTGCCCGGTGAGCACCTGCGTCATGCGGAAGGTGAGAGGCTTGCGCCGCCTCAACATCCACTTCTCCAAGACCTGACGCAGGGCCTCCACTGTTCGGACACCGAACGCTGCCTGCGCCAGGTCCGCCTCCCACCTCCGCACGAGTTCCGCCTGCGCTCGCAGGCGCACTCGCCGCACGAGTTCCGCCGAGGGGCGCTCGCCGATTTCCCTCCGATTTGCCACAAAGTGGTAAACTTCGGCGAGCACCTCCGCCACCAATTCCCACGGCGGGTCGCCCGCCAGGGCCGTGGCCGCAGAGATGGCCACTGTACGGTACCCCGTATCACCCTCACCGCGATCACCTTCTGCGCCTGACGCAAAAGGCGTTTGTTCGTCGCGGTGAGGGCGTCCACCCAAATGGGGGCACCGTACATCGCCATGCTCCGGCAGACGCCAGAGTAGAGCCTCCTCACTGCTTCGCTCGGTCCACCCAGGTTGGGGAGGAGTCGGCCGAGCGAAGCAGCCGTCCTGATGATCTTCGGCCCCAGCTCGCGAAAGTGGGGGCCGAAAGACCATCGTCCGTCGAGGATGAGGCCCAGATATTTCATCTGGGTGCTCACCCTCAACTCCACCTGACCCACCCGGAAGCGCGCTCCTGGGGGGGGGGGGGGGTCCTCGCGTCCGGGCCCCGCGGAAGAGGAGGACTTCGGTCTTGTCCAAACGGACCCGAAGCCCAAGCCTCTCTATGCGGTCGACCAGTAGGGCAAGACCCATTTCGGCCGACCGCGCCGCCTCGCGGAAATTCGCACCCCGGGACGTGAAGAGAGTGTCATCCGCGTAGCAGATGACACCAGTCCCGGGGGGAAGCCGGCACCGCAGGACCCAGTCGTACGCGATGTCCCACAGTATAGGGCCGAGAATCGACCCCTGCGGGACACCGCATCCGACGCTGCGCCGAACCATCCGACCCCCCCTGTCCTCGAACAGGACGAAGCGCTCCTCCAGATACGCCCCCAACAGCCTCCGCAGATACGGGGGCACTCCGAAATACTCGAGCGCCTCGCGTATTACACTGTGCGGGATGCTGTTGAAGGCGTTGGCGATGTCGAGCGACGTCGCCAGGGTCACCTTTCCATCCCGATCCGCCTCCTCCGTCACCGAACGTAGACGCCTGAGGGCATCGACGGTGGACCTCTCGGCCCGGAACCCATACTGCGCGTCAGAGAGACGCGGTCCCGGGCCGTCCTCCACGTGCCGAACGAGGCGCGAAGCCACGACACTCTCCAGGGCCTTCGCAGCCTCGCTCAGCAGGACCAGAGGTCGCACCGCCGAGGCCGAGTCCAGGGGCCGGCTCCCCTTCGGAATAAGGCAGAGTCGGCCCTCCTTCCAGAGCTTCGGGAACCGCCCCTCCCGCAAACAGCGGTCGAGCAGCTCCCGAAACCTCTCTCCGAGGTGCACGAGGATCAGCGCAAGCATCCTCCCGTGCACCCCGTCTGGACCCGGTGCCCTCTTCTTAGTCCGGAGGCGATGTTCTCATTAATCCTAACCTAACACTATGTGAATACGAAAAGTAAAGAGACAAACTAAAAAAAGTACAAACTCACATTCCAGCTAGGATTAGAATGATGGGGTTCAAATATCACCATATTTTTTTTATGTTTAAGTCAATATTATTGTACCATTAACCTGTTAAACCACATCCAACATTTCCTCCTCCACGCGCGGACGTTGGCAGTGCAGTGCGTCGAGTCACTACGACCGTGCTACACGGCTCTCGAATATCTGAAGATTTAACATGCTTCACTATCGATCGATAATACTCGTATCTGTAATACTACAGATACAAATAAAACACGTGGTAGTGCAAATGTAGTGCTCGGACGCAATGACCGCGGCCTGGATTACTCCTTTTAAGAAACAAGTGAGTTATTTTTTATTAAAGTGGTGGTGTGGTGCAAGTGCAACTTCGCAGATTAGTTTTGGTTTGAAATTTTTCGGGAAGTAATATTGTAACAATAAAAATAATTTTATATTATATGAACGCGTACGCATAATATATATTTTTTTTTAATTTTTAGTATTTTGTCTAAATTACACATATTCATTTTTCTACATATAGCGAGAAAGTCGAAAATATTCTATGAATCATTATTCAATGTTTTTGTTTATGTAATTTTTTTTTTCATAAATTGTATTAATGAAAGAAATTGAATGAAAGAGGAGATTCTTTTCAGTGTTTTGTCATCTTGGCTGAATTAATAATTATCAATTAATCAATTTAGTGTTTCTGTACAGACATTAATTATCCTATTTCACTGAAGGAATTGAAAAGGAATTTATTATTGCTTCTTATAAAAACAAGTTTTATGTAAATATTATTCAGACAGTATCTCTCTCATCGGATCGTCTTTTACGTCACATTGTTTATATTGTTTCGAAGCCCGAAATACATCTCTTCCATTGAAAATTTTCGAGTCCAATTAATTATTCCGAATTTTGAACTTGTGCTGTTACTAATCTTTTAGTCTCTTTTTTACGGGTTCATTAATGAGATCAGAGTAATTTTCTCTTCCGGATACCAATACAGAGGGAATAAAATAAAATTACGTCCTATGGTTTAGAGCTATATTCAACTGTTAAAATATAAATCAAAATTAAAAATTAAAAATAGCACAACATTTAACATACACAGTTAAAAATTAACTAAATTAAGATGTTTAATACAACGTTACAATTATTATTATAATTAATACACACGTTACAAAAAGTCGAGCGAACTTCAATAGAAGCCTGAAATGTCCTAATTAAACTGGATATAACCTCTGTTATGCGAACGTATTAATCACTAAACCACAGAGGTAGTTGGGAGTCAGTATTATTAATCGAGACTAAAAAGTCGAATTCGTTAATCGCGCCTAAACTGTTTGATAACAAATCCTTTTCCTTTAGTTTCCCAGATAATCGTAATTTAATCAAATTTAATCACCAAAAGTAGATAAGTATAATCCATGCTTTAAGCCTAATTCTAACTATCTGCTTAGTTTCAACGTAGTAGTTTTATATTCAATTATTTGTAATTCAGTTTCTCAAATATTGAATAACTAGCAATCCGTCCCGACTTCGTTCGGGTTATATAATATAGCCCATGATAATCTACAATAATGTAGCTTTGTAATGGCGAAAGAATTTTTTCGAAATCGGTCAATCACTTTTTGAGTTATTTTATTATATACATAGAAAACTTTCCTCTGTGAGGATATGTAGATATTAGTGTAGATGTAGATATGCAGTACCTTAGTCTGCACTCAAACAAATATTAGGTTGCTCAAAATGTATAATGCTGGTCGGGTTAAATTTTGAGCAGCTGAAATGAAACATCAGTCGCTGATAATTAGATTTCTCGATTTTTTATCGTTAGACTCTTTATTGTTGACACTTAAAATGTGGCTTTACAATCACTAGTTTATTATTACCCTTATTAATTGTATTGTTTGTTTTCGGAGCCCGGGGTAAGTAATAGTTAATATAATTAACTAGCCAATGAACGCGGCTTCGCCTGCGATTTTTTTTTAATACAATTAAGTAGGCAAACAGGCGTACGGCCCACCTGATGGTAAGTGGTTACCGTAGCCTATGAACGCCTGCAACACCGGAGATGTCACGAGCGCGTTGCCGACCTGTCCGCTGTCAGCACAGCGACCCTTCTGGAGCCTGGCGACCCTACTCACCAGCAGGAACACTGCTGCATCACAGTGTTATTTGGCTGCGGTCTTCTGTAGGGTGGAGGTACTTCCCCAGACGGACTACCTACACCTTACAACATGTCGTCCTCTTTTATTATTGGAATTATTGAAAATTGAAATAATGACATCCCTCTTATTCGTTGGGGACCGAAAAGTAGGCTAAATAAGATACGCATTATAATGTTACCTATCTACCAGTGAAAATCCCGGCTAAATCGGTCTAGTCACGTCGGAGATTAACTGGCACACACAGGCAGACAGCGTTTTAGTTATTCATGTGTAAATAGTCAAATTCATGTATAACGGACTACCTACAATACGCCTCAGCTGCGTTCAATAACTCGCTTTAAAATTTAAAAAAAATCTGAGGAATTGTATGTAGATGGTTTATGATTATGAGTTTATGCCATGAAGCTGATTTCATTTATAAAATATTCAGAAAACACGTGTAAATAGGAATTGACGCACGAGACTGCTCAAAATGAATTGTTTTAACAATGTAAAATAATACAAAATTAACTCGTGTCACCAAATTACATCATTGAATAATTTCTCCAGGAAACTTGAGAGGAGATAGGAATTAAAATACTGCATTTTTAATGTAGTTATTTTAGAATGATTTAAATTAAATAAATGTTAATGGTTAAATCAAATCCTTATTCTTATTATGAAGGTTTCTTAGGATTATGAAGGTACTTGGTGATTTTAAAAAAAATGCAACGCTACAAAAATGTTCAATCTCTGTCTGAGAGCAATCTTTACCTGCTATATAAATGCGCTATTGTATTGTAATATAAACGTCAACGATTTTGCTTATACCTTTTTTGGAATGTCATTCTGATTCGCGACTCTTTCATAAAATAAATATAAAAAATGCACAGAGTCGAAAGAAGAACACAAGGTCTCAGGCAAACGCTGGACGCTGGACGCTGGACGCTGGACGCTGGCCGCTTCCAACCGGCCATTTTGGGAATCATTAAGAGAGCCCTATGTCCAGCAATGGGCTGACTGCGGCTTAAATGACGATGAACGGAGAAACTTCTTATTGAAGTTGCTTAAAAAATGAGCGACTATTTGATCGAATAATAAAATCTAGATTTTTGTGTGCATCATCGTTTCATTCGTGTGTTACTTCATTTTTCCTGGGTTTAAATTTATAAGTACGCAAATAATTTTTATTCAGTAGTTTTCCTTAACCATAATAATGTACAGGACTGATAAAACATGCTGTAGATACCTACTAACTGTTTACATTTCTATCTACATTCGGATAAACTGACAAGATTAACAAGTTTTTCGATAAAGAGAAAACACAATCTAGTTTAATGATCAAGAATCTCGTAGTTGAATTGAATAGTAACGTCAGAATTCTGTCATTTGATAAATTGATAAGAAAAAAAAATCTTATTAAGTACCTAAAAGAATCAACGATCGTTGAATTTTCATCCAATGTGTAAAAAAGTTTTTTATCTTGTACGTAACAATCAATACCGCCGTAACTAAGATCATGATCAAACTAGTTTGATGAGCCTAGGCTCAGAAGCATAAGCTGAGGGCTCAACTGGCAGAGGCGCTTAAACGAAAACCAAAAGAAGTAGCACGTGAGCGAAGTCGTCGGAAACACAATCAGGAGTGCTATTTTTGAAAGTGTGAATCATGCAAAATCGGTGAGTTAAATAATTTTTATTCGATATCGAATAATTTTTATTTATTTATTTCAAAAATAGGGCTCCAGATGTAAAAAAGAGCTTGCATTGAAGTTATCCTCGACTATTAGATACAAGGTGGATTGTAAACACAGCACTCGGATATGTATAAAGGTAATAAGCATTTGTTTACATATTTATGACAAAAACCGGTCAAGCACGAGCCATTTCAATTATTCACCGAGGATTCCGTATAAGCAGTATTCAGCAGCTGTGGAAAATACCTTATCGCTTATGCTTAAAAAAATATTAACATTAAATAAACTATGTGAACTCTTCAGCTTTATACTCGTAATTCTAGTGTAGAAAAAGGTCTTCGACTATATCCATATCCAGTTTCATAACAATTGGTCGAGAGGTTTAGCCGTGATAGCGTAACTGAGTTAGATAGACTTTTGCTTAAAATTAGTATTTTTTTTTTTAAATCATTTATTCAGTAAATATCAAATGTACACATACAACAGTTACCGAACCGCGGAAACCTCGATGGGTTTATTTACATTTAGAAAGTACTTAAGTATTTTTTCAAGCTTAATTTAATTTTTTTAAGTATGGATTCTTACTGTGTTAACGATTTGCCTGTGTGGGCTAGACCACTCTTTTTCTTCCTGTGAATGTCGGTTTCTATAGAATTTTGTAATATTTATGTAGCTAGTTAATCACGAGTTGAGATCATCACATTGCCAATAAATTGGCTGGCACTTGTATGACTGCTCGGTCTTCGTGGGAATTCAATGTATATTATGTTGCTCGGTCTCATTTTCGTGTTTCACCTGCTTTTCAGATTCAGCTCTTTTTTACGTAATTTTCTTAGTAAATGCTGTATAAGGTTTTTGTGTACGCACATTTATTGGCAGCGAAGATGCCACATTTTTAGAATAGGTTTATGTTGAACTGAACCTTGTATTTAGGGCCGTAAAGTACTGTTTCTAGTTTGATGAAAGCACTGTTCTCTTATTCAAACTCATACTTTCTGATCGTAATAATACAGATAAGTGTGTTGTATGTCGGTCGATATGTTATCAATTTATTGGCGCGAATCATAATACATCCAACCCGGAAATCTTACAATGTACCAAGTGTACATTAATTATTCGCAAAAACCTTATAGTGAAATGCGATATCGGTTTTTGGAACTCCGGTGTTCTGTACCAAAGTACCAATCACCACACAACACAATTAGAACTCAGTACAGCCACAGAATTATTATTGTACTATCGTAGTACAGATATGGATGAGCCTAGTAATATCAGTATCAATACATACTCGTAGTATAAAACAATGATGCTTGAAAATATGATGCTTAAAACTTTAAAACTACGCAACGGATTTTAATAAGATTTTATTTAGGCGATAGAGTGTTTCAAGAAGAAGGTTTATATGTATAATTCATGCATAATACAGTAGAGAAACACTGATAATTTTAGATGTTTCTGACGTGAGGTAGTAAATTAACACATTTTTGGCGCTTACATTACAAACGCTGGCTTAACCCTATGAGATAGATCAAAATAATGTGCTACAGTATTGTATGTAGATCTTACAAAGATCTACAAATAAGTCCGCAAACTAGGCTACATTATTCGTTTTACTGTATTGATCCTTATCCAAATAAATCATTTCATATTCAAGACTGTTTTAAAACCTATAGATTACGAGTGATTGTTTTGTCATACATTTTTTATCTTATGATAGGACGCTTGGGTGTCGTTAAATGTATGATTACATCAATCTAACTGTACATTCTGTGTTCCCAAGGAAGGTTGACGTTAGGCAGGCGGCCAGCCGTAAAAACATGCCAAAATAATAATAGGAATGGAAACAACCCGAAGGCATGTGTCATGAAAGCGGGAGCTGAGGACGAAACTGGGAGAGTGCTAAGAATTTTTCTGGTAAATTATAGATTAGGATATCAAGAGTTTAATTTTACGTAAACTATACACTCCTGTTACCCCGTGGCGGGAACTAATGAAAATTATTGATACGGTTCATTATTTTTGTGGTGGTGAGAATAAGGTTTCTTTTTATCCGAAAAGATATCAGATTATTAGGATCAGCCAATAAATTAAAAAAAAAACACATTTAATTCCTCTGAAAAATCGATCTTGTCGGCTCTTTAAGCATGTGCTTACGATCTTCCTTGGAATCGGAAATACATTCGTACAGTATTCATAGGTTATTACGAGTAGGAACTATTCGGATTCAGAAAGATCTATGTAGCCGGTTTTAAAAAAGATGCTTATTGAAGTGTTTATCTTTAATTTAAGTTACTACATACTTTGTATAACCCGGACGAAGTCGGGGCGGGCTGCTAGTACTCATACAAATGTTTACTCATGTAATGGTGTTTTGTAGCTCTTTGCGCATCTAGATTCAAACAATTTGTACATCTAGATGCAAAAACTCTATTTTTGAATCTCTCAAAAGAGTGGTTAAAAATGCAGCATTACAGAAAAAGAATGTGTGACGTTGATTTCAAAATACTCAAATGAAATGATTCCGGACTTACCATCTTATTATGGATGAATTGAATCAACCCAGGTAAATACACACAAAACAAAACACGTGAAGATTCCACTTGCGCCTCAGATCCCAGGGTCTAGACAAGTCTTTTATAATCCTAGATTTGGCGGTACTGTTTATTACAATGGGTTGGCTGTAATCTGATCTCCGTAACCCTTTTTACAGGGAAACCAGAATATCCATAGTCCTATTGATTATGATGTGCTAACGACCATTAGATGGCAGTGGGACAAACTGCTGACCATGCCTTCCAAAACATGGAACATCTTTATTATCAGACAATCAGTATAACTCACAAACAACTGGAACAACAACGAAAATGCTTTCTGTGGGGGTCGAACCCACTACCTCTGGGTCTGCAAACACCTTAGCAACGCAGGCAGTTAGGTAATTCAAATCTCTTTCTTCAAAATAATCAATTCAATTCATTTATTCTTAAACTATCAATATATTATAATGCTTACATGTTCTACTTAAACAGTGTCAACGTAATGTAGTCATGAAATGACACTCATGACTAGACTAGTCAGACTTGACTACATTTATGATTTCCTGGTCTATATCCAAGGTGCTGCATAGGCGACCTTTGAGATAACACAAGTATGCACACTTAATCCTGTCAATAAATATCGATGACAACTAAGATAATAACTACGTAAGGCTCTTAAGATACGACAATAACTATTGATAAGGAAAAACGTTTTCTCCAATTCATAAATTGTAAAATAAGGATACTAGCAAAATAAAATAGTATTCGTATAATAGTAATTCCGATTGCTAGATAAATTTTGCTCAGAAATGTAATAGCCGTGTTTTACAATTGTATTTGTTAAACGTCTGGGACAGGTTTCATCCTAATACGATATAGGTATGTCACACCCTGTATGCTTAGAACCCATACTTCCATGTGGATAGTGATTTGTACGACACTTACAAATGTCTGGCCACAGTCGACGATACGTCAAGTGTTGCCGACGACACTGACGATTGCAACGACGACATTTCAGAGTCGCCGACGATACGCCGACTTCGGGTTTCTGACACCGACATCGATGACACGACCATCTCGCCCGTTTAGTCAACATTATACAGATCTTACTTTGGTCACTATAGTTTAGTTTCGACAGATTTTACATTTGATAAACTTTACTTATGACAGATTCTGTATTGGACAGATCCATTCATGCTATCCATATCCGTACTTCTATACTTTTATATCCAAACTTTCATATTATCCATACTTATTCATACTATCCATACCTAATAATATAATAAGTGCGAAACACTGTCTGTTTGTTAGACTTTCACGACATAACCACCGAATGTAGTCGAAGATCCGGGGTCAAACATAGGCTACTTTTTGACGGAGGTGGAGCTGGTGGAATAGCTAGTATGAGATATTTAATTAAAAAAGTATGAGAAATTTAGAAAATTAATTCTAAAAATTCTAGGATAACAGAAAGTCTAACGATGTTATACGAAATTATTGTTGTGCGTCGTATCCGGTCTGTTCATAATTATTTTAATAACGCTTTGTTGTCGATTTCAGTGCTACGTGACTCTGGGAGTATGCCTGAACATGATGGCGCACGGCCTCATCATGGGGTTTACCGCCATCCTGCTCCCTCAGCTCAGAAGTAAGGATTCGCCCATTCCCATCGATGAGTCTTCAGGATCATGGATCGGTAAGTTTAAAAAAACCGATCTCTAATCCGTTTTGTTTCAATAAGCATCTGTAATGTTATACCTAATGGTCTTGCTTTTTTCCTGTTTTTTTTTTATTAGTTATGCTCTGTGGCTAAGCTAGAAAGATTATTTTGTGTCACCTTGCTAGAAATGAGTACTTCGGCCCAATTTTTTTATTAAGTAGTTCAAAAATGACTTCAGTTATCGCTACCTACAAAAAGGCGTACGTTTGTCTTTGGAGAAAATTCCTTTAATATGACACGTACGGTAACATATGTTGTTTTACATAAATATCGTAGGTGACCATAACCTACGTGACAAAACAATATTACATACCGGCTTACCTCATCGGCGTGCGGCGCAGCCCGAACTGGAGCTAACTTGTTTCTTCAATTGTTTCCATAATAGAACTGATATTTTCATACAGTAGTTTTTGCTGTATTTTATTTAGTTTTAGTTTAAGTCCTTTGATCAAGAATTTAAAAGATTAATTTCTTATTCTGCTTCACTTAATCTCACATCTTTTCCTTTCCAGCTTCGATCCTTGGCTTCGCACTAGTCGGCGGTAACTTCATCGCACCGACCATCATGGCCAAATTTGGTCGACGAACTGCCAACCTCGTCAGCATCGCTCCGCTCCTGGTTGGCTGGTTCTGCATCGTGATGGCTACCAGTGTCTTCTCCCTGCTCATCGCCAGGGTTCTCCAAGGAATTTCCATGGGCATGAGCGCCACCCTGAGTCCTATTTTGATTGGAGAGTATTCCAGTCCCGTAAACAGGGGAGCATTTTTGACGACAATATCTTTGACTATTGCAATAGGTAATTCAAAATGACCTCTGGTAGTCGTACTACTCAATTCATACACATATTTTTGGCGTCGATAGTTCCAATCTTTTTGTTCTTTCCTCAGTATTTTTTTAGTATTTTATTTTCACTCGAGATAGGTGTCCACCTTTTGTCGTTTTTTATTTTGTTGTATAAATGTTATTTTTTTTATAGATTACATTTTATTTATTTTTTATAGATACACTTATTCAGTTAATTACATACTAAAACACAGTTCACATATTTTTCTTTTCATTCATTGTTATTATAACTTGTACTGTTTTTACTTTTTCAGGAGTCCTCACTGTTCACACTATGGGATCTTTCATCAGCTGGCAAACCACTGCTCTCATTTGCGCGTTCATAGCTTTTGCTGATCTTCTGATCGTGATGAACTCACCTGAGTCACCAAGTTGGCTTGCTGATCAAGGACGATACGACGACTGCAAGAGGGTATTTAGGTGGCTGAGAGGAGACGGAGAAGAAGAAGAGTTAAAAGAAATGATTGAAGCTACGGTTGTTGTTAGAGAAGCCAGAGAATCAGTAAATGTCTCTCAAACGTTTACACAGAACATGAAAATGAAATTGGCTTATTTCAGTAGCACGATAAGAAAAAAAGAATTCTACAAACCGATTTTTATCATGGTTCATATATACATTCTCAGTCAATGGGCTGGTGCTAATCTTTTATCCGCTTACAGTACAGATATCTTCTTACATGTAATAGGAGCCGAAGTCAACGTAGCATTAATGGTGATCACACTTGACGCTCAAAGGATTGTGTCAAACGCGTGTGCTATTTACGTTATAAAGAAAGTGAAGAGACGAATGATGTTATTCATAACAGTGACAATAAATATAGTAGCATTTTTAGCTATAGCTGCGTACACGTACGCGAGAGCACATCAGGTGTTGCCGCAATTCCTGGACCACGCCGGCGTCGGCATCTTCTTGATACATGTGCACATGTTTTCTATAGCCACGGGTACAGTACCACTCCCATTCATCATCGCTGGGGAGCTATTTCCTTTAGAATACAGGAGTTTAGCTGGAGGAATCAGCGTGTTATTCCTATCCTCGAATCTTTTCATAACGGTAAAGACGGCACCACATTCATTCGCAACTTTGGGTATTTACGGTACATACTGCGTGTACGCGGCCGTGATTTCGTACTGCACGGTGATATCAGGGATATTCTTGCCGGAAACAAAGGACAGGACTCTGCAAGATATTGAGGATGAGTTCCGAGGGCGACCGCTGACGGTCCACGAGTTGAAGTCGGTGCAATCGCTGACGTCATGGAGGCGACAGAGTAAAGACCGCAGGTGTAGTAGTCCTTTCATATAGTGACGATAATTTTATAGTAAAGGTAAAAAAAATGCGGCTGTGATTAACAGAAACTTGTGCCACATACACGTTTCGAGTACATGTTAGTACTTAATTGATTTAGATTAATTGTAAATGTAGACGAAATTTTACTTTTAGTCCCCAAAATAGTAGTGTTTGTCTCTAGCCTCTGATAATTGAATTACTCACATAACGAGATGAAGCAGAAAACGAATATGTTATGTATGTGTACATTATTAATTAGAATTGATTTTATACTATTTGCCGCTGTAATAACGAGACAATAGATGTTTTAGACTATGACTATTATTAAACTTAAAACAGAGGTCCAATTATTTTATAGATATAAAAGTTAAACTTAAATACGATAAATTACTGCCCGCCGCATTTTGAGTTGTTAACCACTACTTAAGCAAACTTCCAACTCAAATGATTGTCATTAAAATGTTAATCCAAAATAATTGTTCGATTGAAACTGAAATAATGTTTTGTGTTTGAAAAATGTGTTTAGATAGCTTAGTGTGGCTGTAAAAGAAATTAATTTAAATTGAATTAGATAACAATACTCAAAATAACGAGCGTTTATTTTTAATCCAAGTAGTTTTTTTGAAAATTTTCTGAGTAGTATTTTAAAGAAGAATATTTTTTTAATCATTCAGGTTAAAGAACTTTATTCTCATTAAGACACAAATGCCACTTACATGAGAAATAATACATAGGTAGTCAAATGACGTCCGAAACACTTAAGAAAAAAAGAGTCATTTTGCACTCATATTGCCCAAATAAAGCACTCCGTAAATAACAATACAACCCTATACTCCACAAAATTACCCATTAATAAACAACAAATTATGTAAAATTATGTATTATCATTAACTTCTCTGAGTGCGGCTGTAAGAGAATGGAATATGTAAGGTTGCCTACTTTTTATTGTCAACATACAAAATACTAATAGTTTATACTCAGACAAAAATGTACAGTGATATATTTTTAGAATGTATTTACTACTACTCTAAGATTATTTAAATTTAATGTAAAAATATAAATGTGTACTTAAGTAAACGTGATTTTTTTTTTCATTAAGCACATTCCTACATTTTGACCTCTGATGTAGTACCTTTAACAACCACCAATTACCGACCGGGACCAACGGCTTAACATGCCTTCAGCAGCACGGAAACATCATTATTATCAGACAATCAGGTGTCCAAGCCTGCAATGTCCTAACATAACTAGAAATAACTAAACAAAGTATGCTTTCTGTGGAAATCCATCCCTCGAACTCCTGGCTTACTCTCGAAATCAATCCCAATCTCAATATCATTCATATACAATACAACTCTAATCGCGACTTGAAATCATCTTGTCATTGAGGTCGCATTCGACGTTGTGTAATGTGACCTGAAGTAAGCTACGTTACACATCGGTTCTTAAGCCATTGAAACAAGGTCTAAAATTGATTACAATTATAAATGTTAATGCTCGTGACTGTACGTAATACACTTCACGTCCTTTGCTGTACTTACGTGATAGCTTTCTCAATAAAGATATATTCTATTCTATTCTATGAAGAGATGAACGAACAGAAACATCGATAAAAAAAAAGGAAAATTTGACAATTTCAATGAAATCATTTATTTAGAACTAGCTGAGCCCACGACTTCGTCCGCGTAATGTTCGATTATACTACTTTCGTTACTTATTAATCTTATTATCCGTCATTGCAGAGTTTTACACAAAATATTAGATGTTATTAATATTTAAAATGTTCCGGAGGTCGCTATGTAAAGTATTGAGACGGAATACTGTTTGGCATGAAAGAAAAAGTTAAACAATCGTGATTAAAAACGTATTAACTCTTTCCAGATTTATAAAATCATAATTTGGGTGTGAAAGTTTCGTTGATAACCACCAGTTGGTAGCAAGCATAAATGCTGATCTTGAAATATACCTATTTTCTCACTTGCCTTCGACTTCCATATTGCGCAGAAATCAATATAAAGGCCAGGATTAAACAAGATAACTTTTATTGAACACGGTCGAGTTGTTAGACACAGAACGTCCATTAGCGGAAGGACAAAGGAAGTGCATTATCCGGATATGAAAAAATAACCACAGACAAGAAATATTGTTGCCAGCCTATGTTACAATAAACAATAGAATCTGTTTTATTTACTTAGGTGTTTGCTTTATATCTAACACTACCCCTTAAACAAATACCTAATAGATACAATATAACATTTACAATATCAGCTGTTACTAACACACTCATGACACATTAGCAACGAAAACCTATATCCTGAAAAATAACAAAGATACATTTCAATATACTTAAATTTACTTACAAAAATTTGAAACAAACTTAATCACTTCCTCAACAAGTTTATGTTACACTTATTTTACTTTAACAAATCTAATGTCATTATAAGAAACACCATTGAACAAAAATAATGCACTTTACATTGTTGTAACTGACATGTACAACCTAACATTTTAGACATATTTTGCTTATTACATCTAACAAAATATAACAAACATCTTTACATGTCATGTAAACACAAACCCTTTACAAATTGCTCATGTTTTTCTTTTGTCAACGGTTTTGTCAAAATATCTGCAATCATTAAATCAGTTGACATATATTGAACATTAATGATATCGATATGTTTAGTTCTATTATGATACATGCAAGTTGAAGTTAATCTCTGAGCAGATTGATTATCATTATACAATAAAACCTTACAATCAATATTAAGTAGTTCTTGGAGAAAACTACGTTACGTACAGTGAGGTTAATAATCGCGAACCGCGTGAATATAATACTCATCGTCTAGCTATCCCTCCTGCTGCTACCTCTTTCTATTCCCATTCCTTTGCGGTGCAGGCTGCTCAGTTATGGAATGCTTTGCCAGTTGAAATACGAAAGGCTAAAACAATTTCATCTTTCAAAAATCAAGTGAGAAAACATTATCTCTCTGCAATTGAAGCTGATCTTGCTCATCGTTAGTCATTTTCTTCTCTTCTTTTATTTTTTATTATTGTATGTTGTATGTAGGTATATGATATGTATATATTGTACCGCCATTGTACATTGCAAATCTCTTATGTAATTTTGTAATTTTAATTTCTTGGTGCAATAAAGAGTTTTATTATTATTATTGTATCTCCTCTTGGATTTCACGGGTTACCCCGGTCCTTTGAGAGGCTTGCGCGGGGATATTGATCCAACACGTAGAGGCCCTTTGGAGAAGTTGATGTCATGTGGTGCTCCTGCCAAAACCCGTTCTCGGCTATATCAATAGTTGACATTTCCATAAACAGGTCTCGGCAGGAGGAGGAACTATTTCTAATAGGTGAAAAGAATAAATGGGTTATGGTGATGAAGTTTGGATGGATTTAAACTGGGCTATTGCAATAGAAATCCGACGCCTGCCATAATCATGATTACTGACTATTAGTGGCAGGCGGTGACTCGCCACTCAGTGAATGGGCCCCCCAAATATTCGCCGCATTTGGCAACAGAGGGGCAACATTGGGATGAGCGGCTAAGGGTGCCGAGAGGTGCGGCTCCGGTTTCGCCATCGCGAGTTGCTTCGTGAGCGGGTTTCCCCGTTATTACGCCATTACGTGCAATACACTTCCACCCTCGAGCATATAGCTCTTGCGACTCCACTCTGGCCGGCCGGCTAAGGCAAGCCAGAGGTAGGGGTCCTGTCCCTCATCGGCGTCCACTCCGACCTTGGCGAAGGAAGGCCGGAGGTGAGGGACGGATGCCTCCCCTGGGAGCACTCAGGTCCGCGGTGTCGCCACTCACCAACAGCTAGCCACAAGCTGCCCTGCGGAGACTGACTGCACTGGGAAGAGAACCCAGTGGGCGATGGGGTCGTCACATCCCTACGCCTATTATTATTATTATTATTATATTCATTAAAGGCATAGTATGTATTAATTGATTGTAGGTTTATTTATTGACTGTTGTGTAAGGATGATAGTTTTAGTATTTTATTACTGTACTGCCTTTGTTTGTTTTCACTTTTTATCCTATCTACCCTAAGGTTGGCTGGAAGAAATTGCAATAGCGATAAGTCCGCCTTTGTACTCAATATTCTAAATGTATTACTTTTAATTTTAATTTTGTGATTGGTACAATAAAGTGTATATCTATCTATCTATCTATCTATCTACGTAAAAATAAACCTTCCTTGCATGCATCTGACAATGCCATATATTCAGCCTCTGTGCTGGAGAGCGCAACGGTCTTTTGCTTTCTACTTTCCCATGAGATTAATGATTTTCCTAATTTAAATATATATCCAGTAAAAGACTTACGATCAATCTCACTTCCAGCCCAATCAGCATCGACATATGCTGTGATATTCAGTCCTCCTTTTTGAAATAATAATCTATAGTTTAACGTAACTTTTAAGTAACGCAATACTCTTTTTAAAGCTTTCCAATGGACTTCAGAATGAGACTGATTGAATTGACTAAGCATACTCACAGCATGAGCTATGTCAGGTCTGCTACAAACCGCTATGTACATGAGGCAGCCAACTAAATTCCTGTAATGAAACTGATCATTTTTCTTTACATGCTTTGGAAATTTTATACCTTTTTCCAAAGGAGTTTTCATAGGCTTACAATCCGTCATGTAAAATTTTTCTAACACTTTTGTTATGTATCCAGACTAATCTAGTTTTTACATCTATTTACTCTCATTCCTAGAATGTGTTGTACTGAACCTAAATCCCTCATTTCAAACTGATTCATTAATTTTAATTTCACGTTTTCTTTAAGAGTTGGATTTGTTGAAAATAACAAAATATCATCCACATACAGTACAATTATTAACAAATCACTGTTTGTTTTCATATAAAATACACAAGGTTCAGTAGAAGTTCTTTTGAAATTCATTTTATGTAGCAGAGCTTCATTAATTTTGTGATACCACATCATTGAGGCTTGTTTTAAGCCATATATGGCTTAAATAAAAATTTATAAACCATATGTTCTTTCCTTTTATTTGAAATCCCTCCGGCTGTTCTATGAAAACATTTTCATTTAAGTCACCATTTAAAAATGTAGTCTTTACATCGAGATTATCAATTTCCATTTCATATTCTGCAGCGATAGCGAGTAGAGTTCTTTTAGTCGAGTGTCTTACTACTGGAGAAAATGTTTCCTCATAATCCACCCCATATTTCTGTGAGTAGCCTTTTGCAACCAAACGGGCTTTGTGTTTCAAAAGTTCACCATTATGACCCATCTTCTTCTTAAAAATCCATTTGCACTTGATTTTTTGTTTGATTTGCATTTGACTATTTGGTTTTTCAGTGAGGGTCCAGCAGTTGTTATCAACAAATGATTTATACTCATCTGACATTGCTTTTCTCCACTCGGCTGCATCTGTGCTGGACATAGCTTCCTGCACAGTCTCTGGATCATCATCTCTGCATAATTTACTGGCCAAACGTACCGACATCGAGGCAAATTCACTGTCTTGATAGTCTTCAGATTCTGACGTTTCACCCTCGAGTGTTGATTCACCTAGAATATATGTAGGATCCGCAGAACTATTTGATTCTACAGTGCTATCACTGTCAGAGTCATCCACTGTAATTATACTCGACCGGGTTCTTAACTGGTCATCAGAAACCTCTGATCTTACAGGAGATGATTCTGGCAATTCATCATTTTGTGATTGCTGTTCATTTTCTCGTGTCAACATTGGAATACAAACAACATCCACTTGCCCCTCAAAGTCATTATTTGGGGAGAGCTCAGAATTAATATCATCATGTGACCTATTTCCATAGAACCTGTTTTCCAAAAATATCACATCTCTAGCTTTGACACATTTAAAATATTTTTCAGGATCTAACAGTCTGAACGCTTTTGTTTCTTCGCAATATCCAACAAATATATGTTGTTTAGATTTTGAATCTAATTTAACATCTACCTTTTTATTGCTCCATTGTTCCTCAGGTACTTTTCCAATAACGGCCTTTGTTGGCGTCCTGTTCTTAAGATATATAGCGGTATTGACAGCCTCTGCCCAGAATTTATTATTCAGGCCCGCATCCTTCAGCATACATCTAGCTTTTTCAACAATAGTCCTATAGGCACGTTCCGACACACCGTTTTGCTGTGGGCTGTATGGAACTGGTGTTTGATGCTTGATGCCATTTTCTTTGAGATAAGCCTGTAATTTTAAATTAATAAACTCACCACCATTATCGCTACGAAGTATTTTTATTTTTGTGAGGTTTCCTTCTCCACCATTACTTTGAAGTGTCTGAAGTGATCGAACACCTCATCTTTTGTTTGCATAAAATAGACAAATGTTTTTCTGCTGTAGTCGTCAATAAAAGTAAGAAAGAACCTTGACCCACTAAAAATCCACAGGGTATAGGGCCGCTTACATCAGTATGTATCAGACCAAGTATCTCCTTTGCACGAGTATATTACCTTTTTGGGAAAGGAGCACGAGTTTGTTTTCCTAAAATACATGCAGTACAAGGATTTAAAATATTCGTATTATATTTAATGCCTGTGACCATACCTTGATTCAAAAGAGTCATGCTTCTCGCATTCAAATGGCCAAGTCGACGATGCCACACTTCTTGAGAATCCTCCGCTACTGTACCTTTGGGTGCGGAAACTACCATGACTGTTTCCTCACATGGTTGAAGCCGATACGTAGAATCCGAGCTGTAAGAAGCAAAATTAGCATTGCACCCCCCTACACACAAAGGCTGATCAATGACATCGAGTTGATAGATACCATTTATAAAATTGGCGGTTGCAAATATCTCTTCTTTATCAGAAACAATACATTTTTGGTTGCTAAAAACTACCTTGAAACCTTTCTTTGTTAAAGAACTAACTGACAACAAATTCGCTGATAAATTAGGTACATAGTATACATCTTTGATCAATCTTACACAATTTTTCAAATTAACATTTACATTACCTAATCCAGCTGTCAATAGTTTTTCTCCATTTGCAACACTCACTTGTGACGGCTTTTGCACAATGAAATCACAGAAAACTTCCTTATTTTTGCACATGTGATTTGATGCACCACTATCTACGTACCACACATCGGGCTGTATACCTGTTGTTAAAGCTGTTAAGAGAGCCTTAGATGAATCACATAATTTCTTGTCTTGCTTGACCAAGTCTGCTTTCTTCTTGTTGTTCGGGCAATCTTTAATAAAGTGACCAGCCTTCTTGCAATTAAAACATTTTGGTACCTTCCTGGTTGTAGTCAAAGCCATCGCATTTTCTGATTTATCCCTTCTGTCAAACTCTTGCAGCAATTTTGCTTTCACCAAATCGCTCGACAAAATAATCCCCGAATTTTCGACGGCCATTATTAGTGGATCATAATTGTTAGGTAAACCACTTAGCATAATAACCGCTAAAAACTCATCGTCCAGCGGTGAATTTATGTCCTGCAGCTGCTGCGACAAATCTTGGATTAATTCTAGATAGCTTTCCATGCTGTCCGCAAGTTTTGTATTAAACAGTGTTCGCAACATACCCAACCTATTAGAAATTTCAAAAATTTTTCTTAAAATTACAAGTGTGACATATCGTTGGATTCGATAATTTGGTGCTAATTGAACGGTGCACATACGGATTTGATTTTCGCGCGCGCCCCATACAAAATTTTCCAAAAAACTCCAAAAAATTGCATTTTTGAATTTTCCAAATTTTCTACGAACACTGGTTGTTCAAAACTAAATTTATTCTAGTAGATTCCGTCGCCCCGCGTCGATTGAGCCACTTCTCGGTCTCATCCGACTGTATTTGGACTTGCTACGGCATTTCCAAAATTCAAAAAACAACATTTTCTTAGAAAATTTATAAATTTTCCTTTAAAAAATTTCTGTTTTTGGCATCATTAGATCCGTCTCGCCGAGACGAGTCCAGCGACACCCGGTTTTCGAAGATCGGACGCATACTTTTTGAAAAATTGGCTCCCCCACCCACCCTTATTTCATTTGGGATATCAACTTTTGGACAGGGGTCAAAAACATTTTTTGGAAATTTCTTTTATTTTAAATCTTGACACGTAGACTGTGTGAGTCACACCTCTTTCAATCGACCCCGCTAGAGGAAACTCGCAAATAGCGGGCTATATAAATATAATAATCGACTCAAACAAAAAATTAAAAGACTATTTATAAATCGTGATTGAAAGATATCGCAACTGTCGACCTGTAGGGAATACTGTGATATATCCTTACTGTACTTACGGTGTACGCTGGTGTATAAATAGCCACTGCATCTGAAACAAAAACAAATAATATTAGAATTATTAATTGACCAATTCGTTGTTGACTCCGCCTACTAAAGTGCTATATTTAAGTATTGATAAGACAGGGCAGGTGCCCACAAAACGTGGTAGTGGTAGTTAGAATAAGCAATATCAGCACTGACAAAGTTTTATTATATTAACATTGTTTATTATAAGCTGCACCCTATACATGCAACTTATAGCCTAAACAACACTATAAATATACATTTTAAATAATTTGACGTAAGCGCTGTGATAAAAATAATTAATAATTAAACATTTTAACTAACTACTAATTTACATTATTTATTTACTCTACTGATTTTACAAACTTTTTAAAAATTATATACAACTTTTACAAATTTATATTTTAATCTTGATTAATTCCAATAATTGACTTTATATTATCACATCTCACTAAATAAACAAACTCGATCTACTAAGATGTTTCACACCCCGAAGCCTAAGCGGACGCTCGTGTACTCTCCTGAGATTACATCTGATGTACCTGCCGTGCCAGATAAAACTATAACTATAACAAAGATAAAAAAACAAAAGACAGTTAAAAAATTGACTAATAAAGAAAATGACATTTCTGGACCGGCGGAAAATTCTCCACAGGGGACGACGGCATCTGCGTCTGGTTCGTTGGAGGAGAGAGAGACAGGGGAGAAAAGTGCAACATCAAAGGCGTTCCGGTTGCTCCAAGAGGGTAAATCCCAATTGGAGCAATCCGGTAACATAAAAACATCCATCAAAGAAAACGTACTTAAAATATTATCGACTATGTTCGAGTTGGTTTTAGAAGTGGAGGAAAAGACGGAAAAGAAAGAATCCTCGGTCAGCAAAACGAATAACGAAGCAGAAGGATGTTTGATAAAAGAAATTAGAGAAAATAGGAACATATTAATAGAAAATAGAAAATGTATGGAAGAGTTATCAGAAATGGTTAAACAAAATAAAGGAAAGGAGGCGACGACATACGCGAGTGTAGTGGCCGATCCCCCAAAAGGAGAGCCAAGGAAAGGCACGGCCATGCACTCGGTAGTCGTCGCCTCAAAGGACGACTTCGATACAGGAGAGAAGGTGTTAAATAAAATCAAAAAAGTTATAAATGCGACCGAGGAAGGAACCAGAGTAGATGTGATGAGGAAGTCAAAGGACCAGAAGGTGATAATCGGGTGCAAGAATATAAAAGAGTTGCAAAAAATTAAAGAAAAGCTATTAAACGAAGGAAGCAACCTAACAGTACAAGAGTTAAAGAATAAGGACCCGCTTATCATCTTCTGGAACCTTCTGGAAGAAAATTCCGACGAGACTGTGCTGAAGGCATTAAAAACACAGAACGGTCACCTGTTCGATGGATTATTAGATCAGGACGTTCGGATGGAAGTTATCTACAGGAAGCGGACGAAAGACCCGCACAAATGCCATAGAGTCCTCAGAGTCGCGCCAAAGTTGTGGCAAAGACTAACCTCCGCAGGGGCTGTGCACATCGACCTCCAGCGAGTGAGAGTGGCCGACCAGTCCCCCCTCATACAGTGCTCGCGCTGTCTGGGGTACGGGCATGGCCGGCGATTCTGTAAGCTGGAGGTCGAGGTGTGCAGCCACTGCGGTGGTCCGCACATGAGGGCTCAATGCGCTGAACTTGAGGCGGGGGTTCCGCCTTCCTGTAGAAACTGCAAAGAAGCCAAATTAAGCGATCTGGTTCATAATGCCTTCAGCACCGTCTGCCCAATCAGGCAGAGGCGAGAGGTCTTGGCTAGGGCCAATGTGGCCTATTTGTGACTTTACTGGACTGACAGACAGACATACAGATGGAAGGATAGGAACGCGGAGACAGTAATCGAGTACGTAGGCGCAAGTATTGGATAAGAGCATTGATCAGAAAGATAAACATTATCTCTTCTGATCAATGCGTACACCACAAAGAAAATATCTTGTGCCTCGTAGTCGATTATTGTCCACCATGGCTGGAAAACTGGGTATTTATAACCGTAGTTATAAAACACCAGATTTAAAGGGAAGATAATAACAGAAGGATAACACATAAAACAGTCACCAAAGTTTTGTATATATATATGGTTATATATGTAGATGTGTACAATCAAAATATGTAACAAATAAAAAAGTAATGAAATATA
This sequence comes from Euzophera pinguis, assembly GCA_947363495.1. NCBI lineage: Eukaryota > Metazoa > Arthropoda > Insecta > Lepidoptera > Pyralidae > Euzophera > Euzophera pinguis. The sequence goes on along the minus strand of OX376179.1, from coordinate 17,677 downwards.
ACACAAAATGAGAATAAAATAGAATAACTACAAATTATAAAACATAGATTATTGAAGTCGTAATTGATAAGTAAATATTATACAATAGAAAGAAAATATATAGAAATAAACTTAAAAGATACAAAGTTAATTAAATAAATGAAAACTTTATAGACCGAACAATAAATAAATATAACTAAATATAACATAGACTGAAAATAAAATTAAAGAAATAGATAAAGTACATTACAAAGCACAGATAAGAGGAATTTTATTAAAAGTAAATAAATAGAAATAAAATAAGAAATAACTAATTTAGAAGATATAAGTAAATAGGATAACAAAAGTAGATAACAAACTACATAAACACACACACACGATTTTTGTATATCGGCAATAGCACGGCGAATGTTGTCTTCCAAATGGTCAAGCGTTTGTGGCTTATCCGCATAGACCAATGACTTTACATAGCCCCACAGAAAGTAGTCTAGCGGTGTAAAATCACAAGATCTTGGAGGCCAATGCACAGATCCAAAACGTGAAATAAGGCGGTCACCAAACGTGTCTTTCAATAAATCGATTGTGGCACGAGCTGTGTGACATGTTGCGCCGTCTTGTTGGAACCACAGCTCCTGGACATCATGTTTGTTCAATTCAGGAATGAAAAAGTTAGTAATCATGGCTCTATACCGATCACCATTGACTGTAACGTTCTGGCCATTATCGTTTTTGAAGAAGTACGGACCAATGATTCCACCAGCCCATAAAGCGCAAGTGTTTCTTGCGCTTTATGGGCTGGTGGCTCGTCAGTTTTTCTGGATGTAAAGGTGTTTCGACATACATTTGAGGATTAGCTTCACTTCAAATGCGGCAGTTTTGTTTGTTGACGTAGACATTCAACCAGAAGTGCGCTTCATCACTAAACAAAATTCGCTTATGAAAATCGGGAACAACGGCAATCTCGTTTTGGGCCCATTCGACGAATCTACGCCTTGCTTGATGATCGTTTGGCTTCAATTCTTGCACGAGTTGGATTTTGTAAGCACGCAAAGCAAGATCCTTCCGCAAAATCTTCCACAAAGTGGATGGACACAGATCCAAATCCTGTGCTAAAATAAATAAGAGTAAACGTGGTGCGAAAACGTTCCATGGTTTTTGGATTAACTGCTCTGATGGACGATTTTGTCGACGATAAAATGGACGTAGTGCGCGATACGTATTCCGCATAGAACCATTATTTTCGAAATAAAATTGCACTATTTGCAAGCGTTGTTCAGGTTTGAGTCTATTCATGATGAATTGCCAAACCAAACTGAGAATAAATCACTTGACAGCTATTAAATCGGTCGCCATCTTGAACAGTAATTCCAACTTAAAGTTCTACACCTCTAAAAAACACCCCTTATAAACATAATCTTATCGTTCTGATAGGTGTTCGTAAATAATAAACACATTTTTTTTTTTTTTTTTTTTTTTTTTTTTTTTTTTTTTTTTTTTTTTTTTTTTTTAGGTTGCACTCCTATACCTTTAGCTTTGTGGGGTGAATTATTCCCATTAGCTCATAGGAGTGCAGGTTGTTGTCTTGCTGGTATTTACATTAAATGTGATTTAAAAAAAAACAAAAGGCCCAATCCTTATCGGTAGGAGTTTATGTAATGAAGTTTCTAAAATTAAAATTCAGAGCCGTACAAACTGCCACGGTGCACCGACATAGCATTTTCCGTACTCTTTACGATACAAAAAAAAAAAAAAAAAAAAAAAAAAAAAAAAAAAAAAAAAAAAAAAAAGTAAAAACCAATATATCTTCAAAAGAAAAAAAAAAAAAAAAAAACGCACTCCAACGACATTTTTTTAGGACTAGTTAGACTTTAGAAATAAACGAAAAGAAAACGAGACGTAAATTGACAGTATCGACATCTAATGTTCAGTGGCGCACTTGACTAACACGAACTTGACAACACTAGATGGCGCTGTACAAAAATAAAACACGCTATGGTTTATTATGATAAAGAGGATATAACTTTTGATGTACAAAATAAACCCCGGGCTTTGGGTCGGGCATGTTAGGTTATGTTAGGTTATGTTAGGTTATGTTAGGTTATGTTAGGTTATGTTAGGTTATGTTAGGTTATGTTAGGTTATGTTAGGTTATGTTAGGTTATGTTAGGTTATGTTAGGTTATGTTAGGTTATGTTAGGTTATGTTAGGTTATGTTAGGTTATGTTAGGTTATGTTAGGTTATGTTAGGTTATGTTAGGTTATGTTAGGTTATGTTAGGTTATGTTAGGTTATGTTAGGTTATGTTAGGTTATGTTAGGTTATGTTAGGTTATGTTAGGTTATGTTAGGTTATGTTAGGTTATGTTAGGTTATGTTAGGTTATGTTAGGTTTGCTGAGCGAGGCTGCGAAGGCCCTGGAGAGCGTCGTGGCTTCGCGCCTCGTTCGGCACGTGGAGAACGGCACGGGACCGCGTCTCTCTGACGCGCAGTACGGGTTCCGGGCCGAGAGGTCCACCGTGGATGCCCTCAGGCGTCTACGTTCGGTGACAGAGGAGGCGGATCGGGATGGAGAGGTGACCCTGGCGACGTCGCTCGACATCGCCAACGCCTTCAACAGTATCCCGCACAGTGTAATACGGGAGGCGCTCGAGTATTTCGGGGTGCCCCCGTATCTGCGGAGGCTGTTGGAGGCGTACCTGGAGGAGCGCTTCGTCCTGTTCGAGGACAGGGGGGGTCGGATGGTTCGGCGCAGCGTCGGATGCGGTGTCCCGCAGGGGTCGATTCTCGGCCCTATACTGTGGGACATCGCGTACGACTGGGTCCTGCGGTGCCGGCTTCCCCCCGGGACTGGTGTCATCTGTTACGCGGATGACACTCTCTTTACGTCCCGGGGTGCGAATTTCGGTGAGGCGGCGCGGTCGGCCGAAACGGGTCTTGCCCTATTGGTCGACCGCATAGAGAGGCTTGGGCTTCGGGTCCGTCTGGACAAGACCGAAGTCCTCCTCTTCCGCGGGGCCCGGACGCGAGGACCCCCCCCAGGAGCGCGCCTCCGGGTGGGTCAGGTGGAGTTGAGGGTGAGCACCCAGATGAAATATCTGGGGCTCATCCTCGACGGACGATGGTCTTTCGGTCCCCACCTTCGCGAGTTGGGGCCGAAGATCATCAGGACGGCTGCTTCGCTCGGCCGACTCCTACCCAACCTGGGTGGACCGAGCGAAGCAGTAAGGAGGTTGTACTCTGGCGTCTGCCGGAGCATGGCAATGTACGGTGCCCCCATCTGGGTGGACGCCCTCACCGCGACGAACAAACGCCTTCTGCGTCAGGCGCAGAAGGTGATCGCGGTGAGGGTGATACGGGGGTACCGTACAGTGGCCTTCTCTGCGGCCACGGCCCTCGCGGGCGACCCGCCGTGGGAGTTGGTAGCGGAGGCGCTCGCCGAAGTGTACCACTTTGTGGCGCACAGGAGGGAAATCGGCGAGCGCCCCTCGGCGGAGATCGTGCGGCGGGTGCGCCTGCGAGCGCAGGCGGAAGTCGTGCGGAGGTGGGAGGCGGACCTGGCGCAGGCGGCGTTCGGTGTGCGCACAGTGGAAGCCCTGCGTCAGGTCCTGGAGAAGTGGATGATGAGGCGGCGCAAGCCTCTCACCTTCCGCATGACGCAGGTGCTCACCGGGCACGGTTGCTTCGGTGAGTACCTGCACCGCGTGGCCCAGAGGGAGGCCGAGCCTCGCTGCCACGACTGCGGCGAGGCTCAGGACACCGCTCAACACGTCCTTGAGCGGTGTCCCAGGTGGAGCCGGCAGCGCCACGAGCTGGCCGCCGCGCTGGGCGTCACGGACCTGTCGCTCCCGAGTGTCGCCAACGCGATGCTCGAGAGCGACAGAGCTTGGGCGGCCATGGCCTCCTTCTGCGAGGTTGTCATGTCGCAGAGGGAGGTCGAGGAAAGGGACCGCGAGGACGATCCCCTCGCGGACCCGATCCGGCGGCGGAAAGGGGGGGTGCGACGCAGGCGCTACCTAGCGCGCCTGGAAGCGCCCCCCTAAACGGTGGGACTAAAATAGTCCCACCCGGCGGCAGAGGTCCTCCAGGTGTCGGAGGGCCTCTGAGAGTGGTGAGTCCGGTTTCTGGTGAGAAACCGGCCAGTCGCAGAGGCGTCTTGTGTTAGTCAGATCCGAGACGCCTCCCTGCAATGCGGCCGACGGCACCCGCAGGGGTTTAGTGGGTAGTCTGGGCCGGCTAGCGGCCCAGGAGTCCCACACTCCGTGCGTAAATGCATTCCCCTGCGAAATCAAAAAAAAAAAAAAAAAAAAAAAAAAAAAAGGTTATGTTAGGTTATGTTAGGTTATGTTAGGTTATGTTAGGTTATGTTAGGTTATGTTAGGTTATGTTAGGTTATGTTAGGTTATGTTAGGTTATGTTAGGTTATGTTAGGTTATGTTAGGTTATGTTAGGTTGGGGTGCAGGGCAGGGAACCTCCTCGAGTGCCCGGTCCTTTGAAAGCTTTGCATTCTCACTTGATCCCAAGGATCCGGTGAGAGGACGGGCTGACAAGGGATTCGGGACGGTGCACCCTGGGTGACAGTTAACAACTCCCTGGTAGTCGGGGTCTTGTTGACTGTCGGCCAATTTCTGCCAACTGCCCACTCCACCGCCGTCTATGATGAGACGGCGAATGGATGTGGGTCTGGGGGACGGGCGTGGTCCATTTATGGGCCACGTCCGATTTGGGGAGGGGGCCGAAAGGCCAAAATGAGGGGGCCGAAAGGCCATGGCTGGAGGGCGTCGTGGTAGAATGCTAACGCGACCCCATGGCGCCCTCAACAGCCGGTGCGGAAACGCCGGAGGGGTTTTAGTGGGTATTCCGGGCTGACTAGCAGCCCGGCGAGTCCCACACTTTGTGCGTAAATGCATTTCCCCTCCGTTAACAAAAAAAAAAAAAAAAAAAAAAAGGTTATGTTAGGTTATGTTAGGTTATGTTAGGTTATGTTAGGTTATGTTAGGTTATGTTAGGTTATGTTAGGTTATGTTAGGTTATGTTAGGTTATGTTAGGTTATGTTAGGTTATGTTAGGTTATGTTAGGTTATGTTAGGTTATGTTAGGTTATGTTAGGTTCTCTGCTGGAGGGGATTGTCGGGGAGCTATTCCCCGGCAATCCGCGGGGGTTTTCCCCGCCAAGAATGGCCCGACGGCCGCCTGACGAAGCGGAGGCTGATCCGCCTCCCGTCACCGACGTCGAAATGGAGGTGGTCCAAGACCGCCTCCGGACTAAGAAGAGGGCACCGGGTCCAGACGGGGTGCACGGGAGGATGCTTGCGCTGATCCTCGTGCACCTCGGAGAGAGGTTTCGGGAGCTGCTCGACCGCTGTTTGCGGGAGGGGCGGTTCCCGAAACTCTGGAAGGAGGGTCGACTCTGCCTTATTCCGAAGGGGAGCCGGCCCCTGGACTCGGCCTCGGCGGTGCGACCTCTGGTCCTGCTGAGCGAGGCTGCGAAGGCCCTGGAGAGCGTCGTGGCTTCGCGCCTCGTTCGGCACGTGGAGAACGGCCCGGGACCGCGTCTCTCTGACGCGCAGTACGGGTTCCGAGCCGAGAGGTCCACCGTGGATGCCCTCAGACGTCTACGTTCGGTGACGGAGGAGGCGGATCGGGATGGAGAGGTGACCCTGGCGACGTCGCTCGACATCGCCAACGCCTTCAACAGCATCCCGCACTGTGTAATACGGGAGGCGCTCGAGTATTTCGGAGTGCCCCCGTATCTGCGGAGGCTGTTGGGGGCGTACCTAGAGGAGCGCTTCGTCCTGTTCGAGGACAGGGGGGGTCGGATGATTCGGCGCAGCGTCGGATGCGGTGTCCCGCAGGGGTCGATTCTCGGCCCTATACTGTGGGACATCGCGTACGACTGGGTCCTGCGGTGCCGGCTTCCCCCCGGGACTGGTGTCATCTGCTACGCGGATGACACTCTGTTCACGTCCCGGGGTGCGAATTTCCGCGAGGCGGCGCGGTCGGCCGAAACGGGTCTTGCCCTATTGGTCGACCGCATAGAGAGGCTTGGGCTTCGGGTCCGATTGGACAAGACCGAAGTCCTCCTCTTCCGCGGGGCCCGGACGCGAGGACCCCCCCCAGGAGCGCGCCTCCGGGTGGGTCAGGAGGAGTTGAGGGTGAGCACCCAGATGAAATATCTGGGCCTCATCCTCGACGGACGATGGTCCTTCGGCCCCCACTTTCGCGAGTTGGGGCCGAGGATCATCAGGACGGCTGCTTCGCTCGGCCGACTCCTCCCCAACCTGGGTGGACCGAGCGAAGCAGTGAGGAGGTTGTACTCTGGCGTCTGCCGGAGTATGGCGATGTACGGTGCCCCCATCTGGGTGGACGCCCTCACCGCGACGAACAAACGCCTATTGCGTCAGGCGCAGAAGGTGATCGCGGTGAGGGTGATACGGGGGTACCGTACAGTGGCCTTCTCTGCGGCCACGGCCCTCGCGGGCGACCCGCCGTGGGAATTGGTGGCGGAGGTGCTCGCCGAAGTTTACCACTTTGTGGCAAGCAGGAGAGAAATCGGCGAGTGCCCCTCGGCGGAACTCGTGCGGCGGGTGCGCCTGCGAGCGCAAGCGGAACTCGTGCGGAGGTGGGAGGCGGACCTGGCGCAGGCAGCGTTCGGTGTCCGAACAGTGGAGGCCCTGCGTCAGGTCCTGGAGAAGTGGATGCTGAGGCGGCGTAAGCCTCTCACCTTCCGCATGACGCAGGTGCTCACCGGGCACGGTTGCTTCGGTGAGTACCTGCACCGCGTGGCCCAGAGGGAGGCCGAGCCTCGCTGCCACGACTGTGGCGAGGCTCAGGACACCGCTCAACACGTCCTTGAGCGGTGTCCCAGGTGGAGCCGGCAGCGCCAGGAGTTGGCCGCCGCGCTTGGCGGGACGGACCTGTCGCTCCCGAGTGTCGCCAACGCGATGCTCGAGAGCGACAGCGCCTGGAATGCAATGGCCTCCTTCTGCGAGGTAGTCATGTCGCAGAGGGAGGCCGAGGAAAGGGACCGCGAGGACGATCCCCTCGCGGACCCGATCCGGCGGCGGAGAGGGGGGGTGCGTCGCAGGCGCTACTTGGCGCGCCTGGAAGCGCCCCCGTAAGCGGTGGGACTGGAACAGTCCCACCCGGTGGCAGAGGTCCTCCAGGTGTCGGAGGGCCTCTGAGAGTGGTGAGTCCGGTTTCTGGTGAGAAACCGGCCAGTCGCAGAGGCGTCTTGTGCTAGTCAGATCCGAGGCGCCTCCCTGCAATGCGGCCGACGGCACCCGCAGGGGTTTAGTGGGTAGTCTGGGCCGGCTTCGGCCCAGGAGTCCCACACTCTGTGCGTAAACGCATTCCCCTGCGAAATCAAAAAAAAAAAAAAAAAAGGTTATGTTAGGTTATGTTAGGTTATGTTAGGTTATGTTAGGTTATGTTAGGTTATGTTAGGTTATGTTAGGTTATGTTAGGTTATGTTAGGTTATGTTAGGTTATGTTAGGTTATGTTAGGTTATGTTAGGTTATGTTAGGTTATGTTAGGTTATGTTAGGTTATGTTAGGTTATGTTAGGTTATGTTAGGTTATGTTAGGTTATGTTAGGTTATGTTAGGTTATGTTAGGTTATGTTAGGTTATGTTAGGTTAGGTTAGGTTAGGTTAGGTTTTGGGGTGCAGGGCAGAGAACCTCCTCGAGTGCCCGGTCCTT